>LZPO01087164.1:50132-65747 GCA_001675575.1 Neotoma lepida | reverse complement strand
ACCCTTATTTCTTGTTCCGCATGTTTATTAATAAGACTGGTTAGAAGTTCATCTTACATTGTTCATCTTACACTAGCCAGCAAGCAATATTCCTCCCAGGTCTCTTTATCAGTTCCTGCCTCCAGATTCCTGCCTNGGCTTCCCTGGATGANNGACAGTAACCTGGAAGCCAAAGTAACTCTTGCCTCCCTTAAGTTGGTTTGGATCAGAGTTTAGTCACAGCAGCAGAAACCCAGCTTGNACACCTGTCATCTCTGCTAGGACACCTGCCATCTCCACTAAGAACCTTGGACTGCAGAGCTGTAGCCTGGTCAGCAGAAGGAGCTGCAGGCATACTCTCCTCTCAGTATACAAACCCAGCAAGGGACATCAAAGCCAGGTCCCAACAGAACACCAGCCTAAAGCTATGGATCAGAGGCACCATCCCACCTATGAGGCCTGGGTTCAGACTGTCTCCTTGGGCCCTGGGGAGACAAGAAGTCAATGTGGTGAGATTTTATATGGCTCTGTGATTTTATAAACCATGAAATCAATCTACCATCACTTCTGGGCCTCTGCATTGTTCTCCCCTGCATTGTTCTGGAGTCGGCTGACAGATGTTCGTGTCCTTAGTCTGAGAGAGAGACAGGCCTGGGACTATAATAAGCCTGATCTTAGAGCAGAGAATTTTCTGGGCACCATAACGGTATGTTTTGCTGTACTGCTTAAGAGGAAACTTCTTGGAAAAAGACCCAGCTATTGTTCCCTCTCCTGGGCCCAAACTGTCTATATCAACCACCAAAATGTCACCAACTACCCAGTTGGATCTAAGAATACTTATAACAAGGGGCTGGAGAGATGATTCAACAGTTAAGAGCACTTGTTGCTCTTTCAGAGAACTGGAGTTAAATTCCCAGCGCCCAAAGAGCTCCAGGGAATCTAATGGCCCCTTCTGGACTCCATGGGCATCCATGTGCACATGCAAATGCATGCACCCAAGCAAACACACACACACACACACACACCAATAAATATTTTAAAAATATTTAAAACAAAGCAGTGTGCTTTTTGTGAGCATTACAGAATTGTATGAAGATTTTTAAAAAGATAAAAACTCTATCTTCTCACCTGGTGGTGGTGGCACAAGTCCTTAATCCCAGCACTTGGTAGGCATAGGCAGGCAGATCTTTGTGAGTTCAAGGCCAGCTGGTTTACAGAGTGAGTTCCAGAACAGCCAGGGCTACACGAAGAAACCCTGTCCTAAAAAACCAGAAAAACCAAAAGGAAAAAAACAACAACAACAACATAAACCTCCGACTTCTCTCCCTCTTGGTTGCCTCTGAATAATTTAGTACGTTGTTTATTCTACACATTTTGTACATATATAAACTACACACACGGGCTGGAGAGATGGTTCAGAGGTTAAGAGCATTGACTGCTCTTCCAGAGGACCTGAGTTCAATTCCCAGCAACCACATGGTGGCTCACAACCATCTATTATAAGATCTGGTGCCCTCTTCTGGCCTGCAAGGACACATGCAGGCAGAACACTGTAGACTTAATAAATAAATAAAGCTTAAAAAAAAAAAACTACACACACCAACACTTATACAATTTTTATGTAAATAAAATCAGTCTACACGGTTTCACCTCAGGTACTGCCTTCAGACTCAGCATCATGAGTGTCTTCCTGAGAACGAGCATAGTTAATGGACACTTGGGTTAGGTCCAGTGTCCTCTAACTGCGGACGGTGTCCACAGGACAGGTTCACCCTGATCTTTGGGCACAAGTGTGAGTTTATATGCAAGACAATTTTCTAGAAGTGTAATTACCATGTCAAAGAACACACATGTTTAGCTGGGTATGGTGGTGCAGTTTTGTAATCCCAGCCCTTGGGAAGTAGAGGCAGCAGAAGTTCAAGGTCATCCTCAGCTACAGAGTGAGTTTTAGGCCATCCTAGGCTACATGAGACCCTGTTTCTAGCAAGCAAGTAAAAAAATTATGTTCATCTTTGAGTTGGCAAACTTAAATTTAGTACATTTATGTTACTGTGTGAGTGGTTATACAGAGGACCTGCTCTCTGTTGTAGCTAGAGCAGTGGTTCNCAATCTGTGGGTCACAACCCATTCTGGTGATAGTATAGCAGATATTTACATTATGATTCACAACAGTAGCCAAATTACAGTTATGAAGTAGCAATGAAAATTTTATGGTTNGGGGTACCACACCATGAGGAACTATTAGGGAGGGTCGAAGTGTTAGGAAGGTTGAGAACCACTGGGCTAGAGTCTGAGCCTGGAAGGAGATCAGATTGAGATAAATCTGCACCTTGTTCCTCCCAGCAGCTTCCCTGACCCCCCTCCCCCATTTCTCTAAAGTACACAAAGAGCAGAAATGGTAGCNCACGACTTTAATCCCAGCGCCTAGGAGGCAGAGGCAGGTGGATCTCTGTAAGTCTGAGGCCAGCCTGCTCTATATATTTAGCTCCAGGACAGCCAGAGATTAAAACAAAAAAAAGAGAGAGATGGAAGCAAATGAGTGAACCCCGAGGTCACATGTTAAGTCTATTCGTGCCCTGTTTGACCTTCGACACTTTGTCACCATGTATGGGCTTGTCCCTGCTGTAGAAGGAGGAAGTAGAGCAGGGCACAGTCTTGACCTGCCATGAGCATCTGGCATCAGAGCACTTGGAGCCTCATCAGTCTTGGTTCTCCCAGTGATGCTGAGGTTCTAGTGCCCAGGTGTCCTTTGTTTGGGTTATTCGGTTTACAATCAAATGGTCATCCTGTAGAGGCGCTAGCCTGGCCCAGGCANTTGGGGACTCAGCAAGAAATCAGCTATGGCCAGATCTGGGCCTGAGGTCTTCTGTGGGACTCTGCTGCTTAGCTGGCTGTAGGAGCTTGGTGACTCACTCCATCTCCCCTGTACCTCTAGTCATTTGTTGGTCCTGTTAGATGGCTGAGCCACCTTGACAGGTTGTCACAAGAATGATGTGAGGTTCAGAGAGAAGCCCAGAGCCATGGGCTATGCCCGCTGAGTTCATGCTGTGNGTAGCCNGCAGTCCTCAGAGACCCCTGGCTTCAGGGAACACAGTTCCCTTTGACTCTGCTGGCCACTGTGGTTATTACCCCATAATCACTACAAACTGGAAAGCAAACATCCCAGGCCCAGCCTTTTCTTGGCTTTTACCTTAGATGTGGGTTGTGGGTAGAGTGAATGGCTCTCAGGTAAAGAGAGTCCCCACAGTGGCCCCAACCTGTCTCAGTGGCTCTGGGCCAGGTCCTACTCTCAACTCCTGAGCCTAGTGGAGCCTTGACACCTGAACCGACAGATAGAGGGCAGTGTGGCCATCGTAGTCTGTCATGCCAGTCCAGACAGCTGTGATTATCATTCCCAGTTTATATGTGGGGAAGTTGAGGCACACTGGAGACAGAGCCCCCTGATCTGGTCCTACTGTGGGTCTGAGGATCCAGCCCATCTTCCAGGAAGGNCTTTGTCTCCAAAAGATACCCATTTAAATGGGTGTGTCTGACCTCAGGTTTCTTGGGCATCTGTGCTTGATTCTGTGACCATGCTGAGGGAGAGGGGAGATGAGGCCCAGCNCTGAACAAGCATGGGTTCAAGACCCAGTCTTGTAGCTNCTCAGCTACAGGGACAACTGTGAGCCACTCTGGCTTGGCTTTCTTTGTCTCTGAAACAGAGGCATGGGAGATTTAATAGCATATTATACAAGAAGGCCAAGTTCCAAACTGCAATGGTGTAGACAGGAGAGCTCAAGCCAGGACCTCTGCAGAGGAAGTGAGCAGGGCACAGGGGNGGAGGATTGACCAGCTCCAGGGAGTCACATGAGCAGGGACCTGAAGGAGGCTGGGGTGGGGGCAGCATGTTTTTCAGAGCTGAAGAGGCCCAAAGGAGAGTTTTACCCAAGGACCGTGGCAGCGCAGGAGCTGGTTCAATGCTCAGCAGGAACCCTGTCTAGCCAGCTGTGCAACCCTAGAAAATTACTCAACTCCTCTGGTCACCCAGTCAGTCCCATGGAGCTATGGAGAGAGCTTTCCTCCGGAGCATGTGTGTGTATGTCATTTGCCCAGTGTGGCCCTCATGTCTCAGGGGTGATCCTGGGCCCATCAGGCAATGGTCTGGCAACACTTGCAGGACAATGTGGTGTGGCTCTTTCCTTTGGTGGGTGGGTATGGAGGTGGGTGGGGGAAGGGCGGTAACCCTAAACTAGGCTTAAGCAGGGTCAGCCTGCCCAGTGAGAAATCTAATAGGGAAGTCCTCCTCATGGCGCTGCAGGGGCCTCTGAGGGAGGTGTGGGCTTTGAAGAGGGCAGGGGCTTTGGCTGTCTACTTGCTGTGGACAAGGCAGGCCTGGTCTCTGGCACATGAGCTGACCCACAGGCATTGCATCCCAGGGTGGGGCCTGAGACATGCCAGCCCAGTGCCAGGCTAGGGGCCTGAGTGGGGCGGAGGAGGAAGAGGAGGAGCAGGGTGCCGCTGCCAGCCAGGAAATGTCTGCTGGCTGGCTTCAGGCATTCTCGAGCTAGGGAGCTGGGAGCTTCCTGCAGTGGTGCATGAGGTGACCTCAGCCCACAGACATTCGGGGACAGCCCCCCAGTCCAAATAGGCTGGTCCATTGTCCCCTGGAGCGGGGACTGGTGGCGGCACTGCCGACCTTTCAGCATGCAAACAACATTCATTCATTGAACAATGTTTATAGAGCACCCACTTGATGCGGGCACGAAGCCAGGCCCAGGGACACAGAGGGGGGCTCTGGAGCTGGCTGTTAACTGCCCCTGCAGCCTCCCTCAGCCCTGCAGCTGAAGCTTCTCTTTGGTTGGGATAGTGAGATTAACACTGAAGGGAGACGCTACAGAATGGGTTACTGCTGAAGTGCAGGATTCCCTGAGCAGCATAGTCTTCATGCTTGGCTGTGCGTGTTAGCAGGGGACCAGCAGGGTGGGACTTGGGGGCCTGTCACCCCTCCCTCAGAGAAGGAGGGCAGAGGGAGGGTTATTGGGCACTCACCTGGGATTCCAGCTGCTCCATCCAGACATTTATATAATTCTTTCCTACTCAAATTGGCCTAGAGCATATAGGTTAGGGAAGCTCAGCTAGGGAGAGCTCCATTTATGGGGAAGCCATCATCCGTGCTAGGTGTAGACTTCCCTGGATGGCTGCTTTCACATGCTTCCTGTAAGCTGCCCCTCACCCACACTCGCTAAGTAATCCCAGTGAACTCATTGGCTCCCCAGGGTGTGAATTTTGGTAGAATCCTACTTTGGTTTGGCATTAGGACCTTGTGAGGAGTGGAGAGCCATTGTCTCCCCCAAGAAACAGTGACCCCTNGGGAGGGGACAGCCCAGGCATGTGGATTAGCACCTTCANACTATCAAGTAAGCTAACCTTGATAGCATGATAGTCAGTCATGCCTGCATTTTCTCCTACACTCAATGTCCTTGCCTACAAGACTCCAGTGTGTAACTCAAAGCACTGTCATGCAGGGTTAATGGGACTGGATGGCCGATGCAGATTCTGCTCGATGGCTGAAGCCTCACTCAGGGGTTTCATCTTCTAGAATGCTCTAGTCAGCCAGGACCTGGAAGGGTCTCTGACTCTGGGTCCCACCCCAGGCCTGGTCACTTCTGGTTTCCAGGTNGAACTGTTAGTGCATCATTCTGCTGGGACAGGTGGGGAACACCAGAGGGGCTGGAACGTCTGGACAACAAGACCCGTGCACCCCTCTCTTCCCTTGGGGACTTGAGAATCTTAGGCCCCACCACAGTTGACCCTTTGCTGACAATGGGTNGAAATGAGCCTTCAGTCTGAATCCATTTCAGCCCCAAACAGTATCCTGAATTGTTCTCTCCCCATGTCACAGACAAGCTGATGACAGGCCTGNGGAGAGCNCCAAGGTGCTCCAGTGAGGACCAGGGCCTCTGTGAGTGACCCAAACTTCTCTTGGAGTGCCTTCAGAGCTGGGCAAAGGACAGTAGGCTTTGCTTCCCATAGCTGGACAGACAAGTGGGATGGAAGCTTCTGGAATCAACCCCCTGGGAGGTTTTCTCCCCTCCCGCTCCCGCCATCATGAGAACCCTGCACGATATAATAAGGAAGAGGTCATGAATTCAAGGGCAGAGGGGGGGTAACAGGAGATGGGGGGAGGTGTAGAACTGTAAATTCTGTACTCATATTTGAAANTTTCAAAGATTTTTTTTTATTACTTTTTAAAAGATGGGTCCCAATNTGTAGCCCTATCTAGCTTGGAACTCACAGAGATCACTTACCTCTGCCTCTTGAGTGTTGGGGTTAAAGGCGTGCACCATCAGACTTGGCTCTTTTTATTTTTATTTTTTAATTAAAAAACAAGAAGAAATATCCCAGCTGCTGCCTTCATGCCCATCTCCTGCCCAACCTCAGTAGATGGCAAGAGACATTGCCTGCATGGATAGATAGAAACAAGACCTCCACAGCCTCCCAGGGGAGTCANGTAGCTCTTGCTGGGGGCAAGACCTTCCAGCACCGTGGACATTGCTCATGCCTGAATGAGTCATTTCTGTAGGAGACGTGATTCTGAGTGAGGTTCCTCCCAAGACCGGGAGTTTTTTAAATTCTCTGATGATCCCATATTAGAACCTATGTGCTCCCAAGGCAGCATGCCTCACTTCCTTTCCTGTGTGTGTGTGTGTGTGTGACTGTGAGTGTGTGTATTCCCTGAGCTGGGTGGTGGTGGTGGCGCACACCTTCAATCCCAGCACTTAGGAGGCAGAGGCAGGTGGATCTCTTGAGTTTGAGGCCAGCCTGGTCTACATAGTGAGTTCCAGGACAACTAGAGCTACATAGAGAGACACTGAGACTTGGAAGTGTAAGCTGAAATAAACCCTTTTCTCCCCAGGATTTGCTTTCTTTCTGTCATGGTGTTTATCAGAGCAACAGAAAGCAAANAAAGACAACATTAGTTTAAGCACGCATGTTTGAGCATATGTGTGTCAGTACACGGGCATGAGAGGTTGTTGTTACCTGTGTTTGAGTATGTGGGGATGACTGCGGTCCAAGAAGCATGAGTGAGTTTATACCTAAGTTGTGTGTTTGAACATGTGTATATGAGAGTGTCTCTGGGGNATGTCGGTGTGCTTACATGTGTTGTGAGTGGGAGTTTGTATGTGAATGTTTTGGGGAGTGTGTGAAGGCATGAAAGTAGGTGTGTGAATGTGTTACTGTGTGTGAGTGTGTCACAGAGTGAGTGAGTATATCTAGATCTGCCCACAACCACATACGCACACCCACAAGGCTGTCAGGATGAATTCTGACCTCGGCTAANGTCTTTGAGAACCAGGGGTCCTTGGTTATCAACAGTTTTAAGTATTTATATAATTTTCTGTTTTACAATCTTATTTTATTTATTTATTGGTTTTTGGAGGCAGGGTTTCTCTGTGTAGCCCCGGCTGTCCTGGAACTCACTCTGTAGACCAGGCTGGCCTTGAACTCAGAGATCCACAGGCCTCTGCCTCCCACATGTGCCACCACTGCCCATTTTATTTTAAAATGTTTATTACATATGTTTTTTATTGTCTGTTTGTTTCTTTACTGTATATGTGTAGTCCACAGTGCATTTGTGAGGCCAGAGGACAACTTGCAGGAATTGATTCTCTCCTTCCACCATGTGGGTCCCAGGGTTAGCCTCAGGTCGTCAGGCTTGGTGGCAAGAGCCTTTTCTCATTAAACCATCTCTCTCGCCCTCATTTTAAAATGGTTTTTATTTTATTTATCTTTCATTTTATATTTATTTACTTCCAGGTTATTTTATTTTGGGGACAGGATCTTGCTCTGTAGCCCAGACTGGCCTCCAACACAATGATCCTCCTGCCTCGGCCTCATGAATGCTGTGTTATAGGTGTGACTACCACACCCAGATTCAGGATGATATTTCCATGTAATTCTTGAACCAAATCAGGGTTTTCCAGGTAGNGTAGGAGCCTAAGAGGGATGTGGCTGCCATCTGTATTTGGTGACCTGGAGCCTGTCACAGCCTCTCCAGACTCAGTTTGCCCTGTGTTCAACAGGAATGTTGACAGCCAGAGGGATAGAAGGACTACACTGCTCTAGACCAGAGCAGCTGGCTGGGCAGGATCGAGCCCTTGACTTTCACCCTGTCTTTTCTCCAGGAGACAGCCCCCCACCCCCTTCTTCTGCCCAGGCATCTCATCAAATAAGGAGGTAGCGTGACTGTGTTTGAAAATCTTAGGCCACTGGCTATGTATGAGCCGCAGATTCTGATCAAATGACCACTTCCCTGAGTCCCCTGTAAAGTAGGGACATGGTGCTTGGTGCAGGCCTGTGACTATCTAGCACTAAGGACTGACATCATCAGAAATCCTGGTTCAGACCATCATAAAGAGAAGGAGTACTCAGAGAAGGGCCCTGGTTCCAGGCCACAGAGTAGAGGCCAGAGAAAGCAGGAGGGCAGGGCCAGCTGCTTTGGCCAGCCTGCCCTAACTTAACACAGGTCAGGACAGCGAATGCCTTCATAGCTTCTGCTACATGCAGGCACAAGGCTAGGATCTGACTGGTCACAAATCAAATGCTCATTTTACCTTAAACTCACTGTGCAGTGAAAAGAATCAGTGGTCTGGTGTTTCTCTGGCNCCCTGACTCNTGAGCGCCTTGATATGCNGNAAGTGCTCGGGACATGTAAGCTGAATTCAGCTNAGAGTAGTGAGATGCTTTTCCACANGAGGGATCATTTATACTGGGCTTCGATGGCTACTTCAGAGTCCTCTGTTCCCTCCATTTGTCCACTGATCATTGAGACTGAAGAAGACCATAGCAGGCCAAGCCTCCAGCGACTCGTCTCCTCCTGTGCACCCAGGCCTCACACGAACTCTAAGGAGTTTCCGGATGTGAAGAGGAAGTGGCCAGGCTACGGAAGGCAGGCTCATTTCCAGTGTGGGGCCGGGCCGCCAGCCCCGGGTCCTGTTTACACAGCAAGGCGGACGGGCCGACAGAACTTGGCGGCAAACGCGCTTTGGCCTTTGAGAACAGAAGGGGCTGGCAGGGCCCGGCCGGGTACAGGGAAGCCTGTGCCAAGGGAAAGTCGAAATCTAAAGAGTGCTTCCTCTCACTCAGGCGGCCGTAGACTTTTGACTCCAGTCTGAGCAATTCCTTCAGTGATTCATGAGCAGCGGGAATTTATAAATAAACCCCACCTCAGCNGCTCATCACAGCGGGGACTCGGGCGGGATGGGGAGTGGGCCGAGGAGAGAGTGGGCCAAGGAGAGGCTGCTGGGATCAGTCCCCACCCCCACCTGGTGATGCTGGCTACAGGACCAGGGTCTCCNACTATCCAGGGGGCTAGGGGTGGGGTTGTGGCCAGCACTTATGGTTCCCACCAGAGGAGCTGGGAGCTAGGTCACCAGTCTTGAGTGGCCTACACTACATGTTCATTCGATCCACAGAAAGAAACTAGAATTTTGAAACAGTAGGACTTTGAAACTTTTCTTTGTTGTTTTCCTGTGTGTGTGTGTGTGTGTGTGTGTGTTAGCATGTAGCCAGGCTGACTTAGTGCTCACTCTGTAGTCCGGGATGACCTTGAATTTCTGATCCCTTCCCTCTAGCTCTAGGTGTGCACGACCATGCCAGGTTTTTCTGCAGTTCTAGGGATGGAGCCCAGGGCTTTGTGCGCATCAGGCAGGCACACCACCAACTGAGCCACAACTCCAGCCCCACTGTAAAGTTTCTGAAACAGCCAGTATCAGCTCTTGAATCCTAGACTCTGGGCCAGACTGTCTCAGCTCTCTGAGTCCTGTGTGTGTCCTCTTCAGTGTGACTGCTAAGTCACTACGGAGGGGATGAAGAACAGATACTAAAGATGTGTCTGCTGGAATCATCACTGCANCACAGCTCCTTGTCACAGGCAGAGGAAGGTGTGTATGTTATTCCCTCTGAACCTCATGTTCCCTCTTTGTAACAAAAGAATCGAGACTCAGAAGGTGTGTCATTCTTCAAGGTCACACAGCAGGTAGGCTGAGATCCTAGGCTTTGCCACACATTGCATTCATCTTGGGTCTGCCTTCCTCCCTGCTTGCTCTGTCCTTTCAGTAGAGGACTTCTCAAGGCCTTAATGTCCCTTTGTGATGATGTGGGCATAAAACTATGTGGGTGGGACACAAGCATTTGCATGGCAGCTAGCCCTCCAGATCCCTGAAGACTGACAGGAAAGAGTCTTTTCTCTGCTGAGCCCAGAATGGGAGCTGCCCCAGCAGCCTAAGCTCCTAAATGTGTCTGGACGCCCTAGGATCTAGCACAAAACTCAATTGCAGGTTGTGGAAACGCTGGAAAATATGACTACAGTGACAGGAACTGGCCACCAGGTGGCAACACACAAACCACCGTGCTCTCCAGAAAGCTGTGATTCTGGGTCCCAANTTTCTCTGAAAGAACTGGCTCTTCTCTGAGCCTGGAATGACAGCTAGGTAAACTGAGTGTGGGAGGGGCAGNGACCCAGATACTTTGAACAAGGCCTCTGCCTGGGACAGTGACACAGTTGCCGTTTTCGGGATCTGTCTCCCCATTTGTAGGGTACTGAGTTCCTTCTGTCTGGCTTTCTCTCCTGTCAGAGTTTCCAAGTCTGGGAAGCCCATGTGTAGGGCTTAGTTTGCATCTTAATGCCGCATGAGGCTTCAGCTCTTCAGGTGAGCTCGGGGTCTGTCCTTTGCTTCCAGCTTGACCTGGGGACAACAGCACTGTTCTTGATCCAGAGGGAACCCCAAGATCCTAACAGACCCCACGAGGAGGACCTTGAGGTTTAGAAAGCCAGGGATTTGGGCTGGAGAGATGGCTCAGAGGTTAAGAGCACTGACTGTTTTTCCAGAGGTCCTGAGTTCAATTCCCAGCAACCACATGGTGGTTCACAACCATCTGTAATGAGATCTGACGCCCTCTTCTGTATACATAATAAATAAATCTTTAAAAAAATAAAATAAAAAAAATAAAAAAGTAGTTCTAACTTTCCAAAGCAGGAGTTGCCCCCAGCCTCTAGCCCTGTTCCACTTTGTCCCTTAGGACTGCCACTAATGTCCTGAGTCTTTCACCTGCAGACAGCACAAACTCTGAGTTAGCTTCTTAGAATTCCCCTCAACAGAGTGCCACATGTCACATCCCATCNTTAAAAAAAAAAAGAAAAAGAAAGAAAGCCAGGGATTTACTCAAGCCTTACGCTCTCACTGGTCCTGAGGACAGCTGTCAGAAACTCCTCTCTCTCCTCGGCCCAGAGGCCCCATGAAGGAAACCCCGTGCAGCAGGTCTGCAGGGGTTGTTCTGTGAAGAGACCATTAACTGGAACAGTGGGCACACTGGGCCTCACGGTCACTCCCAAGGTCTCCCATGGAAAAGTCCCTCAGAGTTCATCTGCCCAGATCCTGGGGCAGTTTATAAAGGTTTGACACAAGATGGACTGGTGAACTACGCCTTTAGTCCCAGCACTCAGGAGGCAGAGGCAGATGAGTTTGAGGCCAGCCTGGTCTACAGATCGAGTTCCAGGACAGCCAGAGGAACACAGAGAAACCCTGTCTCGAAGAAAAAAAAGGTATNGAAATACAGAATTCTAGATACACTGCACAAGAACAGCCTCTAGCTTGGAGAGAGGACTTTGCCCAGAATCCCGGCTGGTAACATGCAGATTGGGACAAAGCATGCTGGGAACTTGAACCCATTGCTATTTACATTCAATTTACATTNTATGGTGTTAGGCTTTTTCTGGCCAGCTGGGCAAGGAGAGCAGGGCNTTGGGAGTCTGTGGGCAAGGGGTGAGGAAGACACTCTGACCTTCAAGTTTACACGGAGCCAGTGAGGGATGGGGTGGAGTGGGGAAGGATGTGCAGGATGGGAGACTGAGGGTCCTCCTCCCACACGAGAAGGGAATAGGGGCTTCTATTGTTTGGGAGAGGCCTGGGTGAGGGAAGGCACAGGTGACAGGTGGAGTCAGTGCCTATAACCTNGGGGAGAAGGGTGTACCTGTGGCCNTANGACTTCCCAAGGGTGGGGCTGGCCTGTTGACCCAGCCTCTTACACACCTCTCTACTGGGCTCCACCCAAGCCCTTACTCTGTGCCAAATACCTGGAGGGACCAATGTCAGTCTATGGCTTTTCACTCTAATTCTACCTGTATGAGGAACGAGGCCTACTTGATTGGACACTGGACAAGTTATTAAAGCTTTCTGATCTCAGATTGTGACTGTATAAAGGGCCTGGCACACAGTAGGTATACAGGTAATGGCTGCTGCACTACAAAAGAGTCTAACTTTCTTGGGGCTCTATTCCAAAGGAGGCTTAAAAAAAAAGAGTCCCAGGAAAATCCCTTAGATCTTTTAATATTGGGGGCGATGGGCAGGGTATATGGGAGAGAGTGAGGTTTTTAGGCTTGTTAAGCCAGGAGAGAGTGCCCGGAGGCTGGCCAACTGTGTGGGGTGCAGTGGGGTAGGAGGGTGAGGGGGGGCGCTGGAAGGCAGGCAGGTACTCAGGGTCAGGCCAATGGAGAGGCCCGGCTTGTGGCTGTGAGAGATGTCTGATTTTGCAGTGGGTAAGGAAAGGGAGGGTGTCCCTGTGAGGGAATGCCCATGTGCCCCCAAAGTTGTTTCTCCTTGTTCTGAGTCAGCCTGGGCTTCTGGTTGCCAGGGAGGCCTCTCTCAGCCCCTTCCTCCTCAACCCTCCTGCCTCCCTGGCTGTTTGGCAGCGGACTGGATGTTCTGTGTGGAATTTAAAGAATCCGAACATACCGAATGCTAATCCCACCCGGAGAGATTGCCTTGAGCCTCGGCTGCCGGCTGGCAGGAAAAGCCCCCTTGTGTGGCAGCAGGAGAGAAAGGGGTCGGTCTGCCCTCTTGGCTCTGCGGCCAAGTGACCAGGTCGTCCCTAGACCTCCCGGGGCTCCGGACCCGCCTATGGAAAGGGGTGCATCCCAGTACTCAAGACCCAGTGCAGAGCCAGATTTAGGGCACCGGGGCGGAGTGGGAGGTGAGCGACTTGGCACTCTNGGGCCTGACGGGGGGGACTGTGGGTCCCGGTCCCCGCCCTACCGTGCCCTCAGCCGCCACCCCCGTGGCCCCGGCGTCTTGCAGTCTCGGGCGCCCGAGCGCCGGGCGTTATCTGCACTCCGGGCCGGGCCCTTCCCACCCCGGGCCGCCGCGCCGCTCCCGCCTTATCGGACGCCGCACTGGCGAGGGCTGAGCCTACCTCCCCCGGGATGCGCGACTCCCAGCGGGACCTTCCTACTGATTTCCCTCCTCCTCTGCTGCCCCTTCCCGAAACTATCCCTCCTTGTCCTATGGCTATCCGCCTGAAATGCCCCCTTCCCGAGTGGCCCCTTCATGGCCAGGCTGAGCAAGAGGCTGGGCATCAGAAAAGGATTTTGTTTTTCAGATTTCTGTCTTCCTCAAAAGACAAGCCTAACTANGGTTTAACTCATTTAGTCACATTTTAAATGATTTCACAAGAGAGGAAAATTCTGCAAAACAAAGTGAAACTCCACAACACCCTAAACTCATCATCGGTCAGGGCTGTGGGAGCCCCAGCCACTTGCCAGGTCCCAGCAGAAGCCTGGCTGTGTTGGCGGCTAAAGGCTTCTCTGCACAGTTGAGTGTGCAGTGTTGGCAGGATCTCAGGCACCCTTGGTAAGAACGACTTGGCAATATGGATGGAAAGCCATAAAAGTAGTCATCCCCTGCGTTCAGTGACCCCGCTCTGGGAATGTGTCCCAAGGAAACAGTTGAGCAGCAGCCCACAAACACTGGCTCCATCCATGTGTTCATCAAAGGGCTAGTGAGCCACACTTCCTCAGTGTGGGGAAGTGGATCTGAACCCACCAGTCACCGACAAATATCTCTGTTCCCTATCTTAAAGGGGCAGTTCTGCACTCGGAGAGTGTTGTTAGGAATTGGGGGAGACGGCCCACAGAAGCATCTAGTGCCCAATGCCAGGCAAAAACTGAAGTTAAGCCACATGTATTTGCTCTTGTCTTTTCAGAAATGAGCATATGGAATAGTTGAAGCCACATTTGTAAACACAGTCAGCTCTCCATATCCAGGCTCCCACATCTAAGGAGTCAACTGACTTCAGATCAAAATATTTTTAAAATATCTGTTCTGAAGGCAAGCAGACCTTTGTCATTCCCCGACAATCTAGATACCCCATTTCCCCCCGAGCTTACACGGAGCCACACATTGCAAGCAACCTAGAGGTTAGGTAAAGCCTGAGGGAGGGAGCACACAGGTTTTATGCAAACACAAAGCATTTTGTAGAAGGGACTTAGGCCTCCTTGAATTTTGTAAGGTTCTGGAACCAATCCCAAACATTCTGAGGGAAGACCAGAGGAAATGTCATTCTGATTAAGCGTTTGGGATGTAGGGACTGTAGACATGGCTCAGCAGTTCAGAGCACTTTCTGCTCTTACACAGGACCCAGTTCAGTTCCCAGAATACACAGGTGGCTCACAGTGGCCTGTAACTTAGTCCCAGGAAATCAATCCAATGCGCCCTCTTCTGGCTTCNGAGAGCACTGCACTCAGGTGCACAAACCCACATTCAGACATACATAATTAAAAATACTAAAAATACAATCAAAAAAAGTTTGGGAGTTTTGAGGTATGGAGAGACGGCTCAGTGGCTAAGAGTGCTTGTTGAACAAACATGAAGACCAGAGTTCATATCCCAGCACCCACATAGCAAGCTGGTGTTATAGGTGAACACTATCACCCTTGCTCTAAGGTGGGCAGAAGCAGGAGGATTGTCCAGGCAAGAAAATGCAAGCCCTGGTTTCAGGGAAACTTGGACTCAGGAATAGTCAGAGCATTTTCAAGCCTCTGCACACACAGGTGCACATATACTTACACAGGGGCACACACAAGTGTACATATCCTCACACAGGCTCACACACCTGCACACACAGGTGCACATATACTCTCACACACAGGTGCATACACACTAATACAAATCAATCAATTTTTTTAAAAGTAATGGTACAGGACTTTAATGCCAGCACTCTGGAAGCTGAGAGAGGCAGATCTCTATGAATCTGAGGTCAGGCTTGTCAACAGTTAACTCCAGGACAGTCAAGACTATATAGTAAGACCCTGTCTCAAAAAAAGTCAAAAATAAGGTTGGACATGGTGGCACTTGCCTTAATTCCAGTATTCAAGAGACAGAGGCAGGGCTGGCTCTCTAAGCTTGAGGCCAGCTTGATCTAGACTCCCAGGACAGCCAGGGCTACCCAGAGCAACCTGTCTTGAAAAATAAAACAAAGCAAAAAGTCAAAAACAAAGAATAAATTGTGTTTATTTATTATGTATGTGTGTTCATGCACATACATGTGTGTGTGAAAGCACATGTGTGCCATGGCACATGTGTGGAGGTCAGAGGACAATTCCAGGGAGTTGATTCTCTCTTACCATGTAGGTTCCAGGGATGAAACTCAGGTCCTCAGGGTTGGCAGTATCTTTNCCTGCTAAGCCCTCTCATTAGCTCCTATAAATAAATCTAAAAGTGAGTTTATAAGTTTTGAGTCTTTCTAGTTTGGGTTGACACAAACTTTACCTAGCTTTACCACTGACTTCCTAGCTTGATCTGATGTACTTCTCCAGAGAGG
>LZPO01087164.1:21763-33468 GCA_001675575.1 Neotoma lepida | reverse complement strand
CTCGAACTCACAGAGATCCGCCTGCCTCTGCCTCCCGAGTGCTGAGATTACAGGCGTGCGCCACCGGCGTGCGCCACCACCGCCCGGCTAGACACAGGCATCTTAAACTATAGGTATACCTAGGTGTAAGCAGACACAGGGTGCATCTTTGATCTTAGAATTCTGAAGTGGGGACAATTAGGGAAAACTTTCTCAGCTGCTGTGAGGGGAAATGAGTGTGTGGGGGTGACGACAACAGGAGAGGTGATGTTGGTTTGCCAGGCACAGGCTGAGTGGATCTGGTTGTGCCTATCTCTGTAAAACATTTGTTCACTCACCCAAGGTCTCAAAGTTTTCCTGACATCTAGGTGTAAGTTGGTCCCAGATCCTTATGCACAGCCAGGACAAAAGGCTTGGGAATNGACATACCTGCACAGCCTTGTGNGCAGGTGTGAGTGGTGGCAGACTTGCTAGAGAAAAAGGGACATGTGAGCTGGGCTCTGATGCATGAATCGAAGTTCTCCCGTGGAAAAAAGCAGGATGAAGTGCCACACAGAAGAAACTAGCTGAGCAAGAAGAAGAAGCCTCCCCCGCCCCCCCTGCCCTCAACTCATAGTTTCTTCACGGGAGACACAAACACATAGTTTTGGAGGCATAGGTGTAGGNCAGAAGTCAGGTCCCCTTNTCCTGCATAAGGAATGCCAAGTCCTATTGGACTCTACCTGGTGTCAGTGTCCTCTTCCGTGACAGGAGATGTCTGGTGAAGTCAATGCCTCTAGCCCTTTTCTATGCCTATCCTTTGACCTCAATANTCTCCATGCTCCTCAGACCCCCCGGCCTTTGCTCATGTTGGATTTGTGTATGTGTGTGTGTGAGTGCACCTTTTCTCTGTAGCTCATGCCTTCAAACAAGCTATGCCAAGACTCACCTCTGTGGAACAATCTGGAAAGCCTACCCTTGCTCAGATGCCCAGGGCTCAGCTTTGGTAGTACTCTGGAGATCAGTACTGAGTCAACACCTGGGTGACCAGAGAGCACGGGTGGCTCTGCTTAACCCCAATCCCCAGCATGTCAAAGAACTCCTGGTATACAGTGTCCTGGGAATCTGTGGATGAATGGGTGGCTGGGTGGATGGATGGGTGGATGAATGGAGGAGGGGCAACTAATACATTACTACCTAAAAGTCAGTGGCCCATTGGCTTCTCTGTTACCAGCATCTGGAGTGTGGTGTGATGTACCTGTGTAAGCATCTAATGAGGACATGGCTGGGTGAAGTGTGGAGGCTGCTTACTGGGCTTGACTGGGCCTCTGCTTCGTACAGCAGACTTTTTCTGGGGAAGCTCTTCCAAGGCTGGGAGAAGTGGTTCTGGAGGTTGGCAGTGGCCTGGGCCAACTTCCTGGCCCTCCAATTTGTCAGGGGTCAGGGCACAGGAATGGACCAGTTAATGCTGGCCCATTGGCAAGCCTGGCCATCCAACAGACCACTTCTAATTGCCATAGTGCCTAGATGCAAATGGGGAAACTGAGGCCTTTGGGAAAGAAGGCTTTGACCCAGATCTGATCATTGGCATGCTGGAAGGGTGGAAGGTCATTCAGGTCCAATTCTATGAATGATTAATTGTTCTCTGTAGGTAGCCTGGAAAACTGGAGGGGAACAAAATCAGGGGCCTCCGTGAGAGAAGTGAGTGTTCTTAACTGCTGAGCCATCTCCAGCCTCTAATGTTCTGTCATTTAAAAAATCTGTAATCTCTTCTTTTCCTTCAAAGATTGCTGTAAAAGCACCTGCATAGGAGCAGCAGCTATGTGCAAGTCTGTACATTTCTGTGTTGGTAATTTTTATCCCATTTATTTAATTCCCTGTGTGTGAAAAAGTATATGAATGTGTGTACATGATCTTGTGTGTGTGTGATGGTACCTGTATACCAGGGCAGGTGCTTAGAGGTAACAGGGCAAGCCTGGGTGTTGGTCTATGCCTTTCCATCTTGTTTGAGGCAGAATCTCTTGCTGCTGGGTCTGCCAAGCTAGACTGAAGCTTATGGTAATTCTCCTGTCTCAGTGTCTCCCAGCAAGGAGTGCTGGGATTGTATNCACTTGCACTACTGCTTCCTGCTTTTATGTGGGCTCTGGGGATCCAAACTGGGACCTCAGACTTGTGTAGCAACCACATTTACCCACAGACCCATCTTCCCTGCCCAGTTCCGTGATTTTGAACTGGTGGAGGGAAATCTGGGCCGTGCTGAGGATCTGCAGANGTAGACTTACATTCCCACAGGCCAGTTGTCTCATTTAAGCAACAACCCCCTTTCAAAAGCTTTTAGTGGAGGGGCTGGAAGAGGGTTAGTGGGCAAGGTGCTTCCAGAGCAAGTATGAGGACCTGAGTTCTGTTCCCAGAACCCAGGTNAAAACTGAANNGTGGTGGCACACCATTGTAATCCAGCGCTAAGGGCCAGCCATAGGAGGATCCCTGGGGCTTGCTGGTCAACCAGCCTGGTCTTATTGGCAAGCCCCAATCTCAAAAATAAGTGAATAAATAAAATGAAGAGTGACCAAGGAAGATACTCTTATTAACCTTTGACACATCCCACAGCACACACACATGCACACATACCTCCACATGTGAACAGGTATCACACACACACACACACACACACACACACACACACACACACACACACACACACACACACACTTAAAGAAAATCTAGGGGTGTAGCTCAGTTGGTAGAGGGCTTACCTAGCATGCCTAAGGCCCTGGGTTTGATCCTCAGAATCATAAATCTATGGCGATTCATACCTGTTATCTAAGCATGGAAGGTGGAGGAAGGCAGACCAGAAGTCCAAGGTTGCTACCAATCATTGTAATACATGTCCTTAATCCCAGCGCTTAGGAGGCAGAGGCAGACAGATCTCTGTGAGTTCATNGCCAGCCTCATCTACATAGTGAGACCCTGACTCAAACACACCCAGGGGGACTGGGTCATAGCTGTCCTGAGTGGCAGCATGACAGGCGTCTCTGCCTTGAACCTTTCCCCGACATCGAGTACAGGGAGGCTTCCTGGAGGAGGCAGAGTCTGTGGACAGCCCGGAGGGAGAAACAGGAAGTCAGAGCTTGGTTCTAAGGCTGATGGGGGCCATAGAGACAGCAATGACAGGGGAGGGGAGCTGGAATAAAGCTGTCTTTGGAGGACAGAGGCTGTGGCAAGGCCAGCTANTCATGCCTAGAGATAGGAAAGGCTGGAGGGACACTGTGCTTCTTCCTGGGGGAGGGGGTGGGGCATTTAGACCTGCTGCTTTCACAGAAGCCAGAGAAAGCTAGCAAGGGTTGTTACTGGAGTTATTAGGTCAGAGCCTGTGCCCAGGCAATCCTAGCAAGCTAGGCTTGGCCACCCATCCTCAATGGCCAATTAGACAAAAANACAGTGACAACAGACAAAGGAGAGCTATTCATTGTGGCCACATGGAAAAAGGACCAAAGAGNTCCAGTGACCCCCTAGTNCATCTTCGGGGTCTTGCTGACATGAAGTTCAGGTTTAAATAGAGGTCCAGAGGTATGCATAACTAAGAAGCTGTGGTCCCAGTGTGATCCCACCCGCCATCTTGTCNCAGCTCCAGTCTATCTGGCAAGGTGGTCTGATAAGAGGTCAAAGCTGCANGGAATCTCTGGGAGACAAGCTGTCCCTGTGGCTGGTGCCAGGATTTTAGCCTTTTCCTTATACCCAGCATGAGATTCCTGGGGGAATTCCGGGTTCCTGAGGTTCCTAGTCTATCTGGACAGTCTCTGTGATTATCCATCACAGGCTAATGATGGGGTCTGAGGTCACTCATGTCTGGGTGGCAGTGGTATCTGTGAACGGGGATGAGGCTGTCTTGAGAGTGGGAAGGGTATCCTGAAGCCAGGGTGTCCCCACTTTAGGGACAGAAAGGAAGAGCTGGAGTCTCTTTAGGGACCTGATCACAAGGAAGAGGGGACCTGGGATGGAGGAAACCCTGGGCAAGGGAACAGCCAGGGGTATATTTGGCCCTAGTTCAGAGCTGCCGACTGCCTATTGGGAGGCATCTAGGACAGCTGAGGGCAAGGCCNGGCATCACTTCCATGGACACCCACCACTGTCCTCTATCTGGCCTTATAAACCCAACCAGACCACAGTGCTCCTGGCTTCTAACTCTGCCTGCCTTCAGCATCTTCACTTGGACCCTCCATTGTCACCGCCCCTTTCAGGTCTCCCCTGCTCTTCACAGGGGTCCTGCTCCCGGCCTCCCTAACTTAGAGGCTTTCCTCAGGCTTCAGCTCCCCACACTTCCCCAAACATCCAGACTTCCCTGGGGTCTCACTTCAGTGATGCTTCTAGATTACAGGAAGCTTCTAGAACATGCCTCTCAGCCCCCAGTAACTTCAGATTCCCACTTCATTAGGCCAAGCTCCAGGAGAAACACTCCTCCTGCCTCACCTGTCCTCATTAGAACAGGAATCATTTGTGTAGCGGAGCCAGCTCTGCTGTGGNCTCCAAATGGCAGAGCCTAGCACTGTGAAGGGACCTAGGAAATGTGAATGCTGAATTTTGGAATGAAAACAGAGAGAAGGGCTGGAGGAAGCTAATGTATGTAAGGGCAGTTATGCACCAAATGCTGAGAGGGAACTTGGAGGCATGAAACACTTGGAGGGACAGAGGACTTAGCCAGGGTGGCTTCCAGTCTGTCTTCCAGTTCCTAAGTGGAGGACAGTGATGACCACCTCTGGGCACACGGAGTGTGTTCAGTAGATGCTGGTAGCCCTGTGCCCTCAANCCTAAAAGGACAGTCCCTGGGGTCCCGGGACCGGACAACCGATTCCTCAGGATGGTGGTTTTCCAGCGAGGGGAGGATCCTTAACTCCATCCTGTACTCCTGAGCCACCCAGGGTATAACCGCTTGTTACCTCCCCCGGCCCCTGGAGGCGGCAGAGTGAACATTGGGGTGGCCAGGGGCCCCCGGGCCGGATGTCTGAGCCCGGCCTCGGAGCCGCCTTATCACCGTCTGCCGCCTGCCGCCTCCCTCTCAGCTGTGCCGGCTCCGCGCTGGCGGCAGCGTCCCCCGGGGCTGTGGGCCGGCCGAGCTGGCTCTGGGTTCCTCCGCTGTGCGACCTGGNAGCAGCAGAGCTGGGCTAGAAGGGACCTGGGAAGGACCAGGAGGACGATGGAGTGGGGAACACTGTCCAATCCTCNTATCATAGAAGAGATATTTGGAATCCATTGCCCAAGTCATCCGTGTTCTCATGAGATCCTGGCCCCCACCCCNATCCCGGGGCCTGGAAAGGTGGCAGAAGTTGGGCCAGCTAGTCCTCATGGTGTCTGGCTCAGAGGTTAGCCTGTAATTTAGGCCTGACTGGACTCTGGAATCCACTGGGCTCTCTCTGGGCTGGGTGAAGACAACCAGGTCTCCACAAGCCCCTGGCTTCTCTCTGATCTCAGCCACACTCACCGCTTTGGGTCTGGTGGCTCTGACCTCAATAAATGTGTCCATTTCAGCCTCTAGGAATAGGGTCCCAGCCTGAGGTCTGCAGCCCCTAGGGAGGCAGNACTGAAATCTCCCCTCCAATACTAATGAATCATCTAGGGACCACTGAAGGGTGCTACCAGGGTGTGGTAGTGAAGGTTTGTCGTCTCAACCTCTGGGAAGGCTGAGACAGGTTCGAGGCCTCTGAAAACAAAAGGTTAAAAAAGGGTTAAGGATAGCTCAGTAGGAGCATTTGCTCAGCCCTAGATTGAACCCCAACTCTATAAAACAGAACAGAACAGAAGGGTGCTCCCTCCTTGAGGTGGGGCATGGTGATGGTGAGGCTCTTCTCTTCTTGTGCACCCAGCAGGGCTCCTGACCCTAAGGAGAGGCTGAGCCATTTTCCCAGTCATTAGCAACCCTGGCCAGGTTGGTTTATGGTCTGTCAGACTTAGGGAGGATGCTGAGCTGAGAGGAAAGGCTGGAGCTGGCCTTGTGGGAGTCCTAGGGAAGGAGAGGAGGTGGTGACACCTGGGAGGGGACCAGGGGTAAACCAGATGGTATGGAGGAGGAAGGCAGTGTACCAGCAGACTTGGGCTGGAAGCCTGGGAGGGTGATTTAGGTAGAAGGATGCAGAGGTGGCTGGGGTGTGTGGTGAAGGGTAATCCGGGCCCCAGTGAGCACACTCTTACACCCAAGACCAGCATGGAGAATTGAGATTATATCCCATAAAATATGAAATCACAGCAATCAGTGACATGCCCATTTTACAGTTGGGCACGTGCTTCACAAATTGAGAATATGAGCGTTGTAATGAATCTTAAACGGTCTTATTAATTGAAAACACCAGGCCAGGTACTGAGGTAAATTCTGAAAGGTCAGAGAGACAGAACAAGCCACAGCCAACCTCACCTTGCCAACTCCTCAGCTGATCTTGTTTCCTCAGACTGCAGGCTTCTGAGTCCTCACCCAAATGAATCTCAGCTCAACTGCTGCTCAAAGCCTGAAAGCTTAAGAGGCCTCTAGTTTCTGGTTCTCACAGCTTATATACCTTTCTGCTTCCAGCCATTACTTCCTGGGATTAAAGGTGTGTGCCACTGGAATTAAAGGTATGTGCCACCATGCCTGGCTGTTTCCAGTGTGGCCTTGAACTCACAGAGNTCTGGATGGATCTCTGCCTCGGGACTGCTAGGATTAAAGGCATGTGCTACCACTGCCTAACCTCTATGTTTAATCTAGTGGCTATTCTGTTCTCTGACCCCAAATAAGTTTTATTAGGGTACACAATATTTTGGGGGACACAATATAATCACTACAGAGCATGAGAGGAATTACCCAATTGTACAAGCCCCAGCTGCAGGGAATGAAAGTACGGAGAGGCTCTGGGTTTCTGCATGCCAATCTCCACCACCTTCCTTCTTTCTTTCTTTCTTTCTTTCTTTCTTTCTTTCTTTCTTTCTTTCTTTCTTTCTTTGACAAGGTGTCATGTAGCATGTAAGGATAGCCTTGAACTTTCTATGTAGCCAAGGATGACCTTAAATTTCTGATCTTCCATTCTTTAGTGCTGGGGTTGTAGGCATGCACCATCACCATCATGTCCAGTTTACTTAGTACCTGTCTCTTATACACATCTAGATGTGTATAAGAGCTATCTCTTTCTCTCTTTCTCTCTTTCTTTCTTTCTTTCTTTCTTTCTTTCTTTCTTTCTTTCTTTCTTTCTTTCTTTCTTTCTTTCTTTCTTTGACAAGGTGTCATGTAGCATGTAAGGATAGCCTTGAACTTTCTATGTAGCCAAGGATGACCTTAAACTTCTGATCTTCCATTCTTTAGTGCTGGGGTTGTAGGCATGCACCATCACCATCATGTCCAGTTTATTCAGTACAGTCCTCAGGGCTTCATGCATGCTAGACAAGCATTCTACCAACTGAGCCACATGTCCAGTCTCAACTGTGCCTTTATGGATAGAGTCAGAGGTCCTAAGAGGTGCCAGGCTTGACCCCATTCTCTTCCTTCCTAACACGACATCCTTCCCTTGTTCCCAGGCCAGGAGCTGGTTAAGAACACAGACTGCTCTGCCCTCCAGGCCTCTTGCTTAATGGGGCCAGAGTTGGGCCCAGGATTCTATATTATCAGCAAGCATTTTGGCTGGTCTGGGTCTGCTGCTCACCCCCAGGCATTTGGGGCCCTGCAGTCTCTTTTCAAGCTCACCCCAAAGGCACACACTTCCCACTCCCTCCACTGTGCACACCCCAGGCCCTTTCTCTTCAGGCTCCCCTTCTTGCAGAAAAGTGAAAACACATGGTTTCCTGGGCAACCACATCTTTCCTCGCAGCTTGCTCTGAGACCTCCCAGCAGCTGACTCTGTGACTCTGTGTGGTTCAGAGGAATATTTCAAATGCCAGCTTCCCCAGGCATGATCCAACAAAGGCTCATCCCTCTCAAACCCCTCTCTCTGAGGGGCCGTAGCCCTGCTCCTCTCAAACTTGTAGGCACGGGATCTTGGGAAATGGTCCATACCATCACCTTGGTTACCACATAGGTCTGTTCTGCTTACCAGCTCTCACTGAGAAGGCCATTGCTATGCAGCCTTAGGGGTCTGGTTTAGCTGGGGGAGGTTAGAGCCAGAGAGAGAAAGGGAACTCATCTTAGGGCACACAGCAAAACTGGTTTGACAAGGTACTGAAATGGAGGAAAGGAGAGTTGATTGTCTATCTGTCTGCCAGACATAGGGTTGGCACTTTTGAAAACTAACCCTGTAGGGCCAATTTTTAAAACTTTTATGCATATGGGTATTTTGTGTGCATGTATGTATGTGTACCACATGCATGTGTGGTACCAGCAGAGGCCAGGAGAGGGCATCAGATCCCTTGGAACTAGAATTAAAGATAGTTATATGTCCCCTTGTCAATGCTGGGAATCAAACCTAGGTCTTCTGCAAGAGCAACCAGTTAACCATTAAGCCATCTCTCCAGCCCCTATTAGGCCAATTCTTATTCCCATGTTATAACCGAGAAAGACAGAGCTCAGAGAGGTAAAGTGCTTTACCCGAGGTCACCCAGCAAGTAAATGGCATGGTTAAGGACTGTCTCCCCACTAAACTCATTGTCTTCCTGTTGGAGACTACTGTTCTCCAGATTAGAGTCAGAGAAGTCATAGGTGCTGAAGATGCCTGCCTGGTGTTGACCTTCCTGTTTTGTTGGGAGAATTTGACTAATGGTCTCTGGAGGCTCAGATGAGAGCCTCTCTCCTGTCTTTTCTTAGCTCAGATCCCTTGTCAATATTCCTATACATCCCTAGACATCTTCAGGTGGGTAAGTAGAGACAGGGGCCATTTGTGTTCTTCATGCTATCTTTCTGGACCTGTTGGTTTTGTTGTTTGCTTTGCTTTGTTTTTGAGACAGGGTTACACTGTTTAGCCCAGGTGATTCTCCTGTCTCAGCATCCCAAGTGCTACATTAAAGGTGTGAGCTACCATGCCCAGTTTAGGGGTTTGGAATAAAAGATACCAAGCACACATATGCATTTGTGAAAATGTGATATGACAGTTTCTCTGTGTGCAATTAGGAGCATGTAGGTTATTTGAGTGCCTGTGTCATTAGGTATGTGTGGGAACATGTGAGTACTTGAGCATAATTTTATGTGTGTAGGTTGAGTGTGGGTGACTGTATGTGCAAGTGGGTGTGATCAAGGTTGAAGGTGATGTGAGATTAAGTTTATTTTAACTGTTGTAGGGAGGGTCATTGGACTGTTTATCTGTGTTGGGGCATGTGTATGTGAGAGTCTAAGTTCACACTAGGCTGTCTAGTAATATGCTGTCTGTGGTGACATGTGTGAATGTGTACACATACATATGATTATGTTTTACTCTTCCTGATCTCTTCAGGTATTAGTTGGGCACAACTTTCATCCTCAAGTTCCCCATAAGGGTGGCAATGAGGGATAGAAAAAGGGTACCCTAGAGGTACCTATGATGCTAGCAGGAGGCTGGAGTACACTTCCCTATAGTCAGCTCAGGGGACCTCCTATTGGTTCTCTCTCTCTCTCTCTCTCTCTCTCTCTCTCTCTCTCTCTCTCTCTCTCTCTCTCTCTCTCTGCTAGGGAGCTTAGAAGGATGTGGGGAACATGTTTTCCACCTCAATCAGGTCTCTGTGGTGAGAAAAACCCCACAAAGAGGGGGAACACTCCCCAGAAGGCAGATTTTTATTGAGACACTTTATGACACACACACACCAGCTAAAATATTTTCTAATTGTAGCAGCTTTTTCTTGAGGCCTCTGCTTTCTGAGCTTAGAAGCAAATGGAGATAGAAGCAGCTTGGCACAGATGCTGTGCCATGCCAGGCTGGCCCCCGCATTTGCGGGGTCAGCTTTGCCTAGTTTTGCTCTAGGTAGATGAGCAAGGACCACTGGAGAATAGGGGCACTGAGAGGAACAAGGAAGGCTGGGTGACAGTCAGGTCAGGCAAGGTCATTATGGTCCCTTCTTAGGAAGCCAGAGCTTCTCCTCTAGGCCTTTGACAGATGGCAACTCCAGCTCCATCTGAGGGGTACTAGGAAGGGAGGGTGCTTTACCCCAAAGGTTTCTGAAGATGCCTCTGTCAGAGTTTGGAACTGAGGCACAGGGTGCTAGATAAGCATAGGAGAGCACCTGGCTAGCAGATGGGGCCTGGGACCCCTACCATGCCGTCTCTTCATTTGATGACAAGCATGAGTAGTCCCTCTGGGCTCTTCTGACCAGAAAAGTTCAGGGAATACACAGATGAGGAGCATGGTGGGGATAGGTGAGGTGACAGGTAAGCTCAGTTAGCATGCTTTGGCCAGTGGGGCAGGGAGGATTTCCCAGACAGGGTAGTATTTCAGTGGTGGATGGGCTAGGCTTGCAGGGCTGCCCCTCAGTTGGCACACACAGGCATGGTCAAGGTGGGGGTGAAAACATGTTAGCACTTAAACACTTGAGTAAAATTCTTCCAATCTGAGGGCACATCAGAGCCCCCACTGTAACTGTGAGTAAACATCATAATTGTCCCGACACAAAACTGGGGATCCCTAAGACTGAGCTGGTGTTCCTTGCTTTACAGCATAGAATAGGGGCAGTGGCTGGCAGCTAGACTCCAGGCTGGGCCAACAGTCCTGCTGCTCGACACGTCCCTTCTATTCCACAAGGACTTCCTGGGAATGACCAGGGCCTCTGTGCAGTTCCTGTTCCCAGCGGCTCACAGTCGCCAGGCCCAAGGAGACAAAACGTGCATGAGTGTGGTAGGGAACAATATGGGTAGGGTGGAGGAGGGCCACAGGAAACAGGGGCAGGGACAGCCAGGAGCGGAGCTGGCCTGGGGGCTGGGGGTCACTCAGGGACTTGTGACTTGATAAGGTAAGATGACCACAAAGAAAAACAGACTAATGAGGCGCCAAAATGGTCCATCAGACGGGATGTCCAGGATAGGATCAGATGTTAGTACTGGAATCCTCATATCCTTCTGTATCATGGACCTTAAACAGTACCAAATCCAATCCACAGTGGTCACTGACGTCATCATAGGTGTAATAACCTTGATCTCACAGAAAAAGAAACAGATGTTCATAGAGGTGAGATGACATAGCCAAGTTTATTTCAGGACATGACTGAGCCAGGATATGCCACAAGCCAGTCTGACCATAGAGCTTTGTGTCACCTCTGGCTTTCTGCCTGGGAGCAATGCCCCTAGAAACTGCATATACCTGTGTTCAAGCCCAGAGTCTCTTAGTGGCCTTACTTAGATCCTTGGCCACAAAGTCAGTATCTCTGCCCTTCACCATTCCTCTTCAAAAGATGCCCAGTAAACAGGGCATGGGCATCCAAGCCTATAATCCCAGAATTGGGGAGAAAGGAGCAGAAGGTCTGAGCTTCAAGGTCATCCTTGATTACATAAAGAATTTAAAGCCAGCTTGGGCTATAAGAGACCCTGTCTCAAAACAAATAGGCAGAGTAACCAAACCAAAACAAAAGACCTCCTTACAACACAGAGTTGAAGAACATGTCTGAGGTCTGGAGATGGTGACCTGAAGTTCCATCTCAGGACTAAAGAAAAAAAAANTCTGAAATTTTAAGGAGGGACAGGTCTTGACTCACAAATGTAAGAAGAAAACTGTAAATCAAATTAATAAGCAGAGTAAAAATCCCATTTGCTACAGGACTGGTGAGCTTAATGCACTTCATTCAGAGGGAGGCCAGGGGGCAGGGAGGCAGGGATGCAGGGAGGCAGGGATGCAGGGATGCAG
>LZPO01087163.1:661040-672044 GCA_001675575.1 Neotoma lepida | reverse complement strand
GCGGACGAGAAAGAGGTCTGAAGAGAGAACAGAGGAAATAATGAAGGGAAAATACTGCATGTTCCCTTTCATGGAGAACCTAGATTTCCCACGTGCTCAAGCACGCGCACTCACACACACATACCATGACATATTTACGAGGAAAGCAGAGGGGGGCTGTTTGGGGAGAGGAAGAGATCAGCAGGAACAAAAGATAAGAGGACTAACGGGAAAATATGAGCAAAGTACAATGACTTACATGCATGAAAATTTCACCAAAAAGCCAATTATATCATAAACTTAATATATATATATATATGTATGTGTGTATATTATAATTTTAAAGTGACTTCCTTAAGAAAAGAGAGAAGGAAAAAGAAAAGAAAAAGGNCAACCTTAAAGTGGAAAGAAAGTCTGTGGTGTCACTCACCCTTGGCCTGCCCACTCTCCAGGAGGGCAGCGATCTGGCAAGGACCAACATGCATGCCCAGAATGGGACCNTGGTACCTGGCTGCAGAGGGAGCAGACCAGACTGTAATCACAAATTACTGTGTATTTTCACCTCTCTGAAAGAGACATGAAGGACAGACGCAGAACTCACTCCAACTGGAGTAGCTGATACTGCCTGAAAAGAGCAATTTACCTATAATAAACAGTGCCTCTTACGAAAGTTAATGACGTTAGATGCCACCTTACAAGACTAAAGTCAACCAATGTTACAAATTAATAGAAAAAGCAAACCTCACAGTCATGTCAATTCAGGCAGAAAAGGCATTTGACAGAACATAACATCCACTCAAGCAAACATTCAGGAAGGGGGGACTGGCGGGCAGTTTCCTAACATGAAAACACAACACCTGCCTTCATTCACAGAAGTAAAAGAGTAACAACTTAACTTCATGTTAAAGCTGCAGATTAAAGGCCATTTGTGTGCGACCTGGTGAAGGAAGAAAGCCAGCATAATAAACACTATTATGATGAAGAGAAGAGCACTGGAAAAGCATCTGGAGTGGCAGACAGCTGAAAAGAGCTGAGAAACAGGGTGACTTAACAAAAAGCAGCTAAGTGTATGGCTGTGTGAACCGGGATGGGGAGTGGAACTGCACTCAGAAAGAAGCCAGACAGCCCTGGTGAAGAGCGACTGACAGGCCTACCTGAAGAACGACCCACAGTTCTCATGAGCCCCAATTCCAGGGTCTGGGTCATCAGAGATGTCCAACTGTGTCACTGGCTGTGTCTCCAGGGCTGTTTGCCCTGTGCCACCTTGAGAGAATCCATTGTCTAAAACTGAGTTAGCCTGGATGGCCTGAGAACAAGTAACAACCACATCAGCAAGGCTGAAGTCAACCTGCCACCGCTCAGGATGTGAAGCAATTGTAGAGGGTAGCACGTTGGACCTCAACAAAGGAAAAGTTCAAGGCACAAGAGCTCAGCTCAGGCAGTGACCATACAGGGAGAAGTAATCTGTCATAGACGGCTAGGAACTGACCTCAATTGTCTCCCATGCCTCCAAACTGCCTGAAGCCAGGGGATTCAACCTCTGGAACCACCTATCTGCAAAGAGGCTCACTGCTATAGTGCACAACTTCTTAAACTGTGTGTTGTGACTCTCCGTGGCAACAGTAAAAGGTTTCTGAAAATGCAACAACCAAAAATTAATTTAAAAACAAACATAGATGAATTTGGAGTGTTTCCGGCAGCACTTGCTCCCAGTGCACGTGACTTCATGGTAGCCTTGGTTCTTCAACNTGTTACTTNGTACTGAGCATGCCATCACTCCATGCAAAGCCAATGTACACTGCCTGGAACCCTTGGCTAGGATTCAAGACCAGTGTAGGAGCTGCACATACAAATAGTTCTGCTCTTATAGAAACACAGTTGTTTAATTACAGAAAACAAAGACAAGTATTTTTCTACTGCCATTTCTTAACATGGAAGCATCAAATTAGTTTATCTCTGGATTATATTATGTTAGAATTTTGATTTTAAAAACTGATGTTTGTGATCCTGATTTCAATTTCATAAAAATATGTTATTCTGGCTTGAAGATTAGGACAAAACTTTCAACAATTTCTAAAATGACCTNAAACATAGTTCTGCCATTTTGTCTATATATTTATACAAGTGATATTCTCAGTACTAATGATTATAAAATCAAAATATCAATCCATTCTGCAAAACTCTGAAGATGCTCTAAGTCTTACAGTATCAAATATNCNGACATGATATATAACAAGTACAGCCATGTTACTAACTGCTGTGGAACAATTTTTTTGTACACTATGAATACNTATTACTCTCGTTGGCAAATAAAAAGCTGATTGGCCNGTAGCCAGGCAGGAAGTATAGATGGGAAAACCAAACTAAGGACTCTGGGGAAGGGGAAGGACAGAGTCAGGAGTCACCAGCAGATGCAGACAGAACAAGATGGGCATATCATACTGAGAAAAGGTACCAAGCCACGTGGCAAAGCATAGATGAGAAATATGGGTTAATTTAAATGTGAGAATTAGCTAGTAACAAGCCTGAGCTATCACCTGAACATTTGTAAGTAATATTAAGTCTCCATGTCAGTCATTCAGGAGCTGGCAGACAGGACAGAAATGTCNACCTACAACTAAAAAGCAACTTTGCTTTCATCCTTAACAAATATCAAAATCACATGTATATTACTTATTTATTTTAAATTAATGTTATGATTTATTCCAAGCAAATGTTTGATTTACATATTAATTCTAGATGCTTATATACAAATTTCTCGTGTGACAAGGAGTCAGATGTGGGAAAAGTGNAAGAAGCCATGTTGCAGGAACTAAGGACTCTGAAACTCCAGGGACCACTGTACATACACAGCTCCATCTCTCAAACATGGTACTTATTTAATAAATTTTATTGTTGTGTTGTTGAGATAGTCTCACCATGTAGCTCTGATCTAACTGGCCTCAAGCTCATAGGAATCCACCTGCCTCTGTCTCCCAAATGCTGGAATTAAAGGCATGTGCCACCAAACCCCAAACTATTTAACACATGGGGTGTTTTTTTATATTAATTTTTATTTTTTATAATAATTTCTTATGTTTTGAAATTGTAATATATTTACATCATTTCATCCTTCCCTTTCCNCTCTCCAACCTCTCCATGTATCCCCCTCACTCTCTTGGCTTCTTTTTCTTTAATTGGTGATGGTGGTGGTGTGTGTATTCATTAATGTATAACTAGAACACGTTCGGTCCATATAATGTTACTTGTATGTATATGATTTCAGGGCTGACCACTTGGGTACTGGATAACCTATTGGGAGCTCTTCCCTGGGGAGACTACTTTGCCTGCTTTCAGTACTCCTTAGTCGCCTTGTCTGGAGTGGAGGCCCCCTGAGCTTTCCCCTTCTATGTTAGCATGTCTAGTGGTATCACTGTTGTTCGGGTCTTGTTTAGGCAGCCACTATGACACCTTTGCACAACAATGACTAGCACGGTAGGATAACCCTCAGGGTTGCTGCAAGAATGGCATACATACCTTGGTGGTAACCAACAGCTCTCTAAACGGACTTAAGAATTGGTCAGCAAGAGGGAGACATGTCAGAGACTGGAAACCTAACCAACTACCCAGAGCTAGTGAAGTGAATCCTAGAAGAGACCTACAGCTGCTACTTTCCTAAATCAGCCTAATTCCTAACAAGCTCTAAATATTTATCCTAATACCACAGAGAAGTGGAGTTTGCAACCCTCAACAAAGAAATTTCTCTTTACTACCGACAGAGACCATTCCAGAAATCCACAATTGGTCACATGTGGAGAACAAGAGATCATGTGGTGCCAGTCCCAACTGATGTATCTACAGTACAATTCCTATACTTAAGGCTCATGGAAGAGAGGGTGTAGAGACTGTAAAAGCCAGAGTAACAGGAAGTTGTTCACTGTGAGATCGTGTCTCTTAAACATCAGAGCAGCTATCCCCATGAAGCTATTTAACAGATTGTTAAAGCACAGTCTGACAAGCCTGCCTTAAAGATCTCAGTGTTGCTGTTGCTCCCTAGACTCCCAATGCACTTGGGACACAGCCCCTTCCTAAAGCATAAACCACCTTGGTGAGTATATTACCTAGGAATCTTGACAAAAAGGGAGAACGCAGGAGTCCACGGACTGTAATGTTAACTGTGACCAGCAGAGGTCACTGGTGTACAAAGAACTGAAGCTAATATAGTGAAGAACTGAGTTTGGAGGACCAGCAACCACACATAAAGCCAGCAATGGGAAAGAGACAGAAGGACCCTGAGGACACTAGCTAGCCAATCTAGNTCAATTGGCGAGCTCCTGGTTCAGTGAAAGATCCTGTTTCATGAAACAAAGGTTGAGTGGGCTGGCAGATAACTCAGTGAACAAAGGTGGTTTCCACCAATTCTGAAGATCTGTTCTCAGGACCACATACATGGTAGGAGAGAACTAGCTCCTACAAGTTGTCCTCTGACCTCCATATGCATCTTGCAGCTCCTATGTGTACACACACACACACACACACACACACACACACACACACACAAATAAGACTTAAAAACCCTTAAACTGATAAATGAAAGAGAAAATGCAAATTAACAAAATTAAAGATGAAAAAGGGGGACCTTAAAATAAATACCAATGAAATCTACAAGATCAAAGTTGGGGAGATGTCTCAATCACTAAGATGCTTGCCATGTAGCAACCATGAGGACCTGACTTCAGATATGCAGTATCCATGTAAAAAGTTGGTGTGGCCATGCGTGCCTATAACCTCAGTGCTGAAGGAAGAGGACAGAAGGATCACTGGGGTTTACTGGACACCAGCGTATCCAAAACAAACAAAAAAAAACCAGTGAGCTCTACACTCAATGGAGACCTGTTTCAAAGAAATAAGGAAGAAAGTGAGAGAAAACATCAACATCCTACTCTGGCTTCCAAGTGCGTGGGTGCATACAAAAGTGTGAAAACACCACCACCACCCCCAGCATATGCACACGAGTGCGCGCACACACACACACACACACACACATACACACACACACACACACAGGAACATATATATATATATGCACACCAATGGGGAAAAGGCAGGGAAAGGAAAAGGAAATAACACAATGAGGGAAACAACGAGAAGAGAAAAGCATGACACACATCCCTGTGATTTGATTGTTGGGGAGAGAGACAGGAAAATCACTGGGATTTGCTCGGGCTCAGTGAAAGACACATCTCAAAAAATAATGTTGGGCACGGTGGCACACGCCTTTAATCCCAGCACTCAGGCAGAAGCAGCCAGATCTATGAGTTCAAGCGCAGCCTGGTCTACATAATGAATTCCAGGCCAGGCAAGGCTACATGGTGAGATCCTGTCTCAACCAACAAGGCAAAGGGGCTGGAGCCCCACATGGTGACTCACAACTACCTGTAACTCCAGTTCCATGGGAATCATATGTCCTCCTCTGGCCTCTGTTGGCACCAGGCACACACATGGTGTGGGTGGCTGTGTGTCCTCTGGCCTCTGTTGGCACCAGGCACACACATGGTGTGGGTGGCTGTGTGTGTGTGTGTGTGTGTGTGTGTGTGTGTGTGTACATATATATATGTATGCAGGCAAAGCATTCATACACATGTAATAAAAATAAATAAAATCTTTTACAAATAAATAAGGTAGGGCTGGAGAAATGGCTCAGTGGTTAAGAGCAATAGCTACTCTTCCTGAGAACCTGGGTTCAATTCCCAGCACCCACATGGCAGCTTACACCTGTCTGTAACTCCAGTTACAGGGTTTCTGACACCCTCACACAGACATACATGCAGGCAAAACACCAATAAGCATAAAAATAAAAATTGTGTGTGTGTGTGTGTGTGTGTGTGTGTGTGTGTGTGTGTTAAGGTGGAGAGTGATTGAGGAAGGCAACCAAGACCAAACTCTAACATGCATACACAGGCTCTTGCTCACACACATGTACAGAGATACTATACACACAAAAATATACAGAATCATTACAGAATATTGAAAATATATCCTAAAATGATAGAAATCTAGACATGAGAAAATTTCTAGGAACATGACCTACCAAAGACTTAAATCAGAGGAAATAAGTAGCCTAAATACATCTATAACAAGTAACAAGACTGAAGAAATAAATAGTCTCTCAACAACAAAAGTCCAGGANGGTACAGATTCACTCCTGGATTCCACCGGACCTTTAAAGAAGACACCTACTCTTAACCTGTTCTGTAAAGCAGGAAGGGAAGAAACACTACAAACTCAATCTATCAACCTATTATTACCCCATACCAAAACCAGACAAGGACACAAAAAGAAAACTGCATGTCAGACTCCCAGATGAACACAGATGGAACAATTCTCAATAAAGAGCCAGCAAAATGGCTCAGCAGGTAAAAGTGCTTTCCAGGGGCTGGAGACATGGCTCAGCAGTTTAAGAGTAGCCGCTACTCTCCCAAAGGATCTGGGTTCAAGTCCCAGGACCCACACTGCAGCTCATAACCATCTGTAACTCCAGTTCCAGGAGATTAGAGGCCCTCTTCCAGCTTCCTCAGGCACAAAGCATGTACCTGATGCACAGAGTTACATGCAAGCAAAACACCCGCACACATTAAAATAATAATAATTTTAAAACATTTAAAGCACTTTCTACAGGTCTGAAACCTGAGTTCAATTCCCAGAACCTACAGAAAGGTGGAAAAGAACTGAGTCCACAAAGACGTCCCCTGACCTCGACACACATATCATGGCAGGCATGTATGTATACATACATGTGCACAATAATAATAAATAAAATTTTAAATTCTCAATAATAGACTTGCAAACTAAATTCAACAACACATTTTAAAGATCATATACCATGGCCAAATGGACTTTATTTCTGGGATGACAGGATGGCTCAACACGCATAAATCAATATACAATCTAGCTCATGGTCTCCAGAATTAAAAAACAAAAATCACATAATCAACTTAACAGATCCTCAAAAGACCTTTGCTGAAGTTCCACATCCCTTTATGATAAGAGCCCTAAAGAAACTAGAACGAGAAGTACTGTATCTCAACATAATAAACACTATATCTGACAAGCTTATAGCCAACATTATATTAATAGGAGAAAATGGAGAGCATTTCCTTGAATTGAATGATGAGATAAGAGTGTCCACTCTCTATATACTCTGATTAAAACATTTCTTAAAGTCTTCATCAGAGCTCAGAAAAGAAGGCAAATTATCCCTGTTTGCAGATGACATGGTCCTAGACTTAAAATTCCCTCCAGACTTCATCAAAACTCTTAGATCTGATAAACACTTTCAGCAAAGTGACATAATACAAATTAGCACAAAAACCAGCTGCTTTTCTATGTACCAGTAACAAACCTGCTCAGAAAAATCAGGAGGGAAATCCATACAACACTTCCCACTGAATGAAATACCTAAGAAGCCGCCTAACCCAAGAAGTAAAAGAGCCACAATGAGATCTGCAAACACTGAAGGGGCTGGAGAGGTGGCTCGGGGCTTAAGGTGCAAACTACTCTTGCAGAGGATCAAGTTCGGTTCCCAGAACTCACACAGGACAGTTCACAACCTCCTGGTCACTCTAGCTCCAGGAAATCCAACATCCTCTTCTGGTCTCTGAGGACATCCATATATATAGACAGATACATGCATGTGCATAATTTTTAAAATAAATCTTTAAAACCACTAAAGAAATTGAAGAAGACAACTGAAGATGAAAAGATTTCTCCAAACTCAGATTCACAGAAAAACACTGTGAAAACAGCTGCATTAATGAACAAGATCCATAGAGTCAATGCAAGCCAGACCAAAATTTCAATGGTACTCTAAACAGAACTTGAAAACAAGAAACCCTGAAACTCACATGTAANTACATATGTTCCTGAACCTACAAAATAATCCTATGAAGAAAGTAATGCTGACGGCATCACAATGCTTGACCTCAATTATATTACAGAGACACAGTAACAAAACAGCAAAACATAGTCACAAGGACTAACAGAACAGAATAGAGGACCAGAAATAAGCCCATGTATCTAGAGCCACCTAAAACACAATGGAGAATAGACAGTCTATTCAACATACGGTGCTGGGATAACTGGATCTCCATCAATAGAAGAACACAACTAGATCCCTGTCTTCTCACCCTTCTGCCTCTAAGACCTGGACCTNAATGACCCTAATGTAGGAACTAAAACTTTAAAGGTTCAGGAGGAAAACATGAAGAAGTACTTTCAAATAAAGGCACAGGCTCAGCCTTTTAACTTTTTCAGACAGCCCGTTATCAATTCTTGATGTTACCTGAGCTATTAGAGGCCTTTTCAGCCCTAGCCTATGTCTATAGCTTGAAGTGTTTCCTTAGGTTTTCCTCTGGCAGCTGAGATATGCAACCAGTCTAAATGCCAACCAAGAAGTAAACAGACAGCTGGAGAGANTGGTCAGCAGTTAAGACCACTAGCTGCTTACAGAAGACTCAATTCTGTTCCCAACACCCACACAGCTACTCACAACTGCCTGTAACTTCAGCTCTTAAGGATCTAAAGCNCTCTTCTGGACTCAGTAGGCACCATACACACATGGTGCACTTACATACCTGCAGGCAAAATACTTATACATATAAAAAAATAAAACTTCTGAAGGAGATGAATGGATAAAAATATGGTATGCATACACAGGGGAGTGTTACTCAACCACAGAAAGGAAGAAAACTCTGCATATGCAGGAAAACAGAACTGGGAGAGAGCATCATAGTAAACAAAATAAGCCAGACCAGAAGACAAACACTGCGTGTTTTCTTTCATATACAGAGCACACACATTGTGCTGGTTAATTCCCTGTCGAAGTCAACTGGACTTAGAATCCCTACGAGACAAGTGTTTCCAGGGAGGTTCAAATGAGGGGAGACCCACTCTGAAAGTGGGAGCATCATCCCACTTTCAGGTAAGTGGTGCTGGACTGAAAACAGAAAAGAGAAACTAAAAAGAGGCCCAGGATTCNTGTCTTTGCTTTCCTGAGTGGTAGTTCGTGTGGAAAACATCAAAGTAAAAATAGGAGACTACAGGGGAGAAAGGCACCTAGAATGGCGCTTCTTGATTATCAACTTGGAGGCATCACCACGGAAACAAACTTCTGGGCACGCCTGCCTATGAGGGAGTTTTTATAATGTGTTAATTGAGGTGGACAGACTGACCCTAAATGTGAGTGCACCATTCCATGAGCTGGGTTCTCAGCTCCAACAAGAAGAAAGCAAGCTGAGTACCAGCATTCATTTCTCTGCTTGCTGAGTGTGGACACAATGTGAACAACCGCTTCACGTTCCTGCCATCCACCTCCTCAATGACAGGCTGTACTCTTCAGTGTGTGAGTACAAATAAACCCTTCTTTCTTAAGTCGCTTTTTTCAGGTATGTCATTACAGCAACAAGAAAGGTAATATACCTAAAATTANGAGATAGCGTGGAACAAGAGAGGGACAAAATACAACATGTTTACTCTTACGTGTAACATCTGTATTACAGCCCAGCCGCTATGTTTCTATATGCCAGCAGTGGGCACCCCAAAATGGAAATTAAGAAAGCACTTCTATTTAAAAGAATAAAATACCTATGAATAAATTTAGCAAGGAGGTAAAAGACTTGTATATTAAGGGCTATGCAATGTCATTAAAAGAAGCAACATTAATAGCGTCCACCTACAGACCCCCTGTGACGCACAGATATCTGACGTGCGTCACTTCCNATCCTCATAAGACTACTAAGAAGATATTAACATCTCCATTTTATAGATTAAAAACCTGAGACTCAGGCACATTAAACAGATTATAACAGTCTCATAGCTATTGCTGACTTGACACTATGATTCCAAAAGAAAAAATTCCAAACCACAATGCCTGCCTGCCTTCCCTCTGAAACTAAACACTCTCTGATCTTTAATTCAAATCTTCTCATAAAAATCTCACAAGATTATGAAATTTTCATGAAGCAAGGAGAATAGTTAGAACTCATTTCAAAAGAGAATCCATGATTAGGTCAAATCATTTTAGTTTACAATACTTACATATAGTTAACAATAGTTTACAACTATACAGAAAAAAATCATAGACTTAGAAACACTAAAAATAAATCAGAAAGTATGAATCAAATAGCTAAGTTCTGCAAGACTGATGTGAAGTGCAGATAGGCATAATTGTTGCTAAGTCACACTTACGTGTGAGGGNGGTGACTGGATTGAGAAGGCAAGGAGGAGGAGGAACAGGTAGGACAGTACATTTATATATAGTCATGACCTAGCCCTGAAGAATATCAAAATCCAGAGGAACAAGGGCAGAAATCCATGACATAATGTAAAAGGGGACCCTGGCACTAGACAAGGAAGTTGAGATTTCTTAAGACAGAGGCACAATAAAAGATTTGATTAAAATATTGGTTTAGGGCCCTGTATTCAGAAGCAATTATGGGCTGCTTGTGCCCTGGTCATAGATACTGCAGGGAAAGATAGATACTGCTGAAAGCCTTACCCTGTTATTTGGAAGGTCCGTTCCTGTCCTTGCCAAACCCTGGTGCTTTGGAACATGTCTTCCTTCTCACAGCCTCTTGGTCTCCTGACAGCTCACTGAGTATCCACTATCAGCTCNTGGCTATGTCCTCCGGGGCTTAAGGTAGAAGCAGGCTCTGCCTTGAGGGGTTTTACTCTGGCCTAGTTNTGCAAGGATCTCATCAGCCCNAGTCATGTCCTCCTGTGGAACAGCCTTTCCTGCCTTCTGTGGCTGTTGCAGAAGACAGGCCTCCGGAAGCCTGTGTGGTAGAAGGCTACCTGACCCCTCCCCTCTCCTCACTGCCTCCCAGGTGTTTGTGGACGCCAGATGGCCAGTGAGTGGACAGCAAGACCACCGCACAAAGTGGGAGACACTACCCACTCGGAGCATCTGGAAAGAGTTTTTACTCCGCTTAGCAATTGGCTCAGGCATGGGAGACACCAACACCTCAGAGTGCTGTGTCCTGTCCGTGT
>LZPO01087163.1:625584-636858 GCA_001675575.1 Neotoma lepida | reverse complement strand
TCCTAGGAAGTGAACTCTATTATTAGCCTGCATTTAATTTTCATTTGTTTGTTCATTTTATTTGGCTTAGCAGTCTGGGAATTGAACACTCTCAGCCCTAGACTCCTTTACAGGTGAAGAAAACTAAAGCACAGATACTTCGCAGGGAGGCACAACTGGAAAGCCTTACAGACAGACACTGTCCCCAACAAGTGCACGCCTGGGCCAGGTGCTCAATGGCCTCAGAGACTGGATGGCAATTCTTTCCCCTTCCCAAGTCAGTTAGCTTCTGAGANGCACTTCCCACAATACATTAGTCTCTTTCAGGCCTTTCCATCTTAAATGTTTCCTGTTCCCTAAGGCTAGAATCCACTGCTCTTTTCATCCAGCCTGCAAAACCTTACTCACTTTAAACAGGGATTTAAAAACAGCATTCTCTGTGAAGCTTTCTTCATTCCTCCCACATTTTCTGCCCCCATTCCTGGAGGAAGCAATCCATGACTTTCTCAGCTCCCTGGAAACAATGATTCACAGATACTTCTACTGGTAATTGGTATTCTAATTCTTCTTTATAAAACTATCTGCTGGGCTCTGCCCTGCACTTGCAAGCATTAGACACTGAGATACTAGTTGGCCTGGAATACATAATGGTCCCAAACTAAGTTCCACAGTAATTTAAACTAATACTTTGTTCTTCTCAAAGCAATAGTGTTTCACCCTCTCCATGTTCCTGCAATCATCACAAAATCCCTGGGTTATCAGAATTTTTATACACTTCCCAGGTTCTGATCAGGCTTTTAAATGATATATTTAACTACCATTTCTCATTCCCACATTAAAACCCTAGCATTGCAACTTCTCAATAGTATCAGAATTGGTCTCAGTAGCAAATATTTCAAAATTAGAAACAGCTTCTCCATCTACTAAACTTATTAAAACAAAGTCCAATAGTAATTAAGACACTCACACTAAGGGAAGAGAAAGAAAATTCAAACTACACTGCAATTCAAAGCTGGGAATTGTGGCTCAAGCCTGTAATCACAGCACTTGGGAGGGGAAACAAGGCTGCAAGTTTGAGACCAGCCTGGACATTATGAGACATGGTCTCAAAAAANTAATGGCCCTGGTGGCATGCATTTGTAATGCATTACTGTGGAGGCAAAGACAGGAGGCTTCTTGGGGCTCACAGGCGGCCACCCAGTCAAACCAATTGGTGAGCTGCAGGCCAATGAGAGACCCTGTCTCAAGGGAGGTGGATGGTATCCTGAGGATGACGAACAAGGTTCTCCACACACACACAAACACACACACATACACACGTTTAAAAAGAAAGAAATCAAGAAAAAAAAAAGATGTTTACTAATCTATACATCTAAGTGGACATATGCAATAAAAATTATACACCAAACTAATACCATTTCTAAGGTAGAAGATGACAGATAAGAAGGATGAGTTTCTTTTAATCTGTATGCTTCCCTATTGCTTAAACTTTTATGAGAGCATATTCCTACTATTTAAATAACTAAAAGTACAGAAGGACTTGAACATCCATATTGAAAAGTCTTGTCCAACTGGATCAGGTAGAACAAGTAGTTACACATGCAAATAAAACTACAAGCGTGAAAGTGTTATGAAATCTAATGTACGGAGTTTCTTCATGTTTAAACTTAAAATCTACTACAAAGTAGACCAAAATATATTAGGAGATATATATATATATGTGTGTATATATATATATATATATATATGATATATATAATCAATACTAATCACCAAAACCTTACATGTTTCTAAGTGCCACTATAAAGCTTACTTTTATGTACTAAAGTGTGTGCGTGTGTGTGTGTGTGTGTGTGTGTGTGTGTGCTGTCTCTTATACACATCTAGATGTGTATAAGAGACAGCACCACATCCTCCCTCTAAGGTATAAAAATGTACATGGTAAAAATGGGAGGGGAAGGGACCAGTGGGGGTAGGGAACAGAGGAGATGGATGGATATGAGCAAAGTACAGTGATATACANGTATGAAGAATGTCATTATGAAATCCATTATTTTGCATGCTAAAAAATTTTTATGTCAAAAATTAAAAATAAATTTTTAAAAAATTTTTACTAAGTGAGGTCAGTGGTACAGCACCTCCCTAGAATGGTCTTGAGGGAGCTNGGTTTCATCTCCACTACTGCATTAAAGAGTCTTTTCCAAGACTGTTTCATTCATTTGTACATGTACCTAAACTCCAATCTAAGAGAAAAGCATCAGGAGCTGTGGAGATAAGTTCAGAAAACCATCAGCTGACTCAGAGAAATGGTTACTGGATCCCTTCAGTTGTTGAAAATCTGCAATGGACAAGCTTTTGGTTACATGCCACAAAACCAAAGCTTAAATTACCTTTTAAGATAGCAAAAGACATAGTTAGCAGNGGTGGCTCACACCTTTAATCCCAGCACTCGGGAGGCAGAAGCAGGCAGATCTACATGAGTTTGAGGCCAGCCTGGGCTACAGAGTGGGTTCCAGCAAANCAAAACAAAACAGTCAAAGCTATATAGTGAGACCCTGTCTTGAAAAAAAAAATAAATTTTAAAAAAGGGGAAGCAAAAGACAGTAATACAATTTTATGACAACTGTTGACTGTTAAGTCCAGAAGAAGAGAGTTCACAGTAAATGTTTAGCACTTTGGCTTTTATTCCATGGGTTAAAAAAAAAAAAAAATCTAGATTCTACTTCAAACTCCCTTAGTTACTACTACTCAGACTAACAGTCTTAAACATAAAAACTCTTTTGGGTTTATAAAACAAAAAAAGTCAGACTGCAGCAATTCTCCTTGCTTCCTAATATGCATACAGATAAAATGAGTATTTTAAAAACATACTCCCTCCCCCAAGAAAGGACTATGTTGTCTAAGGATGGATAGAAATATACTAGTTCAAAACTAATATCACCAAACACAAGTTTATATAAAAGCCCAAAGTACTTAGCAAAATATCTTGCATATCCAAGTTCAAATAAGAAATGATTTGTTCAGAGTACATGTTGGTAATTAAGTCCATAACTTCAAACTGAAAACTAACTTGAATGACCTTCTGCTCTTCAACCCTCCAAGGATTTGTAGAAATACAGACTGCGGCACTGTTCACGCATTCAAACATTTATCTAGTGCCTATTCTTTGTTCTCAAGAGCATATAGTGCCTATTCTTTGTTCTCAAGAGCTAACATCTGGCAGGGCAACAGAGCATTTGCATTACACTTACTTTGTTGTCTGTGTCCCATAATGAAGTTATAGTCAAAGTTCTATAGGGGTAGAGGGAAAGAAGCCATCCATTCTTCAGAGAGTCAGGGAAAGTTTCTCCCTGGAACTAAGCCTCAGGGATAGAAGGGAAAGGTCATTTTGGAAGACAAAAAAGCAGAAAAGGCACTTGTTTGAAAAAGGAACAGTAAGCACTGTCATAGTCACTGGTAACTCAAGTTTGAGATGAAGGAAAAACAGAAGTAAAAGATGGGGGATGAAAGACAGATTTTAATACTAAAAATTAATGAGCAACAATCAAGATTTTTTTGAGCACNAGTGTGGAGTATTTGTCTGCCCATAACAAAAGAGAAAAGCATGAATCCCAGAGAGTCAAGTTTTTAGAATAAACGCCACCCTTTTCCTCCCTCCATCCATACTTTTTTCCTTTGGAAATGCTGGGAATGGAACCCAGGGCCTCATGCATGTTAGGCATGCATTCCACAATGGAGCTACACACCAGCCAACCAGATTGTTCTCGATTCAAATATAAAGTAATTGCCATTAAGAAAACCAATCTCATCACCAGGCATTGGTGGCACACACCTTTAGTCCCAGCACTCAGGAGGCAGAGGCAGGCGGATCTCTGTGAGTTCAAGGCCAGCCTGGTCTACAGGGTGAGTTCCAGGACAGCCAGGGCTACAGAGAGAAANNTTGCTCATCTTGAAAACCCAAAATACAAAAAAACAAAAAACAAAAAAACACCAATGTCATGTCAAATCAAGCATCGCACACCAGTCTAAGCACTAGGGAGATTAAGGCTAGATTGGGCTAGATAGGAAGTTCTGGTTAGCCTGAGCTACATAACAAGACCTTGTCTCCAAAGCCTCCAACTCCCAAAAAATAACCAATCTCATAATCTCGCTACTTAAAACCTTAAATGATGGACATTCTACTCCCTACTTGCTAGAGAACAGGTCTTCAGCTAACGTAAATAACATTTAAGAAAATGGAATAGGAGCCTAAGAAGATAAAGAATAGATTTAAAGCCAGGCGTGATGGAGCACACCTTTATTCCCAGGATTCACTAGGCAGAGGTAGGTGGATCTCTATGAGTTCAAGACCAGCATGGTCTATACAATGAGTTCCATGACAGTCAGAACTATAGCTCACTATGTTTAGTAAGAATGAATTTAAGGAGTACAGTCAAAAAACTAGGTGGGAGGGGATGACTAAGTATATAAACTATTCCTTTTCAGGTATTGCTGTGGATCATGTGTGTGCAGTGACTACAGAAACCAGACGAGGGTGTTGGATCCCCTGGGTCTGGAGTTAAAGATAGTTGTGCGAGCCACCACGTGGACGCTGGAAATCAAACCTGGATCCTCTCAAAGAGCAACCGTGCTCTCAATCACTGAGCCATCATCTCTCCAGGCCCTAAGCTGCATTTTTAAAAACAACTCGATATATTAGATTAAATATTTTATCGATTTTCCGCTATCGTAAAAAGCATCATGAAAGGAAATACACATGTGATTTGTAAATACAATCTAGCTTCCTATACATATTTAATGTGCCTTAAATATAACTTCTCAGATAAACAACTTGCTCATANAAACTAGCATTTCTCAAAAAAACTTTTTACTTCTATTAACAAAAAATCTTAGAAATAGTTAAAACAAACATACTAACAAAATAAAAAACAATGACTACATAATCTGCCAATCTCTCAAACGCTGAGTCCAGGATCTTAGCAGTCATGTTTGGATACATCATGGAAAGAAGCGGCCTGGCTTTCTTGCATGTCCATGTGTGGTGATATATCGTGTACCCTAATAAAATTTGCCTNAATTTGTGGTGATATATCGTGTACCCTAATAAAATTTGCCTAAATTTCAGAGACCAGAACAAGCCACTAGATTAAACATAGAGGCCAGGCAGTGGTAGCAAATACCTTTAATCTTAGCACTCGGAAGGCAGAGATCCGTCTGGATCTCTGTGAGTTCAAAGCCACCCTGGGCTACATGAGACTGACTCAGTCTAGGAGAGAAACAGCCAGGCAATAGTAGCACACACCTTTATTCCCATACTTAGAGGTCACATACCTTTAATCCTAGCACTTGAGATCTCACGCCTTTGCTTAGGAAGCATACACACCTTTAATCCTAGGAAGTGATGGCTGGGCAGAGAAAGGTATATAAGGCNTGAGGAGACAGGAACTAGAGGGTTTTTCAGGCTGAGGAGTCCNAGAGGTAAGAAGTGGCTAGTTCCTTTATCTCTCTGATCTTCAGGCAAAGTTTATTAGGGTACACAATATATGGCCACAGCAATGACTTCTTGCAAGGTCACTGAAACACATAATCTCATTCCTGCTTCTATTCCTTTTCTTAAGCAATCCCCCCCATCCCAAACCCTGTCCTTGATTCACTCTTATCTACACTTTCCTTTTTTCTAAGCCCTTCAGTCTAGCTGAATTTGCATTTCATCCATGAACTGTTATCCATGAAACTTTCCCTAAAATCTTCAGTTTTATAGAAATCCTACTAGACCAGTTAATCTAATACACCAGTATGTTTGTTTTGCTTATGGCCATTTAACCATTTTCATTTCTACTGTCAACCTGGTGCTTGTACTTAACAAAATCACATCCTGTTTAAATTGTCCTAGTCTTGGGATGGCAGTGTTTATGAGGATGGCCCTGTAGATAGCGAGTCAAGAATCAAAACACCTGTGCTCAAATCATGGCTCTACCATTTACTAGCAATATGAACTCAGGTGTGTTAGCCTAACCTTTCCCCCCTATGCCTCAAATTCCTCATATGCATAAGAAAAAAAAAATAAACAACTACCACAAAGTTGAGGATAAAGTAAGTTAACTTAACATGTAAAGCAGTGGTTGATTCTCAACCTTCCTAATGCTGTGACCCTTTAATACAGTTCCTCATGCTATGGTGACCCCCCAACCATAAATTATTTCATTGATACTTCATGACTGTAATTTTGCTACTGTTATGAACTGTAATGTAAATATCTGATATACAGGATATCTGATGTGCAACCCCCAAAAGAATCGTGACCCATAGGTTGAGAATCACTGATGCAAAGCATTTAGAAGAAAGAATGAGACATAGGTACAAGTTAAGCTGTAATTTCTTTGCTCCAAGTCTTTAACTGTACACAACATCATATCACTTTTCTTAAATAGTGATTTTGACTGTTATGTGATCTCTATCCAAAACTCTCTTTGGCTTTATTTTTTTTTAATATACATGTCTTGTTATACAACCCTGGCAAACCTGGAACTCACTAACAAATAAGGCCATCCACGTATGTCTACTCATAATTCCTTCTGTATAACTACCATATGGATACATTTACTTGCTCAGTGGCATTTCAGTCAAGTGAAGAACTATTTATTATCTGCTATAAAATCTGAAGAGTTTATAGAGTCCACAAAGGAGTAAAAGATAACACACAGAAGGCAGGCAAGACAACTGTTAACATCCCTAAGATGAACTGTTAAGACTAGCAAACACGACACTTTGGCAAAGCCATNACTCACTCTTCATGAATTTAACATTAAAAAGCATCACCTACATATCCCTGGTAACACCCACACTCAAGCCCGTCCATGACTGTATTTCTTCTGCTTGATAAACTCCAAGTTTACTTCAAAAGCAAACCCCTAAATTTCCATTTGTCTACACTTTGCCAGTTTCCTAAAATGCACGTCTACGAGCTGACTAATCAAAATGTTTCAAATAACCAGGAACGGTGGCTCACATTTGTAATCCTAACACTGAGGAGGCTGAAGGAAGAGTAGTGTCTCGAGTAGTCTTGGATACAGAATGAGAAAAGACCATGACTCAAAACTTCAAAACACATGCTTCAAGTGTTTACTACTTCATCCAGCTTTTACTGGGCCTCCCATAATGGCAAATGCAGAACAGGTCACCAACAAAGTCAACCGAAGGGCGTATCACTCCAGTTTCCTACCTCCAAGGCAACATGCCTACTGGGACAGAGTTACCAACTTCATTACCTTCTACTTTTAAAATTATTTCTGTATCTGCCATTGTATTGAACAATTTCTGGACTTGGGATGTAGCTCAACTGAATTGGTAGAGCGCTTTCTTAACTGTACAAAGTCCTGGGTTCAATCTTCAACACTCATAAACTGGATGTAGTGGCAAAAGCCGGAATTACCAGCACTTTAGGTATGTGTTGAGTTTTGGGGTGAGCTTGGCATACAAGAGATCCTGTCTAAAAATGAAAAGAAACTTATTACCTTCCTAAGACTCCACAACACAGCAGTGAGTCACAAAGCACTGTTTTGGGGGGTCACTCTTCCTCCAAACACCCTCCCTGCTAAATACTGAGGCTTTACTAAAAGCAAAGCACGGGTACCAAGTGATCTGCACAATGACCTCAATCCCTAAAACAGTCAGGGAGCAGTGGACATGGCTCAGTGGTACAACAGGTGTTTAGTGCACACAAGGGCCAACATTTCTTTCCCATTACAAAAATAAAAACTAAGCAGGCGATATTATCCACAGATAAGAAAACTAAGGCTTAGAAGTGCTTAAAAACAAACTTTCCTGAAATGATATCTATAGGATTAGATTCTTACATTTTTACCTATCAGAATTTTCAAGAATATATATTAGGTCTAGAGGGGTCAAGAGCTCTCCTGCTATATTTACAGGAGAGCTCTTCAAACTACAAATTTTATACACAAAGCAATAAACAGTACTTGGCCAAACTGGTTTGGTTTTCTTTCTATCTCCCAGTGTCTGGCAAAGAATACATGCTCAATAAAAACCTGTCTGTCTAAGCCAATACTTTAAAATTAATTCCTAAAATAATTTGATCACAAAGGAAGACCTAACAGCTTGTTTAAACTAAATTAGGTGGTATAAAGATCAATAATTACACAAAGCCCTAGGTGCTATTTTGGCCAATAACACAGAAAGGGGGGCAGGGAGGAAAGGGAGAAATAAACCAAGTCTACCCTTCAAAGAACTCTCCCCACCCCTCTCTCCATCTTGATTTTCTGAGACAGGGTTTCACTATATACCCCAGCTAGTGATCTTAAACTCATTAAGTAGCCACTAGGCTAGGCACTATTCTTCAAACAAGAACTGCAGTTGCAAAGCACATACTATAAGCAAATCTGTTGTCTGATTAGGCTAGACCTGTTTCCCAAGAACATAAAAGGGTAAGTATATAAAAGTTGGCTGTATTAAGACACTAGTAGTCAACTGTTGGAATCCAATAAAGAACTCTATACTCATTTGCAAAGAATCACAGATCATCCATGAATGCACCCAAATGTTAGCTTTCAGGGAGTTAAAAAAAAAAGTCTGTTTTATGGGTTAAAGAGCATCTCGTGTAACTCAGAAAAAAGTTAACACACTTTTCAGTTCTCGTCCTACACACAGAATAGTTATAGACATTATTATGCAAGCATGCACCACTTGGGGATCTTTTCCTTCTTCTAAAAAAAAAAAATACAGTTTATTTTGTTAATTCCTTAATTCAGTAGTGCACAAATATTACTTTCTTCCTCTAGAGGCTCAAGTTTCTTTCATTGCAAAACACCACTCCTTAAGATAAATTCTCTGGAGAAAAAAAGACTTCATCATGTCACTCAGAAAGAGGGGGCAAAAAGTCAGGAGACAAAACTGATGACAGCCCTATTAGTCTTATGTAACTTACTGTAAGTCAGAATTAAATCAGTAGTTCAACCAAAACCTTGGGTTTAGGCCCAAAGATGAGCTCTTTAAAATATTCTCTGTACATACAATTTTTTTCTTTTAATATAAGCAACTATTGAGATACAGTGCCAAGATAAACAAGCTAAACTGGATTAAAAATTAAAAGCAAGGCTAGGCTTAGTGACCTTTAATCCCAGAACTTGGGAGACAGAGGCAGGCAAATCTCTTAAGTTTGAGGCCAGCCTGGTCTATATAGAATGAGTTCCAGGCCAGCTGGTCCCTGTCTTTAAAAAAAAAAAGAAAGAAAGAAAGGAAGAAAGAAAAAAGCCCAGGAATTCTTATCATAAGTAATACTATAATTGATAACATTGGATATAATTTAGAAAAATAAGCCAATTTATTAATACTAGTTTTTGCATATCATCGTGTAAGTACACATTATCTACCAAAGAAATTAAAAAGTAACTTCCAAAAGCAATAAGTTTCTGTTCATCCAACTTGTAAACAGAACTNTGAAAACATAGTTAATTATTCCAACCTAATTAAATTGCCTTTAAGTTTTACAAATTATTTCATCAGGTGCAAATANGTATCAAACCTTACAAAAACATTAAGTTTACACAGCACTTATCCTAGCAGGCAGGCCCGGAATTGAATTCAACTACAAGCTGTGTGTTAACTACATTTCACCAGAGACACTTGAGCCTCGATGTAATCGTGGCCACAGATTCCGGCATTGCTTTGGGAACTGCTGTTTGCTTAATCAAGCAAGCACTGAACTGCAGATTCACCTTTTCTAAAAGGACCGAAAGCAAGAGGTCAAGTTTCACTATCTACTTTTCCTAAACGAATTAGGGTTTGGGATTTCACTGGGAATGACCAAGTTATCAACAAGTCATCGCCCTACTGAGACGTTTAATAACAATACCTTCTCTGTGTTTCATTCGACCGCTTCGATTCAATTTCCACTAGAATTCAGGCACACTAAAAAGCTGATCCCATGGCCTCGAAGAAAAGCGTCCTTTGGTAAGTAACCAAACCCCGCGATCCTGCGTACCTTATAACCTCTCAGAGAGGGCAAGGGGAAAGAAAAGTCAAGATTGTAAAACACTGGAGTGACATTACCTTGCTCGTCTTGTGATCGAACCAGACGAGAGCGTGGTTCCTGGACAGCACTTTGCAATCAAAGGTGGCATTATTCTGCGCTGGCCGACAGCGTGCCACCGAGCGGCCAATCTTGATGGGCTCGTCCAGGTAGACATGACGCTCCTGAAACGGGTGCGAGTTCGGGCGGCAAGTGAAGATGGCCAAGGCTGACGGCATCGAGGACAGGCTGGGAGGGGGGGTGTCTCTACCAGGGACAACGAGGAGCTCCTCCAGGTTCGGGATGCTCTTCCCAAGCCTATATCCCCCCTATCCCCCCAAAATTTTTAAATTAAAACAAACTGCGCATGGTCTAAGCATAACCAGTGAACATCAACAACTCTTCAACTGGGCAGGAAGACAAGCCAGCGCAAGCCCCATCACCTCCTGGAACACACAGAGGCTCCTTGACCAAAAAAAAGTCCCCAACCAGCAGCTCTCAGTCCATCTTCCCTAGGAAGAAAAGGCTCAAAACATTGGGCAGCTCCGGCCAAGAAAACTCCTGGAAGACAGTTTGGGGACGGGAGGTCTCCAGGCAGATGAGTCACACACCAATCCTTGGGTTTGGTTGGAGATCCCGGCCGCTTCTCCCCTTCGGTAGCGGAAACGTTGCGGCACTGCAGCATGAAGAGGCTTGGCTGGGTGGGTGCAGCCAGGAAGGTCCTTCGGGGAGGAAGGACCTCGGGGCAGCCCCCGCCGGTCCTCGGGGATGAGAGAGAAGAAGAGGCGCGGGGGTCGACGAGGAGGGGGCTAGCGGGCCCGCGGGCCGGGGTGCATGGCCCCTGCTGCGCCGAGGCCGCCCGGGGAGCGGTTAGGGGTCCCCGGCCCAGCGTGAGCCGAGGCTGCGATCGATCGCAGGCTGGAGGCGTGGGAAGAGGGCTGCCGCCGGGGAGTCCGTGCGGCTGCTGGGGAGCCGCGAGTCCCGGGCACCGGGCGGGGTGTCCCCGCGACCAGGGCGGGGACCCGGCTCTGCAGGCCGGTGCGGACAGAACGAGCGAGCCGAGCCGAGCAAGCAAGCGAGCGAGCGAGCGAGCGAGCAAGGCGCTACCCCAGGGAGGCTCGGGGCGCCCGCCCGGGGCCGGCGGGAAGTTGGTTCCGGAGCTCGGGGCTCCTCTGCGGCTCAGCACAGGGGCCACCTCCCGTCAGGATCGTCCCCGCGAGGGTCGCATCTCAGGGACTCTGGCAGCTCCCGGAGGACGGCGGGGTGTG
>LZPO01087163.1:538385-562594 GCA_001675575.1 Neotoma lepida | reverse complement strand
AAAAAAAAAGGTATCAACAGTATGAACTCCCTTAGAATGTGAATAAGACAAAATTCTGTTTCTAGTCAAGTAGACTATTTGAATCCTTGGATCTGCTGTTTGATTTTGTGTGCAGATTTAGGATCACTGCTTTTAGGAAGGAAGGGTAAGAGTTGGGAAGATTCCTTCCTAAAAGAGCCAGAGAAAGATGAAGATGCAAAATGATTTTTGTTTTCTCTGAGACTGGGTCTCACTCTGACCCTGGAATACTTGTAGCCCAGACTGGCCTTGAACTCAAAGCATTCTTCCTGTCTCCGTCTACACCCTTCACCCCTTCCCTCCCCGCCCCTCCAGCTCCCAGTGCTGGGATTAGTAGTTAGATGCTACCATGTTTGAGATAAAGCAATTTTGTTTTGCTTGTCTAAAAAAAAATATATTACATTTATTTATTTATTTGTGCCTGTGTACGTGATCGTGCATGATAGAGCACAGGCAGGAACAAGAGTCGGTTTTCTCCTTTCACCATGTGGGTCCTGGGGGTCAAACGCAGGTCTTCAGGCTTGGCAGCAGCAAATTCCTTTCCCCTAAACAGCTGAGCCATCTCACTTGTCCTTGGCTTTTGTTCTTAGACAGAGTCTCCCTATGTAGACCATGCTGGCTTCAAATTGGGATATCTGTGTGCTGTGGCCTCCTGAGTACACCATGCCCAGCCTTTTATTTTATTTTATTTTTTAACTGGAGGAGAAATACAGAGTATTTTGCCTTACTCTTTTAAAAATGACCACAAGACAGTAACTCATATAAGAAAATAGTTGAAGAACTATTTTGTTTGTTTCAAAGCTGCACTTATATTAGAAATGGACAGGAGGAGTAGTTAGGATGGATTAGAAAGATCGACTTGTGTTGGAAGTGACACAGAAAGTGGCCCCAGCCCTGTGTCTGTAAACTACAACTAGGGAGGCTCAAGAAGATTAAAGAAGACCCATCAAACAAATTAGGACAGGAGAATACGGGAGCCCAGCAGTGTGGGCTCAGAATCAAGATGGAAAGACCAGTGGCTCTTCTGCTGTGCCAGAAAGGCTATATTTGTTTCTTACAAATGCAGAATCAACACTTAAAGAGTCAAGTGACAAAAGATGAGATCAGATGCATGCATAGCTCCAATCAGAATGTGATCCAAATGAATAATCTCTACACAGAACAGTTGAAGCCATGCAGGGACATCAACCTTTTTACAAAACAAAACAAAATGCAGAATTGGAGCCACTTTAAATCACTTAGGAGAGACAGTACAGAATAACAATCGGGAACCTAGTCTATGCAGGTTGGGTGCTGCAGACCTCTAAGCCCTCAAAGCAGAGGCAGAAGGGTAGCCATAGCCAGCCTGTCCTACAGGTGAGTTCAAGCCCGTCAAGGCTACACTGGGAGAACATGCCCCCTGAATGAGCAGCAACAACAAAATAGCACAGATGAGTTTGCGCCACACATTGATCTGTTTGTGGGATAACAGTAGTACGTACATGGTTGCTTTGTGAGGTAAATTAGTGTTGGAGAAGCATTCAGAATGATAGCTGAGATTTAACCCTGTGTTTTGGATGGCATTGGTTTTCTAGAAATCTTTTCTTTTTTCTGTATTTTTTAAAATAAGGAAACTGAAATGTAACCAACTTATCCCAAATCATAATGTTTAGTAAGCCAGGATTTTGATTCCTTCTGACTTTAAAAGTTTGATTTTCTCTAATATGCAAGCTATCCTGAGTGAGAAATGAAGCTACTCATAGAAATATACCTGGCAGACCTGTGAAATGGCAGTGATACCTTAAAATGCGATTCCTAAGTTATTTGCAATGATAGTTTGCCTTCCCCAAAGTATCTCCCTTTACACAGTAATACTAAATAAAACATGCTGAGCACTTCTAACCTGGAAATCTGAAATCTAAATGCTTCAAAATCTTAAAACTTAAAAAAAATAAAGTAGAATGAATTGTAACTCTTTAGAGCTTTAGATTTCTCATTTAATCAATCCATAGAGTCCCATTAAGTACTATAGGCTCAATTTTGAGGACAGTGTTATTAAAGTTTTGCTGGTACCTATTACAATAGGAACATTAGGGCTGTTTGGAACAGCCATAATAGTTGGCTTGTCTATTTCCTACTGTGCAGAAAATTCTGTATTAGTACGTTTTCTGTAATGATAACAAAATACTAGACACTGGGTGATAAAAAAAGGAAAGAAGTTTATTTAGCTCTCAGCCTTAGACATCCAATAGTATGGCAGTAACATCTGCTAGCGAGGGTCTCAGGCACCATGACATTTGCGAGTGGCATTATGGTGAGAACNTAAAAAAGAATCACATGGTGAGAAAGAAAGCAGGAGACCATGGGGGCGGGGAGAGTCCTGGCTCCTTCTTAAAACTTAAAAATAAATTTTTAACAGCCCTCTTATAGGAACTAATCTTGAGACTGTCATTATTCCCTTCTAGACCACTACCTCAGCATCACACTGGGGACCAAGCTTCCTGCATAGGAGCTTTATATGGACACATACAAACCATATGCAAACAGCAGATTCTGTCAAGTACCTTTATAATTTTCATTTTTTAGAAGTATTTTTAATGTTTTAAATTATGTGTATGTGTGTAGGTATATGCGCAAGAATGNAGGTGCCCTCAGAGGGTAGAGGCATCAGATCCCCCTGGAACTGGAGTTACACATGATTGTGAGACACCTGACATGGATTCTGGAAACCAATCTTAGGTCCCCTGGAAGAGCAGCAAGTTCGATTAACCACTGTGTTACTTCTTTATCCCTAACTGGCCAATAACTGAAGCTAACTGAAGCTAACTGGCCAATAGCTAGGCAGGAGGTATAGGTGGGACTTCTGGACAGAGAGAACTCTGGGAAGAAAAATGCAGAGAGATGCCAGGAGATGCAGCGCAAGCAGGTCGAGTATTATGGAGATGAGGTAATAAAGCTATGAGGCAGAAAGTAAATTAATAGAAATGGGTTAATTTAAGTTATAAGAGCTATTTAGAACAAGTCTTAAGTTATTGACCAAACTTGTATAATTAATAATAAGTCTCTGTGTCATTACTGGGGAGCAGACAGTCCTGATGGAAAAGGCCAACTACATATACCAACTGACATCTTCTGCCCCATTTTGACTTTTTAAATGTTAGAATTTGCTCCCTAATATACTTTAAAACAAATACCTGTTGCTGTTAAACTTTACTGTGATGCTGGGAAATTAAACCCAGGACCTCAAACATGCTGAATAAGTGCTCTAACCCCAACCCAATATAATTTCAAAATATAAACCATATAGGGATTTTTAAAATTAAAAAAGGGCAGTGTAATGATATATGCCTGTAATCCAAGCACTTGAAGACTGAGACAGGGGGTTGCTTTTGGTTTGAGGCCAGCTTGGGCTATAGCATAAAATCCTCTCTCAAAGAACAAGAAACACAGCAGGCCTGGTAGTTCACATCTGTAATTCCAACACTTGGGAAGTATAGGCCAGAAGGTCAGGGGGTCAAGACCATCTTTGACTACATAGTAAAAAGCTGTCTCAAACAACAACAACAAAAACCAACAAAAACTAAATTACAAACTACTTCAAACTGAAAAGTTTACAGACTTCTGCTGTGGGATGTCTTTCTGTATGTTGTGAATATGTGTTGCTCTGATTGGTTGATACATAAAGCTCTTTGGCCAATGGTGAGGCAGAATATGGTTAGGCGGTACATTCCACCTGGAGAGAGAGGGAGGAAAAAGGAGAGCTGAGGAGATGCTGCTAGCCGCCACCAGGAGAAGCAAGATGTAAAGTACCCATAAGCCACAAGCCACGTGGCAAAGTATAGATTTATAGAAATGGATTAATTTAAGATGTAAGAGCTAACTAATGAGAAGCCTGAGCCATTAGGCCATATAGTTTGAAAATAATGTAAGTCTCTGAATGATTATTTTAAAAGTGGCTGTGGGGCCGCGGGGCCACGGGAGCCAGGCAGGACCACAGAAAACTTCCAGCTACAGACTTCTGTGGTAGAATGTTATTTTAAGGTGTGTTACTTTTGTTTATGTTGCATTAGTTTAACTCTGTGAAGCTGCGTTACTGTGCCTGTCTAAAACACCTGATGGGCTAATAAAGAGCTGAACAGCCAATAGTGAGGCAGGAGAGAGAAATAGGTAGGGCTGGCAGGCAGAGAGGATAAATAGGAGAAATCTGGGAGGAAAAAAGAAGTAGCCAGAGGAGGAGGAGAACTTGAGGGGCCAGCCATCCAGCTACACAGCTACACAGCCAGACACGAAGTAAGAAGGAAAGAAAAGGTATACAGGAATAGAGAAAGATAAAAGCCCAGAGGCAAAAGATAGATGGAATAATTTAAGGGAACCTGGCTAGCAACAAGCCAAGCTAAAGTCAGGTATTTATAATTAAGAATAAACCTCTGTGTGTTATTTTTTTGGGGGAGCTGGGTGGCAGGCCCCCAAAGACAAAAGAGCCAAACAACCAAGAACAAACTTCTGAGTCATAATACCTGGTGTTCAGGAAATATTAAATTATGGGCCTATATATACATTTGTGGGCCTCTCAATCTTGGACAGCTTGGTGTGGGATATATGAGATTCTGTCTCAACAATAACAAACTAGAAAGAAGTTTTGAAGTATTGAATACTTACTTTCTTGAGGAGATAAGGGTGGTTTTTTTCTTTCTTGAATTTGTTTTGAGACAGAGTTGTGCTGTAGCCCAAACTGCCCTGAAACTTACTATGCAGTCCCAAACCCTGCCTCAGCCTCATGGGTGTTGAGACTATAAGCTTGTGCCACCACCATGCTAGAACCTACTTTTTAATCACTCATGGAAGTGGTTGATCTACAGGATGAATGTCCTTGAGTTCTGTTGACTGTTGCTGGTTCTGGCATCAGCTTCTATAGCCACTGCAGGTACTAAACTAGGAAAATACTTCATGGTTATTTAAAGGAATGAAGGGCATGTGGTTAGGATAGACTTTGTAGAGGTTTTTTTAAATTTCAGGTAATTTTTTCCTTGTCATTTTTCTCTAAATATTTGATGTATAGTACTCATGGAATCAATTGAAATGTATTATTTCTTGAACAGGTATGAATTGAAATATGGATTATGTTTTCTTTCCATTTTAAATTTCAAACAAAAAGAATGACTTTAGATTTTACCAGTCTTAGAGATGATTTTGATGTAATTTTTAGACTAATATAAGTTCTACTTTGTTCTCCTACCTTCTTGTTTTGTTACTAAAAAATATTTATTTCTGTTTGAGACAGTCTGACCATGTTTTCTGGGCTGTCCTTGAACTACCAGGCTCAAGGTATCCTCTTGACCCAGCCTTGCAAGGAGCTGTGACTGTAGATGACATCCCAGCATCAGCTGTGATTGAAGACCCTTTGACCACAGCCTACTAGGATTTTAGAAGTACTCATTCTATGCTAACATAAGTTAACCTTTTTCTTTCAGGTAATTTATCCTCAACATTCCAAACTTACTGATAAAGAAGTAAGTAAACATGTTTCTCTGTAGAGTCTGCTGTTTTATTTTGCTTGTTTTTATTGAAGTGTGTGTATGCCAGCATTAATAGCTCTTGTTTTCTTTTTCAGAAAACCAATATTTGCTATTTGTCCTTTCCAGACTCAAACTCAGGTAACTATTTATCATATGATGTTTCTCTTGAATCTTGTACTAATGTGGGTTATAGTCTTCACGTAGGGCATTCCAGTATGGCACATTGGAATGCACACTCAGTTTTAGCTCAACACACCAATGATTGTGAGTTTTTGTTTAATGATGCCTAGTCCTGTCATTGTAGATTTCACTTTTTTCGGCTCTTAAAGTAACTGTTAAAGCATGATGAGATAAAACACACGAGGAGTTATAAATTCTAAAATAAAGATAAGATAGTATATTGGGTAACTTAAAGTGTATAGTTTATTTTCAGTTGAGAACTTAGGAATTTGCCTGGAACTGTGTGCAAAGGCAGTTAAAAAGTTTTTTTGTGCACATGAGTGCAGTGCTCTCAGAGGTCAGAAGAGGTCAGCAGATCCCCTGGAGCTGGAGTGAGAGGCAGTTAGGAGCCACTCTGGTCCTCTGGAAGAACAGTAAGCACTCTTAACTATTGAGCCATCTCTCTAGCTTCAAATTCCCTAAAAATTGACAAACCAGCAAGAATATAGTTGTGAAATACCCCCATCAGTTATCTGCAGTTGTTTATGTGCATGGCTGCTTCACGTAAAGCTCCTGAAATAGTGCTTATAGAACCATGTACACACTTGCCTGTTACTAAGCTTGCTGTCTCTGGTTCCTATGGGCTGTGCTTGTGTGGTCCTAATCATTGACATCTCTCAGGCAGCCTCTGTATTTTACTTCCAGAACAGCTTCATAGACTTAAAGTAACCAGAATACTCAGCTCCTCAGGCCACACACAGAACCCCTAAGGCAGAGAGAGTTACTCCGGTTTCCTTTTCTTTTGTGGTTATTTCTAATGTCCTGACAGTTTAGGCCAATTAATTTGATTTGGGAGATTTGACAGATTATTATTAATTTCCTTTCTGCATAAATGCTTGCAGTTTTAGTTTTTCTCCTGTATGTGTAGAGCTCTACCTTGGTGAGAGCTGTAAAAGAAAAGTAGTTTCTTAGTAAATTAGATATTGCTCTTGGTCAAGTCTAGTAGGTCTTTTGTCCTGATCTGAACTGATTAGAGCTTACATTGGTTTTTGTCCATAATGATATCACGACAGAGAAGTTGTCTGACTCTATGCTTGTTTCATTTAACATTTTCCTTATAAAGTCTGCATATACAGTGCTGACTGTAGTGAGTGTTGGTTTGGATTTCTAGCACTCAGAGTGAGCTAAAATGTGTGCCTTACAGGATGAATAGACCTTCTATGATTGGAATCCCAGTGGATTGTGTAATATCCTATCAATCTGTAACTGGCTGTCATAGGTCTCTTCTTCCTCTTTTGTGTGTGTGTGTGTGTGTGTGATATGTGTAGTTGCACATGCCATGGTGGGCATAGTCAGAGGACAACTTCATAGAATTGATTCTCCCCTACCAAGTAAGTGGGGGTTCCACAGGTCAGTTTCAGGTTTCCTGGCTTGTGCAGCCAAGTGCCTTTATTCTCTGAGCCATTTTGCTGACCCAAGAGTCTTTCCTCTTGCTAGAGATGGCATTGACTTGAGTCAGTATAAACAAACTTTGCTAAATAATCTTTAACTCATATAGTTTTTCATATATATATTTACCTTCCCACAGTTTACTACTTCTAGAAAGCCAAGCTTTTTAATGTATCTGAAATTTAATCTCTGTTAAAATTGTATGTAAGCTCCCAGATCTGACTCCCTCTGAGGTGTCAATGTTTTCTGTAAGGTTTTCCAAAACATGTAAAATAAGTCTTGTTTTCTCCTCCCCATCATGACCAGGTTTTCGAGACAGGGTCTTTCTGTGTATCCTGGCTGTCCTGAAACTCTCTGTAAACCAGGCTGGCCTCAAACACAGAGATTCACCTGCCTAGGCCTCCCAAGTGCTGGGATCTTAGGCTCACCACCATGCCCAGCTAAATCTTTTCTATTGCTAATATTTTATTGTTCAATTTAATGCACAGATCCTAGCCACTGAACCCCAGAGACTAGAGGGAAAACTTCGTTCTCTTCCAAACATCAAGGCTAAAAAGAAGTTAATTCCATGGTGTTTTGACAGCCTGTAACATTTTTTGTTTATCTTATTTACTTGTAGTACTGGGAATTGAACCTAGGACCTTGTGCATGCCAGGCAAGAACTCTACCACTGAGCTACTTGATAGCCTTATTCATCTAGATGTGTATAAGAGACAGGGGTTTCACTATATAGCTCTAGCTATCCTGGAACTCTTATGTAGAGAGCTGGCCTTGAACTCACAGAGATCCACCTGTCTCTGCCTCCTAAGTGCTGGGACTAAAGAAGTGCACCACTCCACCTGGCACTTGATAGCCTTTTTGATAACTTATTTAATAGTATCTGTATGCATCATTTTCTTTTTGTAAGTTAAAACTTAAGTGTAAATCTATGTAAATAAAAATTCTAATATTTTAGGCATATGAATGACCTACAGATTTTTTAAATGTCTTTTTAATAAGCTGCCCATCCAATGAATAAAAAAACCCTATAGTTTATTTTACCCAAAGCATGATGGGAACATATAAGTGAAATTGGCAAATGATACTGAAAGCAGCATCTTGATGGTCTAATGAGCATGCGCTAGAGAGCCCAGAGCCCCTGTGGTTATCCAAACCACTGTTTTTCCTCTGTGTCCTGCAAATGGAAGGTATAATTACTCTGCCAACTTTGAGATTGATTTAAAATTTCCAAAATAGCTTTTATTGCTGTGGAAGGAAGTCTTGGCACAGCAGAGCAGACTAGAAAAGAGTCATACATCAAGATTTCCTTTCTATGATACACCCCCGCTCCAAAAAAAAAGTAGAACAGCATTTTAGAGTGTATGAATACTGTACAGAAGAAAAATGCTTTTACAGTTCACAGTGAAATAGTTTGCCAATCCTACCACTCTCCCTTCATGTACACCTAGATCTTCATGATTTTAGGATAAAAAAGACTTGGGCTTGTTTTTGCCTTTTGAGTGCATTTTATCTGAGTATGAATTTAAAGTGTGCTAGCCCTCAGCTACACATGCTAGTCTTTCCCTCATTATTTACCATTATCAGCATCTGGATGCAGGGGTTCTTCAAGCTGAAGCCATGTTGAATACTCAAGGACAGTAATCTTGTATTTTAGACATGTCAAGGGAGAATACTTAGTCTCAGAGAGAATTTTAAGTAGTGATGAATTCAAGGAAGACACAGTCCTCGTTGTGGGTAGACTTGGCTTGCAGTCAATATTTGTGTTTAGCAGCAAGGACACTGTCATATACAGCATACTCCTTAAATGATCTGTGTTGAAGGGCCTATTTTTTTTTTTTTTAATGTCTGTGTGGACCAATCCTTTTGTAAAATGCAAACTAAACAAAATATCAGAAAAGGGAAGTTTAAAAGTATCAGTAAACAAAATAAAACTATAAATTTGTCACACTAGTATCAGACTGCTAGAAAAACTTTTGTTTTCAACTTACATATTTATTTGGTCATGTTGTCAGTAGCAAGTTTATGGACTGGTGTTAGTGTACAGGCTATACTAACATAATTCTACATTTCTATACTTCTACACTTCTGCACATACACTGATTACTTCTACACTTCTAAACTTTTACACTCTATGCTTTTTAAAATTTATTCACTTTTATTTTATGTGCATTGATGTTTTGCCTGCATATATGTTTATATGAAGGTGTCAAATCCTCTGAAACTGGAGTTACAGACAGTTGTGAGCTGCCATATGGATGTTGGGAATTGAACTCAGGTCCTCTGGAAGAGCATCCAGTGCTCATAATCGCTGAGCCATCTCTCCAGCCCACTTCTACACTTCTTAACTCCTACACTTTTCAACTTCTACACATCTATACTCCTGCACTTCTAAGCTTCTGCACTTCTAAACTTCTGTACTACTTCTGCACTTCTAAACTTCTGTACTACTTCTACACCTACACACTCGAGAGGATCTGACCTAAAACTCTGTCTGAGCAAGTCCGTCTCAGCCACCCCAATGACAGCAGGATGAGTGGTTGCAAAGATCTGAGGCCACAGATCTTGGTCTTTTTCTTTCTTGTTTGTTGTTGTGGTGGTCTTCTAATGAAGCACAGGCTGGCCTGGAAACTGGGTGATGTTCTCTCCATCTCCCTAGTTCTGGGGTTATAGGCATGCACCACTGTGCCTTGCAAAGAGCTAGCCTTGAAGTTTTATCTTAGTCATACCTATTCTGACCCACACCATACCTATGTTTGTGATAATGTAGAAATACTCTTTTAAAGTTAAGTTGTCTGTTGTCATCAGGAAAAATATTTAAGTTTTTCCTTAAATCTTGGAGAGACTCTTTTGTTATAAGAAGGTTCTCTGTTTGCCGTCTCAGTGGCACGGGGAAAAGAAGCTTTAAAAATATTCTACAGTGATCTTAAAATGGGGCTCTTTCTGCCATCTCCCTGACATTCTTGTAGGTAGAGCTATGACTGAATGCACTGGGGTTTTTAAATGGACAATTTGGCCAGAGACCAGTGAACAGAACAACTCTGAGCTGAAGAGCTTTGCTTTGGAGAGAGGCTTTTGTTAAATGAAGAAAAGCGGTTTCAATATCTGTCCTGATTGTCAGTGAAATGACGTTGAAAAAACAGTAGCTGGGGCTGGGTGGGGGGTGGATCAGCAGTCAGGAGCACTTGCTGTGCTTGTGAAAGACCCAGGTCCCATTTCAAGCAGCACCGTGGTGGTTCACAACTGTTTGTAACTCAAGTTTAAGGGGATCTGATGCCCTCTTCTAGCCTCTGTGGTACACATACATACATGCAGGCTGACACTCATACACATACAATTAAAATAAAATAAATCTTAACAGCAGCTTGGGACTAAGTAGATGACTCAGTCTGTAAAGGGCTTGCCATGTCCATACATATGTATGTGTGCATGCACACTGCAATTCACATAACATGCAATTCATTCATAAAATGCACAGTTGTGTATGATAGAATAGCTCACTTCATGACTACAGACAGAAAGGAGATGGATGCAAAGTGTCCTCAAGGACCTGCCCCAGGGATCTGCTTCTTCCAGCTAGGCTCTACCTTCTAAAGTTTTTAGAACTTCCCAAAATAGTGTCATTCGCTGGGGACGAGCCTTTTGTGGGAACACTTGATGTTCAAACTAGCCTTTTCTAAAGAGAAAATCTGAGCCATTTATATATATGTTTGTTTAACTAAAACAGTGCTAGACCATATCACAAAGCGTTTCTCAAAGCTCAGCTAGATCCGGATGTGTTGTGCATACTTGTAATCCTAGAACTCAGGAGACTGAGGCAGGAGGATTTTGAGTTTGACACCAGCCTTGGCTGCATAGTGAGTTCCAGACCAGCCTGAGAAACATAGCAAGACTTTGTTTCAAAACACAAAGAAACTGAGTTTCTTTTATTTTTTCCCTCTAACAGCAAAGAAATATGAGTGTCTATACTTGCCATTAGGTGTACTTACCTAATGTGGCTTTTGAAAAGATTGAATAATTGTGAAGTTTATGCTTCCTATTTAGAATGTCATATAAGAAAAATAAAAAAGTAGTTACATATGTAATTGTAAAAATATTGAGCATTATTATATTCTAACATATTACTTGGGGAAAATCTAAGTGATATTACTGCAAGTATTTAAATTTTAATTTAATATAATTTAAGAAACGATTACTCTGTGTGTGTGTGTGTTCACATACATGTTGGCACACATGCATGGGTGGAGACCAGAGGACAGTTGTCAGGGGTCAGTTCTCTACTTCATCGTGGGTTCTGGGGACTGAATGCCATTCGTCCATCAGGCCTGAGTAGAAGGCACTTTTACCTGCCGAGTCATTTTACTGGTGTAGCCATTTCACCAGCTTGCGTGTGTTTTTAATAAGCTAAATTTTAGAGTTTAATAGTTTTTTAAAGTAATTATTGCCTGATAAACTAGTTTAATTAAAATTTGCATTTTAAGAGGCTTGCTGAAATGATTAAAGTTGAAAATTAATTGTTAACTCAGGTGATTAAGATAATAAGTTGATTGCTTGGACTCTTACTGAATCTTGTGTATGTATACATTTTTAAAGGAGCTTCCCATTGTGAAATGTAAAACACATACAGGAGCAATTCATAGAACTTTGCTAGCACCTCAGAACCTCCTCAAGCCTCTTGTAACGCATCGGCTCCCTCCTCCAAGTGTAGCCACTGATTGTTAGAATAAAGGCTTCATATTCTTCTTNTTATTATTTTTTCATCACTGGTCATGTGTCCCAAAACACTACAGCTTTGTCTACTTTTAAAAGTTTTTGTATTTGGAAACTGAGACTGTAGTTTAGTGGACGTAGTGCTTACCTAGCATGCAAGAGTCCCTGTGTTCATTGCCCTGTACTCCATAAAATTGGCATGATGGCATAACTCTAATCTTAGCACTGAGGAGGTAGGGGCAGGAGGATCAGGACTTCAAGGCTGCATAGCAAGTTTGAAGCCAGCCTGAGCTACATGAGACTCTAGGTCAAAAAGATTTTCAAAAAATTTTATATACATGGATATGGTGGCAAACACCTTTAATTCCAGCACTTGGGAGGAGGAGGCAGGCAGATTGCTAAGTTCAAAACTAGCCTTGTCTACATAGATAGTTCAGGACATCCACATAGTGAGACCATCTCAAAATCAAAATAGAAAAACAAAATTTCGTGTAGACGTAGATTTGAACAAGAGGTAGGTGTGTGTGTGTGTGTGTCTGTCTGTCTGTCTGTCTTCATTTGTTTATATTTGTGAGACAACATCATATGCAGACAAATTAAAACAATGAATGACACTGGAAAACGAAGCAGGAAAAATTGCAGACACTTAGGAGTTAAGATGTGCATTTTTCCTCTAACCAGCAAGGTGTCCTTGAGCAAGTCCAGAATTAATTAATTTATTTTGTTTGTGTTTTTGAGATATAGTCTGCTTCTGTAGCTCTGGCTGTTCTAGAGCTCACTCTGTAGACCAGGCCTCTGCCTCCCAAGTACTAGGATCAAAGGTGTGTGCCACTACTCTTGGCTAAATCCTAGAAATTTTAAGCTGTCTTTTTTTTTTCCTTCTTATCTTAAACATGAAGAAATGTGTTTATAAATTATTTGTAAAGTTCTTTCACTCTAACTGATGAAACTGGATAAATGTCACCCCAAGCCATCCTGACTAGCTCTTCTTTTTGTTTTCATTAGGTTGTCTTGGAGATACCCAGTTTTGTTTTAGATTCCGGCAGTCTTCTGGGAGGAGGGTGTCACTGCATTGTCTCCTCGATCAATTTGACAAAGATTTACCGGTTTACTTAAAGGTTGGAAAAGTGGTCATGGACAAATGTCCATGTGAGAGGAAATATTAGAACTGTTGCTTTAGAGCTAGTATATTCAGTCCCCTTTGATAACATTTCATTATTGTCTGCTGTTGGGGGGGCTACCTTATTATCTATCTGGGTTTCTTAAGGAAAATCTGAATGATAAGGATTCAGTATGTGAGTGGGATTGACTATGAAGTTTCTGTTCTGGAAATGAAGCCATTGTCAATTGTAAAAATGGACTAGCATGGTGAGGTGCTCTGCCNGTTGCTGTGATGTGCTGAGATGTGCAGGTGGCGTTATGCAGGAAATACCATCATACTTGAGCAGTNTTCCCTGTGCCAGTACTTCAGATTTTATTAGAAGTATAGGTATTTACTGCANAATCTAAGAAAGAAGGTAGCATTGGGGAAAATACAGAAATTGATGGTTTTCTGATTACAGTTTGCTAGTCTAGACATGAATAAAGAACATAAGCTAACAAGTTCCTAAGAGAAAATCCCGTCTCTAGTACTTAGGCTACAGTTTTAATCTTTGGGCAAGTTGACAGGTTCTTGATTCTCCTGAGTTTTGTTTGTTGGTAGGAAGGTATGACTAGCTTTTTTGTGTTGCTCACATACTGATTTGGGTTATTAAGGAAGTCCAGTGTTACTGTTAGAGGATATCTATACATAGGTATATACATACATACATACACACATACAATTTTTGACTCTTCTTTCATAGAAAGATCCTGCATATTTTTATGGATATGTGTATTTTCGACAAGTTCGAGATAAAACTCTTAAAAGAGGCTACTTTCAGAAGGTAAGTTTTATATGAACTATTAATATTTTTTATGTTGTGATTAGAAAAGTGAGGACTGGACTTGATGGTGTCTGCCTGTGGTCTGAACACTTGGGAGGTGGAGATAGAAGAAGCAGGAACTTGAGGCCAACCTGGGCTACATGAGACCCTGTCTCAATTCCCTACCCTAATGTAGAAATAGTTAGATGTAATAATGTCTAAAGTTTTTATGTTTTACCTGTGCTTTTTCGATTATGGGCACCTGCCCCTATCTTATTTCTTTATTCATTTTTTTGACAGGGTCTGAATGCACACACACACACACACACACACACACCTGTCTCTTATACACATCTGACAAATTAAAACAATGAATGACACTGGAAAACGAAGCAGGAAAAATTGNCACACACACACACACACACACACGCACTCGCACACACACACACAACCCTGGTTGCTCTGGAACTTGCTATGTAGACCTGACTGGCCTCATTGTACTCACAGAAATCCACCTGCCTCTGCCTCCTGGGTGCTGAGATTAAAGGGATGTGCCACCATGTTTTGTAATTTTTTTTGTAAAGATTTATTTATTTACTATGGATACAGCATTCTGCCTGCAGGCCAGAAGAGGGCACCAGATCTCATTACAGATGGCTGTGAGCCACCATGTGGTTGCTGGGAATTGAACTCAGGACTGCTGGAAGAGCACCTGGTGCTCTTAATCTCTGAGCCATCTCTCCAGCCCATGTTTTGTAATTTTTAACTGTTGCATTGTTGCTGTCTCTGTACTAGACTTCTGATAAGCTCTAGTGTTTCAGTTAATACATGGGAGAGTTCTCCTGCATTTTGACATTGGACAATAAGGGAGAAAATAAACAAGTTGTAATGTTCTTACAACCCATGAAAACCTGCAGTTTTTTTTTTCCTTTTTTTAAAATAAATCAATGAGTAAAATTAGCAACACCTTTGCCATTATTGCTTCTAACCTAAATGTACAGTCTTTTTCATAAATTAAAGGGAAATGAGTCAGTCCTACCTAATGTGAGCTATAAGGACATACCTTCTCCATCTGTCATCAGGATGTTCAGTGCCCATTAATTAGTGCTGGATAGAGAGGTAGAAAGTAATGTGGAGGCTGGCGATATGACTCAGCTGTTAAGAGTATTGGCTGCTGTTGCAGAGGTTGCCAGTTCACTTCCCAGCACCCACACTGGACAGCTTCCAACCACTTATAACTCCAACTCCAGGGGATCTGAAGCCCTCTTCTGGCCTCTGTGGACACCCACACATATACACATATAAATAAAAATNAAATCTTTAAAAAAAGTAGCATCTTTCAAGGAAAAAGAACTACATTTAAAAATCAGTGTAATTTGTATCAAAAGTTATACTGAAAGTTGCAATTTTTAAGTGTGTAGCTAGGTTAGGACAGCTGGACTGTAGAACTNACAGTCATAGGAATTTGGGCTAAGCATCACAGTTTGTTCTTTCCTTAGTAGAAAGACTTCATGTGGCTTATTTTTGATATTGCGATGTTGTAGACAATAGGTGGGTATCGTAATTTGCTTCTGTTGCTGTGATAAAATATTCTGACCCAAACAACCCAGGGGGAGAAAGTAGCTTATGTTAGTCCTAGTTCCAAGTTATGTGTAGTCCACCTCTGTGGAGAGGTCACAGTGGCAGGAGCTTGAGACACTGATGACTTGCACCCATATGATTGACCCATAGCATGCTCAGCCTGTTTTTTTCACTCAGTTCAGGATCCCTGCCTAGGGAATGGTTTCACCCATAGTAGGTGGGTCTTCCTACCTCATTTAACATNGTCAAGTTACTCTCTCACAGACATAGGCCAACCTGATACAGAGGGTCACTCCTTGATATACTCTTCTCAGGTNGTTATAGATTGTCTCAAGTTGACGGTCAAAAATAATAATTATACTTGACTTTTAAAATTGTCCATTTGTTTGTGGGGAAACTTGCTTACTTGAAGAGCAGGAATATCTGTGATACGCCTTTAGGTTTTTTTTGTTTTTTTGGTTTTTCCGAGACAGGGTTTCTCAGTGTAGCTTTGGTGCCTTTCCTGGAACTCACTCGGTAGCCCAGGCTGGCCTCGAACTCACGAGATCCGCCTGTCTCTGCCTCCCGAGTGCTGGGATTAAAGGCGTGCGCCACCACCGCCCGGCAGCCTTTAGTTTTTAAAGCATAATAGTATTAAACTTTTTGCATTCCTCAGTTATGTCTTTGTATTTTCTTTTAACCTTGTACCGTAAAGACCTTTTAATTTCAAAATCCATACTTTTTTGCTGAATTTCCAAATCCATACTTTTTTGCTGAATTTTAGCTCAATAATTGTTCGTGCAAAACTAAATGGCAAACCTAAATTATAATTATTAAGTATTAAAAAACTTTTGTCCCTTTTCTTTCTTCAGTCATTGGTTTTGATCAGCAAACTACCTTATATTCATTTTTTTCACACCGTACTCAAACAGATAGCACCAGAGTATTTTGAAAAAAATGAACCTTACTTGGAAGCAGGTAAGTTAAATATTACATTAGTTATGTATTCTGTGTGCAAGTATATCTGTTCATGTGTGCATATCCACGTGTTTTCAGATGCATGTGTGTGCAAGTGCACATGCAAATGTGTGAGCATGTGTGTGGAAGCCAGTGGTCAAACTTTTATGGTATTCCTTGGGGGTCATTCACCTTGATTTTTGAAATAGGATCTCAGTTACTGAGACCTGGGGCTTTCTAATTAGGCTTGGCTGACTGGCCAGTGAGCCTCAGTGAGCTTCCTCCTTCTCCCCAGTGCTTGAATTACAACCATGCATCATTACCATGCCTGGCTTTTTTGTGAGTTCTGGGGATCAAATTCAGTTCCTTATGCTTGTGCAGCAAGCACTTCANTGACTTTCCCCAGCCCAAGTTACGTACTCTTTTAAAAAATATTTATTTTTGTTTTTATTTATTTGTGTGTGTGTTTGCTACATGTGTGCAGGTGCCCTTGGAGACCAGAAGTATCAGATCCCTTGGAGCTAGAGTTACAAGTGGTTGTGAGCTGCCTAACTTTGGTGTTTTGGTAGAACTGTTAGCACTCTTAACATTTGAGTCATCTCTTCACCCCTAATTAATGAAAGAGATTTAATAAAGTGGAGGTTGGTATTCTAAAGAATCAGAATTTAAGACTTACATGATGTGAGAGAGATACAGAATTTTTGGTCTGGCATCTTTATCTATAAATACCGAAAGTGCTGTGGGGTCCTATCTACTGTAACAACATAAATGATGTTTATTAGAGTTAGGAATAAGGTTTTCAACCGAGAGTTCTTGGAGTACTATTGAACAGAAATCCTTAGTGTGCGACATTTTACTAGTTAAAAAGTAAGAAAACTGGCCTGGAACATATTTGTCATTCAACAGGTTTTTCTTTTTAATTAAAAAATCTGTTGGGCTGGAGAAATGGCTCAGTGGTTAAGAACACTGACTGTTCTTCCAGAGGACCTGGGTTCAGTTCCCAGCACCCACATGGTGGCTCACAGCTGTCTGTAGCTCCAGTTTCAGGGGACCTGACACCTCACCCAGACATACATGAAGGCAAAACACCACTGCACATAAAATAAATAAATTTAAAACATTATTGGTGTGTGTGTGTGTGTGTGTGTGTGTGTGCACGCACGCATGTGCCTGTGCCTGAGGGGAGACCAGAAAGAGCATCAGATTCTTGGAGTTGGACTTGCAGGGCTTGTGAGTTTCCTGACATCAGTGCCAAAAACCAAACTCAGGTCTTTGGCAAGAGCAGGAAGTGTTCTTAACTGTTGAGCCATCTCTTTAGCTCCCATTGAACAATTAACCAGTATATGTCCTAGCACACAGTATTTCTGAAAGAAGTGTAAGTTAAATGTTTCATCACTTTTACTTTATTTTATATGCTGTTATTACTAATATGTTTCTCCCATGTTACAAAAGACCTCTAACTTGCAGTGTCCACTTTAAATATTTTAATTTTCCACTTACATTAAGAAAATATTTTGTTACATTTTTCAGCTTGTAATGATGTTGACCGATGGCCTGCCCCAGTGCCAGGGAAAACATTGCATCTGCCTATCATGGGGGTAGTAATGAAGGTAACAACTCATCACTCATTTGTCTGCCCTTTAAAGAACTCTCTAGAAAGCTCACACATGGGTCTTGGTATTTAACATCCTATGACATCTAGTAGTCCTACTGCCTTTGCTGCTGTTATAGCTGTGAGACATTACAGGACACCACAGTTTATCCTGCTTCACAGAATCCTCCAGGCCCTTCCAGTCAGGCACTGCACCTTGTAGAGTTTGCACAGGAATGTTCAATTCTGCAGTATGGGTGGTAAGCAGAAACAGCACACTTGTATTGAGTGTGAATTGCTGAAAATTAAGATCAACTAGAAAAGCCATTGGTTTTCAGGTCTCAGTAGTCTTTCAACATTTAATGTCAGGCCAAGCATGTTTATCTTAGAATATTCTGTTACAGTGAGATGTTTTTGTGGTTTTTTTTGTTTTGTTTATGTTTTCTTTTTCTTTTCATTGTTTTTCTCTCTGTGTATTAGGGATTGAACCCAGGTCCTTACAAATGCTAGGCAAATGCTTTGCCACTGAGCTATATCCTCAACCCACTGTTTTGTGTTTAAGGAATTTGAATTTTCTCTCACATTTTGTGTGAATGTACTCAGNTTCTTTGCAATTCAAGTATTTGTAATATTAGCTTTAGTCTTCACAGTGTTCCTTCTTTAGATTTGCTTGTTTTGTATTTTCCTCCCACCTGTTTAGCAAACATAATAAATAATACTGATAGCACAGAGTTGAGAATTCCCATGGTTTCCTGTGGGATTTATACACAAATTTGGCAGGCTTGACGGGGTGCATTTGGGTGTGTGTATGTTGTGAAGCAGAGACTGGAAAGATAAGCAGGAAGCTCTAGGAGGTTGGTGTCCTGACTTTGATTTTCAGCACATTTGCTTCTTGAAGTTTACTGATCTCTGTACACTCGGAAACTTTGGTGTACACTTGGAAACTTTGGTGTACACTCGGAAACTTTGGTTCCCCATTTATTCTGTAACTAAAAATGGATATCCTTAGTTCTAAAATCCGACATAAATACTTGGTATTTACAGCATTTTAGAAGTGCTGAGTGTTATCTTTTTCAGTAGCCAGATAGAGCACTTCTCNTACAGATAAAGGTAATACCGTCTCTCTGTCTTTAAGGTGCGGATTCCCACGTGTCANGACAAGCCTGGGACCACTCAGATGGTGCAGTTAACTCAGCAGGTACTGTGATGCTAAAATGCTCACAGTGTAAGTTCTCTTAGACATTTCTGAACATACTGAAGCACCCACTACTTTTTTAGTTTATTGGTGATGAACTTTCTAACATTTCTTGGCTTTTGTTGTTGATGTTACTACCACAGTAGGTCCTGGAGAACCCAGAGTTTATGTTGTAATTGTGAGGACAAAAGGACAGTAAATACTTTTTAAAGGAGGTTTGATTCTGGAAAAGGTTTTCTCTTAGAAGGGTAGGCAACAGACTCCTAATTTTAGAAGACTCACTCAAAAGGATTTGGAACTTTTATTTTTCTGAAAGCAGTTTCTGTTCATCGGTTGTTTTGACTCTAGTACCATTCCCTTTGTTCTTTGAGTAAAGCTTGAGAACAGCAGGAGAACTGACTGTGCTTGTGGCATGTGTCCTAGTGTTAATGGTGGGCCGAGCTGCAGTTGTGACCTGGTCTCACATTGGGTTGGTTCTTACCCACGGTGTTCATATTTTTCTCTATCTTTTGTATTAGGGGAGACTCGTAAGACCCATTCTCTTTCATGAAAAACACAGAATGGGGAATCTGACTGCGTAACCCTGTCTGGCCAGGAACTTGCTAGTGAGGCTGACCTTGAACTTAACATCAGTTCTCCTGCCTCTGCTTTTCAGTGCTGGTATTCCAGTATAGTCATGTACCATAGTATATCATACGTGGCTTAAGATAACCAGGCATAGTGGTGCACCTATTCCCTGCACCAATCTGTGAGTTCAAGGCCAGCCTGGACTACACAGTGAGTTTCAGGACAACCCTGTCTTAAAAACAAAACTGAAAAAACAGTTTCTGTAAAATTTAGTGATATCTCCCCTAATTTTCTTCTTTTCTTTTAATCCTTTAGGCAGACACACACACATCTATTATTTTACCTACTGTTCATGAGGTGGATCTTTTCAGGTAAAGAATAAAAAAAAATGTTAACTACTTTGTCTTTTTATTTTGTGATAATTATTATTAATTTATGGAGAATGTGAATAAACTTAGAAGAAAATACTCATTATGTTTTAATGGTAAAGTCCAGTGTTCCATCCCAGCTGCATCTGGTGAGATAGGAAAATGGAGATATACATTGGGGTACTAAATGGTTAAGACAAATAGTTTTTGTGTCATTTGGTATGAGAGTTGTGTTGTGGAGATGTTAGAAAAAGTATAGTTTTTTTTTAAGTTAAATTTTCAATTTTGTGGTGAAATTTGATAAGATTTGTACTTTAATTGAAACTTCAGTAAAGAAAAATAGAGAAACAACAGCCTGTACAAAGACTTGCATGCAGATATATGCATGTCGTAATTTACTTTATTCATGGGTAATATCACCCACAGTCTGGGGCAGGGCCTGTGCTCAGGAGTAGATGGCCAACACAACTTACATGCTTTTTTGTTGTTGTTTTGTTTTGGTATTTGTTTTTGTTTGTTTTTTTTTAATCTTTTCGGGTTGTTTGTTTGAGAAAGGAAGAACGTGAAGTTTGGTGGGTGAGAAGAATCTGGGAGGAGTTGAGGAAGAGGAAGGAGTATGATCAAAATATATTCTGTCGGGGTAGAGAGATGGCTCAGAGGTTAAGAGCACGGGCTGCTCTTCCAGAGGACCCAGGTTTGACTCCCAGCACCCACATGGTGACTCAGAACTTCTTGTAACCCTAGTCCCAGGGCATCCAGTGTTATCTTCTGACCTCGTCGGGTACTAGGCACATACCTGGTGTATATATACACAGGCAAAACACTCATGTATAAAAATATATGAAACCAGGTAGTAATGGCACAGCCCTTTCATTCCAGCACTTGGGAGGCAGAGAGAAGCAGATCTCTGTGAGTCTGAGGCCAGCCTGATCTACAGAGGGAGTTCTAGGACAGCCAGGGCGGTTACACAGAGAAACTTTGTTTCAAAAAATAAATAAAATGAATAAAATTTAAAAATACATATATACTACAAAAATCTTTTTAAAAGTCAATAAATAAAAAAGTTACTTTATTCATGGTAGCCTGAAATAGGGTATAACCCAAATACCCATGNATGTAGAAAACCGCTCAGCAATAATAAATGAGTGAATGAACCTTTGATAGACACAACAGCATAAATGACTTCCAAAGACNGTATGCTAATTACAGATGTCAGACTTTTGTAAGCTATTTCATACATGGTTTCATTTACATAATTTNGGCAGGCAAAACTACAGGGCCAGAAACCTAAGGAGAGGGACCTTGAGGGAATTTTTTTGAGATTGTAGAACTATTTCTGTATCTTTGGCAAGGCTCAATTTTGCTGTAAATAAAATGTGAATAAGGCTTAAAATTATGATTTTTAAAAGCTTTAACTTTGAATAAAAAGGTGGAGTATCTATAAAATAAATTAATACTACAGAAAAGATACATAGAGATTACATACTGTTGATAGTTTTGATTCTTGAGTCATTGAGGGATAAGTTGAAGAATTTNTATAAATTAACTCAGAGTTCAGTTACTAGGTTTTTGTTTTCTGTGAGGTCTTTGTTGTTGTGGGGTTTTTTGTGGGTTTTTGTTTGTTTGTTTGTTTATGTGTGTGGGGGTTGCTTTCATTTTGTTTTGTTGAGACAGGATAGTCTTCCTTCNTCAGCCTCCCAGGTGCAAGGAGGGTGTGTGCCACCATGCCTAGATGTGCTGGAAAGTTTTTCTTATGAACTTCAGAGGCTGTTAAGTCTTTTTATTTGGGGAGAAGAGGGAGAAGGAAAGAGGAAATAAAGAAAAATCTAAGCCATGGGGGCTGACGGGATGGCTCAGTGGTTTAGAGCACTTGTTGCTCTTGCAGAGGACTCAGGTTTGACTCCTAGCGCCCACCTGTGGCTCACAACCATCCATAGCTCCAGTTCTAGGGGATCTGATGCCCTCTTCTGGCCTCCAGGGACACCAAGCATGCATGTGTGAACAGNCACATGCATACATATAAAATAGCATAAATAAATCTCTCTAAAAATAAAAAAAAAACAAACTAAGCCATGAAAAATAATCTCAGGCAGAAGATCTAAGGATTACATTAGTACTTTCCCTATGATAGTACTTTGTGTGTAGCGCTTTCCTGTTTCTTTCTTTGTTTTGGTTTTTGTATTTTGAGACCGATTCTCCAGTAGCCCTGAGTGGCCCCAAACTTACTATGTAGCTAAGGCTGGCCTTGGTCCTCCTGTCTTCACCTCCAGCTGCTGAGCTTACAGGCCTTTGCACCATATACCTGCCTCACTTTCCTTGTATGTTTGTGAACATCAGTGGCGTTTGTTGTGTTGAAATGACGTTTTTACNTTTAGATTCTGAGAGAAAGGACAGCGATCCTAAGAGACACCTGGAGGTGTAGAGATACGGTCGAGGACAAGCCCATGCNCCTCTTTCACTAGGCCAGGACTTGTTCCGTCCATTACTGTCTGTGGACTGAACCTTTGCATTTAGTTCCCTCGGAATCACAGTAGTCCTCTTTGTTCTTCGATTGAAATAGGAATGAAAGGGTAGTTTCTGAAACAGTTGAAAGAAGCTAGCATTCTCTTACTACAGTCTCTTCAAGTCAGGGACTCTTTACCTGATGATACTTGGGGATGGTTCCTAGTACAGTAAGAGGCACACAGTTACTCCTACCCCTCCCACACCCTGTAATTTCATAATGAAGCAGCTTTGGTAGACCCATTGACTGAGTTGACAAAGCTCTTAGACCTTCTTTGTGTNTGATAATGCATGCACATATAATAGATACACAAACATAAATTTTTATATATGTACTTATTTCCCCATCCACATATATTCAAAGCCACAAAGTCACAATAAATGTTCTCAATTCCAGTGCTATGTGACAGGGTTTATTTTTGTTTTCTTCTTTTACACACTTGTATTTCCTTTCCTTGAGAAATTACCTTTNACAATTTCTAGAATTTATGTACTGATTTGATCAACCCCCTGGCTAGTAAACNGCTTACCATCTTCACTGCAGTCCTGTCCCATGTGCACATGCCTTTCTCCACTGGGCTCTACACCCTACAGCTAGCCACCCTTCTAATAAAGACCCTCCTGACCCTGTTCAGTCTTTGGCTCCTTATACTGACCCTGTGCACCATCCGACTAGACCCCCCCTAGTGAGTACTGGCTTCNCTCTACGTGGGNTCTGACGCAGTACCACGTGAGTGCCTTCCTTACTCTGCTGTCCCACCCCAGGCCCCCTCTCCATGAGCTTATCTTCCCCCTCTNGTCCTGATCTCTTGTGCCAGATGGTCTCCTACTGTTACAGTGTGANTGTAAAATGCACCCCACCCCAGGCATTTGAGCCCNAGCTGGTAGGTAGTGTTCTGGGTGACTAGAACCTTGTAAGAGGTGAATCCTGACTGATGGAAGTAAATCACTGGGAGTGAGTTGCAGCCTGGATCCCTTCCCCATCTGAGCGCTCAGCTTCCTGCTTTGTTGAAAAGTAATAAACCAAGCTTCCACCAGCTCCTACCCATAGATGGAACCTCCAGCCACCATGCCTTCCCTGTCGTAATGGACTCTATCCCCTTTGCTGTCATAAACCTAAACTTGCTTCTATTAGGTATTTACACACACATACACACACACACACACACACACACACATACACACACGCACACACACATACATTCACACACACGCACACACACACATACACACACGCACACATACACACATGCACGCACACACGCACACACACACCATGGCAAGCCCCTTTGGTCCACTCTAGCTCTGATACCACACAGTAGGATGCTTCTCTGGTTTGTGAGCTCATTTGTGTCTCCTAGGCTCCGGACTCCAAACCAGATACCCACCCCAGTACCATAGCTGAGTCCCACCAGCTTCATGGACCATCACCTCTTTTCTAAATTCAACTCCGCGCGCACACATGCACATATGCACACACGCGCACACACACACCCACACACCCACACGCACACCAGGCTCTTGTGGCCAGGATGCCTGCTATGTTCTGCTTTAGGTTTGAGACCCTAGGAAGGGAAAGGAAGAGCCTTTTCCTTTGCCTTGTCCTTGAGCTGTGTTGAAGAGAGACCCTATTTTACATTTGTCTTTTTGTTCTTATTAGTTAAATTAACCTGTCTTATTTTTTATCTCATAAATTTGTCTCATGCTTTTGTACTTACATTTTTTTTGGTTTGGGGG
>LZPO01087163.1:503694-520562 GCA_001675575.1 Neotoma lepida | reverse complement strand
CAGCAACAAGCAAGCAATCAGTTCTGCAGTAGATACCTGCAAGGTACCTCCTAATTCAGTTCTGGCACTGTGCCTGGCAATGGCTTCAGATCCCAGAAGCTGAGGGCTGGATTCCTGAGTTTGCTCTCCTCTGTTAGATTCAGTCACTAGCTCCAGTCTCTGCTTGTTACTGATCCACTCTAAGTCCCCTAATCCCTTCTTGGNCTTCTACCCATTTNCTTGACTGACTCAGGGAAACATTTGATGTTAGTTGGTTTGTTATACAAAACATTACAGAGTACAGATAGGTAGACAGGATAGGGTATGGAGGGAGAGGCACAGCTTACGTGACACCTCTGAATGNGCCACCCTCTGTAAATGTCTTGTATTCTGCTATCTTGAAACTCTTCAACCCATGTCCTTTGGATTGCTCCAGAGACTTGATTGCACACGCATGATTGAAGCATGTGTATGTGTGTCCAAATGTTATTGGTACAAAGAGTGCATGTTAGGTCGGATGCTGTCAGACTGGGTGGTGAAAGTCAGCAAAGCCTGTCAGATTCCCTCATTGCAGGTGTGATTCAGACCCTTTCTGGACTGGAGGTCTTAACAACTACCTCCAGACAAGATAGAGTAGAGGAGTCATGGACAGCAAGGCCAGGGAAGACAAGAGATTTTTGTAACCTACTGTAGGGAAGAGAACTTCTAGTTTTTATGAACTACCTATAGTAGGGAGTTATAAGCCAGAAACTGGGTGGAAAAAAAAAGTGTGTGTGTATGTGTGTATGTCCTAGTATGACTTGGAAAACAATTTTATTAAAATGTAAGCCCCTTAGGTAAGACTGTGTAAGAACTCCTAACATTTATTTATTATATGTTTATTTATTTATTTATTTATTTATTTTGGCTTTAGGAAAGATATGTGGCAAGCTTGATGCCTTTGCAGAGAAGTATTTCTCCATGGAAGGTATGTGATAGNCAAGTGATGTCCTCTTGAGCTGTCTAGCTATAATTACCTTCTTTGAATAGAGCAGTTCCCTATCTCTAAATATAGTATGTTTTGTTTTCTAGAGTCCACCCCAGTTAAGACAGTTCCTTCCGGAAGAATTTATGAAAACGCTTGAGAAAACGGGGCCTCAGCTCACGTCTGGAATAAAGGGCGATTGGATTGGACTTTACCGGTTAATCTCTTTACTTATTTTCCCCCATCTGTGAATCTTTACTTAAAAAAAAAAAAAAACACTAGTTGTAAAGCCCAGATTATTCGTGTGACATTATTTCTGAAGTGTAAGAAAGGAATGAAAGGCTAGCATGGTGGCATTTGTAATCCAAACACCTGGGAGGTAGAGTTGAGAGGATCCAGAATTAAGTGTCATCCTCAGCTTTATAGCAAGTTTGAGGCCAGCCTGGATTACTTGAGACCATGTGTTTGGTTTTTTGTGTATTGTTTTGTTTTATTTGTTGTTTTGTTTTTAAGAGGGGGTATTGAAAGAAGAAATAAATATTAACCATACTTTGCCTTTTTTTAAATTTATTTTTGTAGGCAGTTTCTAAAGTCTCCAAATTTTGATGGCTGGTTCAAGACCCGGCGGAAAGAAATGACCCAAAAATTGGAGGCACTTCATCTAGAAGCTCTTTGTGAAGAGGTTAGAAAACAGTGTGTTAGTATGATGCAAGTATTGAGTACAAAAAATATTTTTAGAGGTTGAAAATAATACTTAGAATCCACTTGATCACACTTACTTACTTGTGTGTGTGTGTGTGTGTGTGTGTGCTGTGTGTGTGTGATATATGTGTGTGTATGTGTGTATGTGTGTGTGTGTATGTGTGTGTGTGTGTATGTGTGTGTATGTGTGTGTGTATATGTGTGTATGTGTGTGTGTATGTGTATGTGTGTGCGTGTGTATGTATGTATGTGTGTGTGTATGTGTGTGTATGTGTGTGTATGTGTGTGTATATGTGTGTGTGTATGTATGTGTGTGTGTATGTGTGTGTGTGTGTGTGTGTGTGTAGGTCAGAGGACAGCTTTTATGAATCAGTTCTCTCCAGTACCATGAGGGTCCCAGGTCTAACCTAGGGTGTCTGGCTTGACAGTAATGTCTTTATCCACCAAGCCCCACTTTATTATAAATAGCACTCATAGCTAATGTGCTCGTATCTTGTCCTGTGAGTCAGGGCTCTCTTAATTGTCACAAAAAATCGTTGAGGTAGGGGTGTTGTAATCTGCATTATGCTGCAGCTGTGGTTTAGGATTCAGTGAACTTGCCTCAGTTTGCACCACCCCAAGTTGTGAAGCCATGGGGTGCTGGAGTCTGCTTTTTGGTCTACATGAACTAATTGTGCACATCTCTTCCTAGTTCTGTGTTCAGACCTCAGTTAGTAGCATGAAGTCACCTGCAGTGAGAGTATTATACCACAGAAATTGGCAAATTCTATAAAGCAGAGTGCACCTGGGATCAGGACTCCCGTCCGGCAGTGTCGCTCCAGCTGTTTCCAGTGTGACTTAGTCACCGTCTCCAGTTAGTGCTGACAGTTTCCTTCACCTGCCGGCTGCATTTTATACCTGTTACTCACCCCAGCCTACTTCAAAGTAAACTTCTTGAGATGATACAATCTTACTTTCTTTTGTATTTCACTTTAAGTGTTGAGGTGGGCTGGTCACAGTGTTATCTTTTCTAATCATAAACTCCTAGTGACTGTGGCTTACACACAACGAAGGCAGACATAAGTAAGCTCTATGAAAATCTTACTTGAAGATACCAAATTTATAAAGAGTAATGTATTCACGTTTGGTTATCTTGATTTGTTAGCTAAAAATTCCTTATAAATTACTCTTATAATAAACAAAAATCAGTATTGCANTGAGCTGCTGTTTTGTTTTTCCCTCTTGACAAAGGGCCACCTCAGAAAGGAGTTTTCTTATGTTTTGTTTACAATTGTTTTGGCTAATGTTAAAAATTATCTACTTAACAATTTTTAGATTTTCATGAAAATTCCCTTCGCACTGTCCTGCTGTGTTGGAATTGTACGCCCTGTCTTCTTTCCATCTTGTCCTTCCTTTCCTAGCCTCACGNGTTGAAATGGAGAAGCTCGAGTATTTTTTGAGTATGTGTCAATCTGGAGTTTTCTTACTGTCTAGGACCTCCTTCTCTGGATCCAGAAACATACAGAAGTAGAAACAGTAGACCTTGTGTTGAAGCTGAAAAATAAGTTGGTATGTAACTAAAGAGATGAAGATATAATATACAATGGACCTTTTTGTGAAAATGTTTTTCTCATCTGAGCTGACTCTATTATGTACCACAGAAGTAATATTTTAGAAAAGATTTGAGATTGGACAATTGATGGTAGATCTCACTAGAAATATTTGACCACTCAAACAGATCACAGTGATTTCAAATTATTCTAAAGCTATTTAAATAATTTTAAAAAATATTTTATTAGTGTTTGGCCTGTACTTATTATGTAAGTGCAACATATGCATGCAGTGCCTGCAAAGGCCAGAAGAGGGCACTCCATCCATTGGAACAGTGAAACTGTATGTGCTGGGAACCGAACCCAGGTCTTCTACAAGAGCAGTCAGTGCCCTTAACTGCTGAGCTGTCTCTCCAGCCCCTCTAAAGATGTTTATAATATATAATATAATATTTATAATGGAGTCTCTTAATGCTATAAAACCATCCTCTCACTTAGATGTTATGCTACATAATATCCTCAGGCATCATTTGTGAATTTATAGACTAATCTCTTATTGAGGTCCTTTGACAACCCCTTCCCCACTTAATGGAATGTTCTCTACAGTTTTATTTTCTGTAAATTCTAGACTAAGACCTAAAGTTTCAAGATACGGGCTATAAAAAAGTGTTTATATAGTAAGCACAATGCATTAATACAGATTCACTAAAACTATCTTTATGTAGTTGCAGGCTGACCGAGAGAATTTACCTGTGAAACCTGACACTGTGGCGAAGTTACGGACACATATAGATGCAATTATCTTAGCCTTGCCAGAGGACCTGCAAGGCATACTGCTCAAGACTAGCATGACATGATAGAAGGTTTCCAGCCAAAAAGGACTGTGCACCATGAAGCAAACTGACNTTTTCTCCAGACGCACAAAGGAGCTGTCTGAGTGGCAGTAACATGGAATTTTACATGGAAGCAGCAATTCCAAGATACAGGTGGAAAGACTGAGCTGTATAAAAGACATTTTTAGTGCATCCTGTGGTGGTTCCACAACGCGGAAATACCGAAAGACATTTCCATATTTTTAATCATGTTCTGAAGTGCTCTTAGGAGAGACCTGTGGGGCCATCAGTCTAAGTGACTCCAAACTGCAGTGCCGGCATTGCAGGTACTTTTTAAATTGGTGCTGCTTTGCCCAGTCATGTTGAAACTCAGGGGAATATGAAAATAACGTTCACACTGGCTGTCTTCTTACGAAGGAAAAACTGAATTTTCCAACTCTAGTTAGATATAACTGAGGCTCATGTAGTGCCTTCCATTGTCCTNTATGTTTCACAGGGTCCAGCTGCTAATTATAAAGCTTTTCTTTTTTTTAATTATGATACATAACTTTTTAATTATGTCAAGATTTGCTCAAAAGTGTTTCTTGTTGCCCCTCATGTTTTTTGACAGATGTTTTAAATTATCATGTAAGTTTTCATTTCACTGTTTTCTTTACCTTTCTCAAAATTAGGTCTTATGAGTTTCTCCAGAGGAAGGAGGCATATGTAGTTCTAGTTATGGAAGAGTCCATCTTCCTCTGCCCTTCTACTAACTGGGCCTGTACAAATTAATTAGCTTGAATGTCTTTTGAAGACATTCTCACTATGAACGTCATAGTAAGCTGTTTGTTTTAAAATAATTATTCTTAGGTCAAAAGTACTCATAAACCATTCATGTAATAATTATTTGAGGATTTTAAGTTTAATTTTCAACATTATTTGTTGGGTGATACTATTTCCCCTAAATTAATGATTTTCAGAACACTTTTCCTGCTGTTGTTTGATATGGGAACTTTTATCTAAATCAATATTACAGTTTTGTTTGTTTGTTTTGTTTATACTACCTTGCCAAAAGTAGAATATTATTTGGTGTGTTAAGATTGTTTGGCTTGTGTTTAAATGGGAGTGTCTGCAGAAGCCACTGTTCAAATAGGCACATAGGAAGTAGCACATATGTAAATAGCTGTGTCTTAAGTACCCCCCCCCGAACAGCCAAAATTAGGTGTGTGTGTNTTTCAAAGAATGGCTTCAGAAGCCGTCTCTTGTTCTCTATTAATGTTAAAGGGCATTCTTTATCTAAGGACGATTTCCTGTGCTTGTGACTGTGGTCTCATATCCAAGTGTGCCCTTCAGTCATGGATACAGTCTCTTGAAGCACACCACTGTCATAGAAAGAATATGGTATTTGGACGAAATCATTTGTGTGGATCGTGGGTTATTTTGTGAAACAATACTGACCTTTCAGAAAAAGGGCAACTACTTTTATATGCTGAAGTACTTCAGAACTTTCTGGGAAACTTTATTTAGGTAGAAATGGTCATCTTATTATTTTTCAAAACAATGTATTTTAATAATTTNACAATTTATATATAGTTTGTGACATGAATATGAAAGTNGTTAGTGTTATATCAAGGATGTTTTGAAATACATTTCTGTGGGATATATCATTGGAAATTTATTGTGCACACCCAAAGAATAACATGAAATATCAGTTAACATAATAATGCTGTCTTTACATTTACCACATATAACAGAAACTTAACACATGTTGAAAACCAAATCATACTCACCTACTTTATCTCTTAACTTCAAATTATGTACCTGAAAGAATAGCTTAAGGTTGCATTGGAAACCCAAGAAAGACTGAATGGGAACTTAATTTTTTTATGTGATTTTCAGAATTGTCCTTTTTTTTTTTAGAGTTTAGTATTAAAACCCTGCCACTTAATGTGTTATCTCCACCAGCATAAGAAGGAATCAGTGCTTTTAGGGTGTTATGTAATGCCTAGTGCCTTCTATTTACAGTGGAAAAGAGGTTTTGTGGAGGCATTTATGGCCATTACCAAAAGCTGAATTAAAGCCTTGGACTTTAAAACACTTGGATAGCTTGTGTGATGTCTCTTTTCTTCTGGTCATTTCTTGTTTTGGAGACAGGCTTTCTTGTGCCCCAGGCTAGCTTCAAACTCGCTGTGTAGCCCAGGATGACTTTGAACTTCTGATCTTCCTGCTTCCACCTCCTCAGTNTGGGGATCACAGGCCTGGTCTACCGTGCCTGGTCTATGCAGTGCTGAGGTTTGAACCCAGGGCTTCATGCTTTCTAGGCAAGCTGTCTGCCAACTGAGCTGCATCCCCAGCCCTAATTTGTATTTCTTATGTTTGGAATATGTGGGGAAACATACATAATAAAACTTGTACATTATAAAAGTATTTAATTTCCAGATTTTTTTCAAATGAAATTAAAATCAAAACCTTTTTCTGTATACTTTACTATAGACAGGGTGAAATTAAAAGACTAGTATCTTAGTTGTAAGAGATCAACAGATTTAACACCCAACGTTACAGAATATGAGATAATCTGCCAAGTAATTGAACCTCNCATAGTGACACATGCCAGTAGTTCCAGCTACTTGGGATGCTGAGGCAGGAGAATTTCTCGATCTCAGGANCTCAAGAGTATCCTGGGCAGTATAGCACAACCTAGCACAACCCTGCCTAGGTAAAAACAAAATCAACAAAAAACTTCTTTAGTTTAAGTATCTAGGTATTGTTAGATTATTTTATTTTGTTTTACCTTTAATAAAAAAAATACCCTTATCAAGTGAAGATAGCTCACTTAATAAAGTGCTGCCTTTACAAGTGGGAGGACACATTTAAAAAGCCAGATGCAGTGGCACATGCCTTTAATCCCACCACTGGGGAGCTAGAGACGGGTGGGTCCTTGTGTCCCACTCACCAGCACTGTAACCTCCTTAGTGAGCGCCAGGGCAATGAATGACTCTGTCTCTAAAAAACATAATAGATGGTTCCTGGGGAGCAGCACTCAAGGTTGATCTTAGGCTTACACATGCATACTGATGTGCACACATACAAACACCCATAAATAAGGCTGGGCATGGTGACATCGCCTTTAATCCCAGCACCTGGGAGGGAGGGGCAGGAGGATACCTGTGAGTTCAAGGCCAGCTCGGTCTACATAGTGAGTTTGAGGATATCAGAGCTCCATAGAGAAACAAACCCAAAACCCAATACCCAAACATGAATGCAACATAGAAACANCTTCAAATTTCAGTTTGCTGTCATTCCTTACTGTTTTTTAAGGTAGCAACTATGATATAACAGTGGTAGAGAGTTTGCCCACCGCATACAAGGTCTGAGGTGTGATCCCCAACATCACCAAAAAGATTAAAAATAACCCTGGACAAGCAAGATGGCTCGGTGAGTAAAGGCCCTTATAGCCAAGCCCGATGAACTGAATTTGATCCCTAGGCTCAACATGGTGAAAGGAGAGAACCAATTTCCACAAGTTGTCTTTGGACCTCCACATGTGTGCCATAGCATATGGATATGTGTGTACACACACAGAGGTGATTAAAATTATTTTCTAAGATAACCATTACATTCTTGGGCTTTCATCATTTTTTAGATTACTAGTGAAATCCAAGTGGAGCATGCCTGTAATTGTAGCATTTGAGAGATGGAGTCTTGGGGATCATGAGCTCAGGATCATCTCTGACTGGGTCTAGTGCAGGATGACAGCCTGGATGAGGTCCTGTCTTTAAAAAACTGGGATAAAGGTGTATGATTGCATTGATATAAAACTGTAGAAAATGTAAAGTCTAGTGATCAAAGCCATCAAAAGTTGATTGGGAGGAGTCAGGAAGGTTTGCACAAGGACAGAGGGGACAATGGGGATGACGGACATGCTCACTATCTCAACTGTGGTGATAGTTTTATGGGAAAATAGTAAAATAATGAAATTTAACAAATTGTACACTTTAAATATATTCAGTTTCTTATATGTATAAATTTGGTTTTTAAAAACACAGTACATTGGATTCTATAACCAGAGCCCCTCTATAAAAACTTCATTAAATAAAATTAATCATTTCAATACTTTCCTTCCAAAGCACAAGTCATTGATCCAGGAACACANTGACCACTTTAGAATGTCAAAGTTCNTTTTTTCAAAAGCCGCTGAGCCACCACAGAAGCAGTTCACACTACGAAGTACGTCTTCTGGCTGAGTGAGAAAACCAGGGGCTGGTCAAAACAAAGATCCATGAAGTTCTTCTGCCTAGTGACCAATCAGAAATACTGTTCTGATGACCAATGGGAAGGCAGAACGCAGACAAGCCTGCCAATGAAACCAGCAAACAAAACGAGACATTATTATAAGCCAGTTGTGGAGAAAGTCATGGCATTCATGACTTCGGAACCTGGAAGAAGCACTAGAGAAGGGACAGCAGGCCTGTATAGACATGAGCGAGGCTAGGAGAGAANCCTATTTCATTAACCCTAGAGTCTGTTTTCAAACAGAGAGGAAACTCTTATTAGCAATTTTACAACTCTTTTTTTGTTTGTTTGTTTTTTGGAGGGGGTAGGGGGCAAGGCTTCACTAGGCAAGGCTGGTCTTGATCTCAGGGACTCTCCTAGGTGCTAAGATTACAGGTGTGCAAAACCACGCCTGGCTTATAATTCTGTATCTTGTGTCAAATTGCTTCACCTACTTAAAACTGGCAGGTGTAACTGGAAAAACTTCTATGAGCTTTGTTTTATTTAAAAAATGTTAATTTCTACTTACATAAAATGTAGTGGTATAGAATATAATAATTGGGCCAAGCTGGGTATATAAGTATTGTATCTTAAATAGATGTTAAGCAATGTGATAACTTGGTTGTCATTAAAAAGCTAATCTAGGCGCTGGAGAATTTGCTCACTGGTTAAGAGCACTGGCTGCTCTTCCAGAGGTTCTGAGTTCAATTCCCAGCAACCACATGGTGCCTCACAACCATCTATAGTGGGATCTGATGCCCTCTTTGGCATAAAGTCATATATGCAGATAGAGTACTCATACATAAAATAAATATATTTAAAAAATAAAAATATATTTAAAATTATTTAATATTANGTTAAAATGTTTATCCAGAGTAGGGTATGATGTAATCCTAGCAGTTGGGAGGCTGACGCAAGAGGATCTTGAGTTTGAGGTCAGCTTGGGCTACATAGTGAGACCTGGTCTAAAACAAAGAAATTATCTGTAATTACAGAGGCCCTTTGCTTTATTCAACTAATTGTTTTTGGAGAACTAATATTAGAAAATTAGTATTTTTCCTTTGAGTTATGAGGAAATGGGAAGAAATAAAATTCACATGTATAGGAACAAATGGACTAAGTTATGAGCGAGTGAAAGCAAGACAGTTTCTTATGGTTGTGTGTGGGGTGGGGGGGTGCATGCACGCCTGTGTGCCAGGTGCATTTGCATGCACACATGAATAGAGAGGCCAGAGGAAGGCTTTCAGTGTCTTCCTCTATCACTCTCTGCCTTATTTTTTGAGACAGGCTCTCTCACTGACCCTGAAGCTCAGTTTCAGCTGTACTGGCTGCCCAGGAACTTCTCCTACCCAGCGCTGGGGTACTGCCTGGTGTGCAANGCCATGCCCAGCTTTTATGTGGGTGCTGGAGANTCACGTGTCATCCTGCTTGCACAGGTAGCATTCTTACCNTCTAATCTGTCTCTGTAGCCCCCAAAAGACAAAGTTTTGGTTTAGGGTTTGTCTTCTTTTTAAATTTTTAGATGATTGTGTATGTATGTGTGTATGAGTGTGTGTGCAGAAGTCAGAGGACAACTTTGTTGAATTGGTTCCACCTTTATGTAGGTTCAGTAAGGTTCAGTGAGATGGAATCCAGCTCAGGTCCCTAGGTTTGCACAGCAAATGCCTATTTGCTGAGCCATCTTACCAGCATGGAAATACATTTGGTTTTGGTGTGTTTGTTTTGACAAGGTCTCACTATGTAGCCTTGGCTGGCCTGGAACACCCTGTCTAGACCAAGCTGGTCTCAAACTCACAGATCCACCTTTTTTTGCCTATGGATGCTGGGATTAAAGGCATGTATAAACCACCATGCCTGGCCCAAAAGAAAATTTTAGTTACAGTTTTCAGATACATCTTTTTTTTTTTTTTAAGATTTATTGATTTATTACGTATACAGAAGAGGGCNCCAGATCTCATTTCAGATGGTTGTGAGCCACCATGTGGTTGCTGGGAATTGAACTCAGGACCTCTGGAAGAACAGTCAGTGCTCTTAACCTCTGAGCCATCTCTCCAGCCCCCAGATACATCTTTTATAAACTGTTCTGCCTTTCTCCTGAGTTTGTAACGACTCCCTTCCCCATTTTATCAACATATTTATTAAAATTGTTTTTATCTTTTTTTTTCCAGACTAGCCTCAGACTCACTATGTAACCAGAGATGACTGTGAATCTTCCTGTCTCCACCTCTCAAGGGCTGGGATTCCAAAAGTAACCATCTGACAGGGAATTGACACCTTAACACTGAGGTCTTGAAACATGAACAGAGTATGTCTTCTCATTTATTTATATATTCTTTAATTTTACTCAGAACTATTTTGTAGTTTTCAGGATGCAGTTTTTCCATTTCTGTCAGATTTGTCTTTAAGCCTGCCATATTTTTTGAAGTTGCAAATTCTATTCTTAAAATTTTAGTTTTCAACTTGGAATTCTTCATCTGAAAATTCAGTTAAAATACTNGAGTTTGGAAGAGTAGCTGATTTTGATATACTGATCTTGTTATCTGACAACTCCTTTATTGTAGAGTTNTAATATTGCTTCAGACTTTTTACATAAAGATCATGCCACATATAATGACTGTTTTACTTCTTCTTTAGTCTGGATGGCTTTTTATTAATTTTTCATGTCTAACTGTATTGACTAGTATTTGTAGTACAATGCTGAATGTTATTGGTAAGGTTAGACTTCTCTGTTTTATTCCTGGTCTTAAAGGAAAATATGCAATCTCTAATCAAGTATAATATTAATTACAGAGTTCTTTGAAATTTATTTTTTACCTTTATTGTATGTGTGTGTGTGTGTGGGTGTGCGGCACACGTGCACTCTCTCACATGTGAGTGGATGCTACATCTGTCAGGATAGATGGTCAGTGAGCTTCCAGGGATTCTTCTGTATCTGCCTTTCCTCTCCCCTTACGAGCATACAAACACCTCTTATGTGGGTTCTGGCGATTGCCACTCAGATGCCGTTGGTTGTGTGGCAAGCACTTTTACCTACTGAGCCAAGTCTCCAGGACCTGCCTCTTGTCTTTTAGGGGTCANTGCTGCATCTTAAACAGTTTCATATGTTGCTGGTTTGGTGTTTGTGTTGTTCTAGGTGATAAATCTATCTGATCCCTGTTCCTTGGTCTTTGCTAGCAGGAAGACTTAGCAATCTAGTTTTAATGGACTTTCTAGGTTTGAGAAGCTTTAAAATTTGAGAACATACACATATGAATTTAGCAGTAGGTGATTTTTTAAAAAAAAAAATACAGGATTTTGCTGTATATAGCCTGGCATGGAACTTGCCATCCTAGGGTAACTTCAAACTTGTGATCCTCCTGCCTCAGCCTCCTGAATGCCAGGATAACATAGCTGTACCACCACATCCTGTTAACATGAGGTAATGGTTTCATTATTAATAGCGGCTCTGAAGACAGGATTANTGACTCATTAGCTCTAATTTGATGTTTGGGGAACAGTTGTTAGGTGGCTTGTTCCTAACTTTCTGAAGCAAGGGGGATATTTTCAGTAATTGGGAGCATATAAAACATTTGTGTTGGGTAGACATGGTGACTCACACCTGTAATCCCAGCATGGCTGGGGCGAAATTACTATGAGTTTGAGGCCAGCCTGGGCTACATAGTGAGGTGGAGACCAGCCTGGATTGCAGTGTTACCCTGTCTCAAACAAACAAAAATGGAAAATAAAAACAAAAGAAAACATTCATACCACACAAAGGCCATAGATTTGTGTGAAGGAAGGCTTTGAGACATAACCGTCTTCATTAATGTTGCTGTGGTNCATNGTAAGTGGATTTAGGCATCAGCTTTGAGCAGCCTAACATGCAAGGCATACAGTCTGATCCCGCCCTCCACTCCACACACACAGTTCTTATTTCCTCTTGCCTTCATTTCTTTAACTGGAACCTTTATAAAGGCAGATACAGTGCTGGAAATTATGGCCTCAGTTTGTATACCCTTTGTGAGATTACTGTAAAGCATGCAGAACACACCTAGAAGTCAGAATGTGACTGCTATAAATTCTGAAGGGAGATAGAGGGCTTAGTAGTTGCACTCTGTTTTTAAAAGTTTTTTTTGGGCTGAGAATGTGTCTTAGCTGGTGGAGTCCTAGCCTAGCATGCAAGCCCAGCATAAGGTGGACATGGTGTCAGACACCTGGAGATAAGATCAGAAGTTCAAGGTCATCCTCAGGTACATGAAAACTGTCTCAAAAAAGAGAATAAATTAAATAAAAAACATCCTGTAAGAAATGTTAAAATAGTTTAATGCATATATAACATTTCTTCCTAAAGCAATAAGGTAAGGGTAAGTACTTCCCTTTGGGGAAGTAGGTAAATCTGGACTTAGTAAAGTTAACAGACTGTATTATTCTCTTCCAAGTCAACAATATATTTCCAAAAACTATTAAAGAACAAACACAACCTTGACCCCAACAAAGCTTAGATCCAGATGTACAAGACCCCTCTCCCAGAATCATGTGGAATAAATAAAACATCTTGTTAAAAAGAGTAAAGGAAGTGGAGCCTGGAGCTGCTCTTTCAGAAGACCTGAGATGGGATTCCCAGCACCTCCATGGTGGCTCACAGGCAGCTGTCTGTCACTCCAGTTCCAGGGGCTTGGACACCTTCTTCTGGCTTCTCTGGGGTCCAGGCATGCACATGCTGAACAGACATGATGCAGGCAAAACACCCATGCACATAAAATAGAAATGAAAATTTTAAAAAGAACACAGAGGTGACTATAGAAATCGTGAAAACTAAGGGAAGGTTTAACTTCATAGCAGATTCTCAGCGTTACTGAAAGGTAACAGGTTGGGCTAGCTGAAGACTCCTGAAATTCCCACACTGATGCCTACAGAAGAAAAAGGAGGTGGGTAAGATTCTTAGTAGCATAGATACTTTTCTACTATTGAAGATAAATAAAGTTCAGAAGATGTAACTTTTCAAAAGACAAGTAATAGATTAAAATCAGGGAATGAGATTGATGATACAGTTTACAGAGCCTAAGGGAAAGCAAAGGCAAAATTTTGCTGTTTGTACAACTAATTAGTGAACTGAGTGACTTGTATTCTCTGAACAGTGAGTGGTATATATTAAATTGAGATTATGTTTTATTTACTTGCAGTACTGGAATTTGAACAGAGAGCCTCATGCATGCTAGGCAAGCTAAGTTATCACTAGGCAAAGTAAGAAGATTGAATGAAATACTGTATGTTAAATGCAATGTCTGTTATATTGTAATACTTCAGAGTGAGACAGAGACAGAGAGAGAGTGCACTTGGAAGATTGGGTGGTACTGTTAACCACTGAACCATCTCGCTAGTACTTTTTATTATCTTTTTTAAAGGTTATCTGGGTTGTTTGTGTGTTTCCCCTATTATTATAATTTTAAAAGATACCTGGTTTGTTTGTATCTTTGTTTTCATTTGGGGCTTTAAAAAATTATTAAATAGGGGCTGGAAAGATTGCTCAGTGTACAGAGATAGCTAAGAGTACTTGCTGCTGATGCAGAAGACCATTGTTGGAACTCATTGGGACGCTCTTAACTATCTGTAACTCCAGCCCAGGGGGATCCAACACCCTCTTCGGGCCTCCTTGGGGACTTGCATGCAAGTATATAGAAACACTCAGATACACACATACACATAAATACAAATAAACCTTAAAAAATACTAGGGGTCAATGATTGGCTAGAGGTTGTTAGCAAAGAGAGGTTAAGTACAAAGGAGTATGGGTAAGCTTGTTTTTGTGGGTAACAGAAATATTATCAGTAGTCTCACAAATAGGAATGTTGCAAAGGTTTTTACTCAAGACATAGTGAAAATATAGAATATATATGCTTCAGGGTATCAGTGGGCCCCAGAAAGCCCTGGTTACTGCGTGGGGCTTCGTTTTACAGGCCTAAGAAAAGGAGGAGTTATTTCCTAGGGGGTGGTATGTGGGTGTTTTTGTCTTGTTTTTTTTTTGCTGTTGTTTTGATACAGAGGCTTGGGTTTTGTAAACCTTTGTTCGTTACACGTCTCCTTTCTTACATTGCACCGATTTTAATTATATGCCCCATCATAGATAGGAATAAGATAATCAGTGATTTCCTTTTTCCCTGAAAGTTCACTCACACGACAGTTTGCCTTACAGCATGTGCATCCAAAGCCAGTTCTGGCTGGATTGCCGCATCGTCCTTAGTTNCTGGGTATGTGTTTGACCACAAAAGGGGAGTTACTAAGGGTATCTCAGGAGCTAAGTCAGCTTAATGCAGGCAAGGGTCTCAAGTTACAAATGCATTATTAGGAAAGGTGTGTGTAGCTCAAGCTAAGAAGGGTCCTAGGTTGTCAAGCTATCCCTATGCTCACCAGCCTTAGAAATGGATATACTACAGAATATACGTTATTAAATTGTACACTTAAAATTGGTGAATCATTTTGGTAAGTTATATCTCAATAAANAGATTTATTAAAAGTACAACTAAAGCTGTCCTTTGACTGTTTCAGTACAGGTTTTTCCATTCCCTGCAAAGGTTCCCTTCCTCAATAGCTATCAGGGAAGTGCTAATGACTACTNAATTCTATTTGAAATTCTTGTGCTGTGTGCACGTGTACATGCATACAAGCATAGACACATNATGATAATCTGTATTACGGTGGGGCGAAGTTTTATATAGTGCAGGCCAGCCTCACATTTGCTATCTAGCCAAGATGACCTTGTCTTCCTGATCTGCCANTTCCTATCTCCCAAGTGCTGGGATTATAAATGTGCTCTATCTGACTGCAGATCTCTGTATTTTGTTTACAGTCTCATGTATTCCAGGCTGGCCTTAAACTTTGTAGTGGAGCATGTCCTTAGACTTCTGATTTTCCTCTCTCCAGCTCCCAAGTGCTGGGATTACAGGTTATGTGNCACNAGTGGTCTCATGCAGTGCTGGGGATGAATGGATCCAATGCCTTTGTGACAAGACTTTCACCAACTGATTCATTCTAATTCCTTATAGTATTCTATAGTATGGGCATACCATAGTTTATTTGGTCATCTCCCTATCATGTTTGTGGTGTGCCCAGTTCACTGCTTTCTTAATGCTTTCAGACAAGAGGGGAAAGGTGGGGTGTTGCCAGTAACATTAAANAGGGAAATCTCTCAGTCAAAAAGTACCTTCCCAGGGAAAATGCTACAAACCTTAAGAGTTGGTGAACACTAGGAAGGGTGGATTGTGGGTACTACTAACGATAAACTTGAGCAATGGTGGTGGTGGNGGGGTGTGAGGAAGAAGGTGAAATTCCTAGAGAATTTTCTTTAAAACAAAAAAGCAAAACGATATTTATACCTTATTTTGAGACCAGTAAAACAGTGGCAAATCTTTCGTTATTCTTCCGGGAATGAAAAGGTCTCAGAAAAGCAGTCTTTACTTGACTTCTCAAAGCATAAATACTCAGCTGNGTGTAGTGGTACAGCCGAGAAACCCAGCCATTCTGGAGGCTGACGTAAGAGGATCACAAATTCGAGGTCGGCCNGCCATTTCTGTCCAGCAGTGGTAGAACGTTTCTTAGCANGCTTGAGATCCTGTGTTCCAGTCTCAGTGTTGGTAGGGGAAGGAAAAGCCTTGAAGCCCTCTTGTAATTAANGAGATTAGCNATTTCTAGTGTCGGGTCTAGGAGCTTTCTACCTTTACTGTGCCAGCAGGTCTGTTTTTAATTATCTCCGGAGAAGCTAGGGTCTGTTAGATGCTTTATTTATTACGCTTTATTTACTATCTAATACTTCCATTAAACTGCTCAACTCGGAAGATCTCTCTCTCTCTCTCTCCTTAGAGGTCTATAAGTAAAAAAATAAAAATTCTGGACGAATTTCCTTTGTTGTGCGGGCTGTCGTTGGGTCTCCTGTCCCGGATTGCTGTGAGAGGCCGGGTTATCAAGGATATTTCAAATGAAATCCGCCTCCGCGCCATCTCCCCACCTAGCCTGGAAAGGATCTTGACTGTTTATAACAGGCTCTAGCTCCGCTTCTTCACTGTGGCAAGCACCTTGGTCGCGTGCAATTAGCGGCAGCGGGGACCCACCAAAGCTCCCCGGAAGGAGGAAGTCACCGAAAGGGACAGCAGCAAGAACGTCACCACTTAGCCCACAATGCACATCTCGCCGCCAGCCTGGAACCGTGGACTACACAACTCACTGCATCCGGGCGGAAGCCGTTCACTCCGAATCCCCATTGGCAGTGACGGGACCAGGCGTCCCGGGAGCCCGCCTGTCCTTCCGCACGCACGTCGGCGACGATGCGCGCAGGCCCGATGCGCGCAGGCGCCGTGGTCCGGGCGGCGTCTGCAGCGCGCGGGGGGCGGGGTGGAGGGGTGGGGCCGCGGTGACGCGATTCTGTCCGCGTTGGAGCGGGCGGGCCGCCGCCAGAGCCTCCGCGGCCGCCGTGTGACGTGGCACAGCCGAACACTTAACGCCGCGCCGGAGCCAGCGCACCAGTCGCCGAGAAGCTCCCGGGCCCGCTACGTCGTGTCCCGCGCGGCTTGGGGCCAGGTCTTGAGCCTTACTCGGTTCCGAGGACGCGCCAGACCGCCCCCCCCGCCCCCAGATCCC
>LZPO01087163.1:417518-428223 GCA_001675575.1 Neotoma lepida | reverse complement strand
GTTGCTGGGAATTGAACTCAGGACCTCTGGAAGAAGAGTCAGTGCTCTTAACCTCTGAGCCACCTCTCCAGCTCTGCTATTATTTTTAAAGTTGAAGGTTTCATGCAAGAAATGGAACAAAATTTGAGCTTAACTCAAGTGTGTGTGTGTGTGCATGCACACACATGCATATGTATGTGTAGACAGGGTTTCACTCTGTCAAATAGGCTAATCTGGAACTCACTATATAGCCTAGGTTGGCTGGCCTTAAATGAACAATCTCTTGCCCCCACCTCTCAAATGCAAGGATTACAGGAACACAATACCATGCCCAACTGAGCTCTGATTTGAAGCAGATGTTTGCATGGAGACGGAAGGAATAGAGAAGAAAGGTGTGTGTGTGTGTGTGTGTGTGTGTGTGTGTGTGTATGTGTGTACCTACCATAGCACTTGTGTGGAGGTGAGAAAACAACCTGCAGGAGTCAGTTCTATCTCTACCATGTGTCTTTATGCACTGAGCAATCTCACTGGCGTAGAAGAAGAAGAGATTTTAAGTTTCCTTTTTTCTATCTTTCTTGATCCATTTGTTATTTGAAAGTAAGTTGTTTAATTTCCACGTGTTTATATAGTTTCCACAGTATTCTTATGTTGATTTCTAGTTTCANTGTATATTCAGTATGATTCCAAGTTTTCACATTTCGTTGAGATTTGTTGTGTTGTCTGTTCCTATGAATTATGCTGTCCCTATGAGAGTAAAGGCCCTNTGGGCACACTATAATACCCAGATTTCATGAGTGCTAGGGGTTGAACTCAGGTCTTCATGCTTGGCAACAAGCGATTTAACCATTGAGTCATCTCCCCAGCCCATCAGTCATTGCTATCTTTTGGTTGTAGAACTTAATCCATTGATTAATTGCTGATAAGGTCTTATGATAGCTATATGGTAACTTGTTTTCTGCTGTTATTTTGTTTTCTGTGTCACTCTGTAANGGTTAAGTGACATTTTCATTTCAGATTTTGTGGTCCACCATTTCTTTGATGAGTTTCATTTTTCCTTCATATATGCCTACTTTCTCTATTTTCTTGAACATAATGAGCNTATTTAGAGCATACAACAGGGAGATTGTCTATGTCACATAGGGCTTTTTCATTCCCCCCAGCNTTTTTGTNTTATATAAACCTCCATTGTTTAATTTTGTCTCCTGACAAGTTTGTATGAAACATGCTATAGTGATTACTTTTTTATGGTTTTCTCTCTTGTCNTTAAATTCATCGATACCCATTGCTCTCTATTGATATCAGCACTATTTACATTCTGTTATATTTCCATTTAACAAAAAGGCAGGTNTTCAAGATAATCATTAAATTAGTTAATGTCNTCTAATCCCTTGGACAATGAAAAAGTTAAACCCAATTCATTAAATACTGTAAACTGTAGAAGAATATGGTAACTTTGAGATAAAAGTGAAGGAAAATATTTTCACGAATGACTAAAAGGAACAGGAGTTTTGGCTGTGGGTGGGCTAGGGATAACAAGGAAGAAGGCTGATAGCATTAAACGTTGACTGTGACATTAAGTCAAAGATTGTTCAGAGTTTGCAAGCATGTTTCATTTGCACAAAATGCAATGTATGTTGTCAAAGTTTTATTTTATAGTACTTTAATTTTTTGAAAATCATCCCAGTTTTTAAGTATTAAGGAATTGATAGAAATTCCAAGATCTTGGATTTTTGCTAATGGTATAATATTTCTGTCCTTCTGAACTATTTTAATACAAAATATTTCTTATATTTCTTTTCCTAAAGATTGAATTAGAACCTTCAGAGAGGTATTCAATAATGGCAAAAACAAATATTTGCAGCTACAAATATTGTAGCATAATACAGGTTTGTTCCTAAACAGAAATGAGTTGACTTTGGGCATACTTTTAATTGAAGAAACCTTGTGAAATATGCAGATTTTGATGCTATAGATGGCAGCACACTTGGTATTTATTAGTCGATCAAATTCCACCATAAAAACATGTGGGGTGGCTACCCACCAACCCCACACTTCCCCAGAGTTTTCTTGGGTGTGAGTAGCAGGAAATATTAGATAGAAGGATTTTAGATTATAGAGATAAGATAGAAAATAAAGGATAGCCTCGAGAGGAACCTATTTCACCGGCCCTGACTGTCTCTGCCCCAGGGTATTTATAGAAAAGCTAAGGGATAGAGCAAAAGACCTTTCCCCAGCAAAGCCGCGTGCAGACCATCTCAGACACCTGCACTCAGGCCCGTGGTCCAATCATCCCCTCTATGCAGACCTGCTGAGTAAAGCCACTAGGAACCTGAAAATGGGCTCCCACAAAAACAAGAACATTTAGGCCCTGACTGTGTAGATCAGTGGTAGAGCCGACGGCCAGAATCCTCAGGCCCTGGGTATAGTCTCAGCACCAAGAGGAAACAAGTATGTGTAACAAAAGGAATGTGAATCACTTAGCAAGAATAATATATTACATGACTAAGAATTTCATCATAATAGAGTGCTATAAAATCACTAATCATAAAAGTTTAACTCTGTTTTTAAACACTCTTCTTTAAAGTTTATAGAGAAGTTTTCCAATCTTGCTTCAGAAATAATGCTTTTGCCTCAATGGGTTCATTATCCTATGATTCGTTTGGACTGTGAAGACTTGAAGATAGGCTTGACAAACAAAGCAAGAGAATGTGCAAACATATTATTAAGTGACATAGCTTCAAAACATAGACGAGAAAATGAATCGTAAGTAAAATTAATTACTGTATTCAGAATAACAGGGCCAAAGACACATTTCACTAAAATTACTCTTGTTTTAAAAAAAAAAAGATTGTTGGGCAGTGATGGCACACACCTTCAATCCTAGAACTTGGGAGGCAGAGGCAGGTGGATCGCTGTAATTTTGAGACTGGCCTGGTCTACAGAGAGAGTTACAGGACAGCCAAGGCTACACAGAGAAACCCTGACTTGAAAAAACAAAAAAACAAAATATTAAAATATATACATGCATATTTTCCAGTCTAGCTGGATTCTTTCCTGATATTTCTAGTGGTGTATCAATACAAATATTTTAAGGCATAGGAAGGCAAGTCTGAAAACTACACTTTTGTTGAATAATGACACAGGGTACTAGATTCATACTTCTATACATAGGATATTCTAAGATATTTTAGAGTTTAAAATATATAAACAAGGATATGATCTTTTTATTTACTATATTGTTATATTTCACAGGGACATGAGTTATGCTATACCCTTTACATTCATCCTTGTGTTACACAGTTCAGCAGGAGGAGTACTAATAGCTTCATTTTATAAATATAGAAACTGGATCTTGAAGTTTGCCCTAAATTTACAAAACTAGTTGTTTTAGTGAGCTTTTCAGTGCTGTGATAAACACCATGGCCAAAAACAAATTTGGGGAGTCAGGGCAGGAACTCAAGGCAGGAAGTGAAGTAGCAACATGGAAGAAGTCTGCTCATGTACATGACTTGCCCCCCATGGCTCACTCAACTTGGTNTCTTGTACAATCCAGGACTACCTGCTCAGGGTTGGTGCTGCCCACAGTGGGCTGGGCTCTCCTGTATCAGTCAGTATTCCCCCAGGCCAGTCTGAGGGGGAAGCAAGTCTTTAGTTGCGCTTTNCTCCTCTCATAAGACCCTAGTTTGTGTCAAGTTGACAAAAACTAACCAGGACCCTCGTAGCAGCTGAGGCAGGATTTAGATTCGGACTGTCAGATTCAAGGTCTGCTACGTTGTGTCTCTCACTCTTGAAGACAGTTTAAGAGATCACTAGAGAAATAGTTAAGTATGCCATAATTTCAAATGAAAGTGTTACCTTGATTTTTATTGATATGTTTAGTGACATCAGACAAGCTAAGCTTAAATATTATATGATATATTAATGANTCAGCCAGTTGTTTTTAGGAGAGTTCCAGTTTTATAACAGTCATAGCACATGTTTATTAAATANGCTACAAGTTACTTGGCATACGTAGGGTAATTAAGAGTGTTCTATCAGTATTTGCAGTGAATTTGAAGCAATCAAAGAGCACGCTCTGCGAGTTCCTGAGACAACTGAAGAAATGATGGAGCTAATCGCTTACGTAGAAAAAGCTCGAACTTCAGGAATTCATAAGTTGGCTGAAAGAATCCAGGTAAAAAAACAAAAGTCGGCAACTGTTGTGAAGTAAGTTGTCAGTGTTGACACATCCAGGTTAAAAAGCAGAATAACCCACAAGGCCTCACATGTGTTCTTCTGGCCACACCCGTTCCTCTTTTTCTCCCCTCTCCTTTATAGACTTCCCTCTTTCTCCTCCATCCCCTATAGGCTTCTACTTGATTTTCTCTGAAATGATGGTTTTGATTTCTTTAGTTTCATCAATTACGTTTATATTCTTTTTTTTTTTCTTTTTTTGGTTTTTCGAGACGGGGTTTCTCTGTGTAACCCTGGCTATCCTGGCTGTCCTGGAACTCACTCTGGAGCTCAGGCTGGCCTTGAACTCAGAGATGCTCCTGCCTCTGCCTCCTGAGTGCTGGGATTAAAGGTGCGTGTCACCACTGCCCAGCCAATTATGTTTATATTCTTAAATAATATGGAGCTTAAGTTTTTTTAGACATTCTATATCTAATAGTAATCCTAAAAATTGCACAAAATTCTATACCCATTCAAATATATTTAACCTCCATTCTATTTGGAAGGCTTTTAATACTGTAAAACATGACAGATTACTAAAAATCACATTAAACATAACTTAGGATGTTGTAAAACAAGTGATTCCTACCAAGGGAAAGAATAGAACCAACAACCCAGAAGCGCATCATCACAGCCCCGGACCTAGCAGCATGGGAATACTGTCTTCATTTTAATTGTGCTCTCTTTGTTACTCTTNTTTATGGTTTTACCAACTAAGTGCGCATTTCTAGTATACATAGTTTATTTTAATCTGACTTTGATATTTACCTAAGAGGAATCATTTTGTTTGTATTCTTTTGCACATTGCCAGTATTAAATCAGCTAGTGACACTTGCTTTTTCAGCTTATTTTCGTTGGAATGTAGTCCATTTCTGATGTTGTATCACTGTGCAATAACTTAGTTTTTAAATNTGCTGCACTAGCATGAGGACTTGAACTTGATCCCCAGCATCCACNTAAAAAGCTGGGCCTGGTGTTGCATGCCTATATACTAGTGCCAGGGAGGCTGAAACAGGCAGATCCTGGGGCCTGCTGGACAGTTAACCTGTCTTCATCGCTGAACCCCAGGCCAGTGAGANAGACTCTTAAAAAATAAGGTAGGCAGCTGGGCATGGTGGTCCATGCCTTTAACCCTAGCACTCTAGAGGTCAAGGCAGGAGCGTGTCTACGAATTCAATGCCAGCCTGGTCTACATAGTGAGTTCCAGGACAATCAAAGCTATAGAGAGAGACTATGTCTCAAAAAGCAAAAATCAATCAATAAATATTGTGGGCAGATTCTAAGGAATGATACCAGAGATTGACCTCTGGCCTCCATACACACGGACAGACACATGTACTTACATCTGCACACACAAAAGGATTTTTAGAATTTACTCTTCTGGATATTTGATTATAATTCTTTGTTATTAATGGGAGTGCTGCTGAAAATATGTCTGTGCATGGATTGTGGAGACTACATTCATGCATTTCCCTCAGGAGTCATTGGGGGGGGCTTGAACTCACTGAGCATCACTCCTCCTCTGTGAGAATCCCGAGGCACCACCAGATCCAACTTTTCTTCTTTAGATTACATTTTAATTAATGGATTAATTAATTAGTGTGGGAGCGTGCACATGCTAGGACATATGTGTGGAGATCAGAGAACAACCTAAGAGAGTTGGTTCTCTCCTTTTATGTGGTTCCCACGAATCTAACCTAGGTTGTGGGGCATAGTACCAAGTGCTTTTCCTTCTGAACCATCTTGTCATCCCNAACTTTCTTTCAAGTGTTACATCACTGCTGTATAACACCTGGATCAATGAGACCCATAGGGGTTAAAAAATTCTTCCTCTCCAACTAGGTACATTTACTGTATTAAGGTTTTTTTCCTTTGCCATTCACACTGGAGCTCNTCCTGGATTACTGCTGTAATGCTAAGTAGTCAAAAATATGATAATATTACTAAGGATGCAAAATAAAACAAAAGATGATAAAGTATTTATCATCAAAGATTAAACATAAAATCATCATAAGAACAAAAAGAAATTAAGATATTTTAAAATCAAAAGTTTCAAAGGTTGCCAAACACTTGATCACCTTTTAAAATCATGGACAAGGAGGTCAAAGAGTTATCGTTATATTAAGTCAACAATCAGAGAAAACTAATTGCATTATGGGAGTGTGTGTAGTGTGTGTGGGGTCACATGGGCTATGTGTGTGTGGGTCACATGGGCTGTGTGTGTGGGGGTCACATGGGCTATGTGTGTGTGGGTCACATGGGCTGTGTGTGTGGGCTCAGAAGTCAACATCGATGTCCTCTTCTATCATTCTCCTATTTGTGCTTGTTCAGACAGAGTTTCTATCACTGAATCTGGAGCTCACTTACTCAGTGAGTCTGGCTGGTCAGTAAGTCCCCGGACCTTCCTGTCTCCACCTTCCACACTCTGACATCACAGGCACACACCACTACACCTGCTCATTGTTGGTGTTAGAGAGCCAAGCTCAGGTCCTGGGCAGCAAGTGTGTTATTAAATCATTGTCCCAGCCCCAGGTGAAAGTATTTAAAGATCTTTAACACCCACATTAAAGTACAATTGTATGACTTGAAGCCAAATAAATACAGGATAGCTATGAAAATACCCAGGTGATTTGGACAGAGCACAAAATATTAAATTTGAAGGAATATTAGAAATTGTTGGCTCTGCTCTTTTTTTATATGATATATCTAGAGTTTCTTTTGTAGGAATCGAAACGGCAAATGAGTTACTTTTTAGATGTTTTTCTATTGCCTCAAGAAGACTTAAATTTAAATGCAGCTGTCCTCATGTGGCCTGCAAAAATTAACCCTGTCTTTGATGAGAATGATGATGTAAGTATATTTTAAGTATAATTCGTGTTCTGAAAGTTTTAATATTATCTCTCTCCCTCCCTGGTGCGCGCGCGTGTGTGCGCGCGCGTGTGTGCGTGTGTGCGTGTGTGTGTGTGTGTGTGTGTGTGTGTACACTATGGCATGCATGTGGAAATATGAGGACAATTTGTGGGAGCTGGTTCTACTTCCACATTGTGGGTCCTGGATATTGAACTCAGGCCGTCAGGCGTAGTGGCAATCACCTTTACCGGCAGAGCTATCTCACTGTCCACATTCTGACATTTTAAGTAGTATAGATGTTTAATTTTCATACCAATTTGCCATCTGACTTTAAAAACTTCAATGTCAGTGTGTCTTTCACCTGTTATGGTATAGCCAGCTTAGAACAGGCTTCTAGGCTGAACTTGCTGGGTTTGGTAAGTGTAGGATGAACAACAAAGAGGTCAAAACTATTATGTCAGTTAATAGTAAGCATGAACTAAGTGATTTCCGTTTATTGTTATTAAATACTCATAAAGTCCCAGCTGCTTCAATTTGCACCATGTTATAGATGATTAAAATGTAACTCAGAGCCGGNCGATGGTGGCACANGCCTTTAATCCCAGCACTCGGGAGGCAGAGGCAGGCGGATCTCTGTGAGTTNNAGGCCAGCCTGGGCTACCGAGTGAGTTCCAGGAAAGGCGCAAAGCTACACAGAGAAACCCTGTCTCGAAAAAACAAACAAAAAAACAACAACAACAACAAAAAAATGTAACTCAGAGAAGTCGAGTAACTTGCTCAAATTCTCAGAGATTGGAGGTATCAGACTTAGGATTTTATATTAGAGTGAATATAATTTAAAATTCGGAAAAGTAATCAGTCAGTTTATCCTAAATTGGGAGACAAAATAGAATAATAACAAAAAGCATGNGATAAACAAGGTTTTAATCTTGACTTTTTGCTTTTACAATCTTGTAACCTTGACATGCTTCTTGATTTCCACATATTCCAATTTCTTTATCTTTGCAGAGAAAATAATAATGTAGAAAGGGTTCTTAACAGCTCTTGATATGTGTTATGTGCATGCTCAGTAAATGGTGGCTTTTAATATTACATCACAACATAGTAAATAGTCAAATTATATAAGTAACAATTTTGAGTTTTGAAAGATCTAGGAAAATTTGTCTCTGTGATTTACTCTTTGTATTTTTACATCAGTCATTAAAGACAATGATTCTGTTTCCATTTTCCCTAAATTACTATAAAACATTCATATTTTATTTCAAAATTCTTTTCTTTTTATGACATTAATTAACATCATTAAATTATCTTTTAAAAAAGCTCATTGAGAATGCTAAACATGTGAAAGAAAATGAACTAATAGCCAAGAGAGAGAGACTGATTCTGGAGTTAGAAAAGGAGTCACGTCGCATGGAAGAGTTCGCAGAGTTTGCAGAGCTGGAGCGCATGCAACAGGTCAGATACATGCACAGGGCAGACGAACACATTTCAAAATGGAGAGGGAACATGCATCTAACATGCCAAAAGGAGGTTTACTTGGTCATCAAACCTGGTATCTGTGACTTAGTCTACTGTCATACAGTGAGCGTAACCATGTCCTGCTCATCACCGTAATGATGTTGTGACGTTGATATTTTAAGTCACTGTATAAATAAGAGAACATTTCTTATGTAATATTATGCAATCTTGTTCTAATAGCATCTGGATATTTCTGGAACATTTGTTTGCTTTTAGTATGTGACAGATGTAAGACATCTACAGAAACGTATTCAGGAATCNGAAGAAGCAGTTCAGTTCATTAATAAAGAAGAGGAACTTTTGAAATGGGAATCGACCAAGTATCCTGAACTGGAAAAATTAAAAGTCAACATCGAACCCTACCACAAGTTTTTTAATTTTGTTTTGAAGTGGCAACGAACAGAAAAACGGTAATTTTTAGTAATGTAATAAAAAAAATCAAGCAAATGATATAAAAGGTGTATAAATATAAAGCATTTCTTGTTAAAAGTTTAAAAGTAGGATGTATTCATTTACTTGTGTGAAAAGCAACTATCATATGGGAGAGCCCCAGATGACACTAATGTGCCNCGCTGAACTTTACAATAGAACTTCTGTGTCTTGCTTGGATTTATCAGAGTCAGTTCCCATTTTATGTAACTAGTTTACTAATACACAAAATTAGAAATGTAGGGTCGAGTCTGCATTTTACTTGAGCTGTGTTAGTTAGCTNTTTGTAATTGGATGTATGTTTTAGCACAGGCACTGTAGTTTAAATGATAATAACATCATTGCTACNGTGTGCCTCAGTTGTCTCTCTTACAGAAAACATGGGTCCANCACAAAGATTTCTCAATACTTATGTATAGTTCAAAAATATGAGTTTTAAATTATTTTTTTTCTTATTCAGGTGGATGGATGGGGGGTTTTTGGACCTAAATGGAGAAAGCATGGAAGCTGATGTTGAGGAGTTTTCCCGAGAAATTTTTAAGACACTGAAATTCTTCCAAACCAAGGAAAAAAAAGAATTACAAGAAAGAAGAAAGGCAGCAAGAAAACGATCTTTGGTAGAAGAGAAACCTGAAGAAGAACCAAAAGAGAATCCTACAATTAATATGTGTGTTACAATAATGGATCAGATAAAGGCTTTTAAGGTATCCATGTATTTAATGGCATTTAAACATTATACATATCAGTATCATGTTGTATACTATAGAAAACATACGATCCATCCTCTGATCTTAAGACTTTGTGTGTGTCAGTAGTCCAGCTCCGTGTAAACAGGTTTTGGTCAGTAACTAACCAGTTGTATCCTCTGGGAGTGCCTGATGCAAGATGGGTAAAGATGGANATGNCTCCAACTTTTTTTGTGTGGGAACTTAGTGCTGTGAGCTTGCCTCTTAGNACTGCCTTCATTGTGCCCCATAAGTTTGGATATGTTGTGTATTCATTTTCATTCAATTCTAGAAAGTCTTTATTTCTTAATTTCTGTNTTGACTCATTTTTCTTTCAGTAGTGAGTTGTTCCATTTCTATGAGTTTGTAAGCTTTCTGCTGCTTTTATTGTTGTTAATACCCACTTTTAATCTATGGTAGTCAGATAAGATGCAGGGTGTTATTTCAGTTTTCTTGTATCTGTTGAGAGCTGCTTTGTGTCCAAGTGTGTGGCAAATTTTGTAGAAAATTCCATGAGGTACTGANAAGAACGTATGNTCTTTTGTGTTTGGGTGAAATATTCTGTAAATATCTGTTAGTCCATTTTGTTTATAATACCAGGTAGCTCCAGCATTTCTCTGGTTAGTTTTTATCTGGATGACCTGTCTATTGGTGAGAGTAGGGTAGTGACATCTCCCTCTATCAGTGTGTGAGGATCAGTTATGTGATTTAAGCCNTAGTAGTGATTCTTTTACAAACTTAGGTGCCTTGTGTTTGGGGCATAGATGTTAATAATTAAAATGTCTGGGTGGATTTTTCCTTTGATGAGTATGTAGTGTNCTTCCCTATCTCTTTAATTAGTTTTAGTTTGAAGTCTATTTTGTTAGATATTAAAATGGCTATAGCAGCGTGCTTCTTCCATTTGCTTGGAATATCTTTTTCTAACCCTTTACCCTGAGGTAATGTCTATCCTTGGTGTTGATGTGTGTTTCTTGGACTCAATAGAAGGGTGG
>LZPO01087163.1:400316-412338 GCA_001675575.1 Neotoma lepida | reverse complement strand
AAAACTTCATTACTGGGAGTTTTTAAATACAGCTAATTTCTAATTTTAGAAAGCTCAGATGACATATCACACTGTATCCTCATAGTAAAGTTATCTATATCACTAATTAATTTTATTTATGAGCAACAAGCATGAAAGTAATTAATGAATTACTGTCCACTTCAGAAAAATAAATGATATATCTTTATTGTTGATTTGGGTAACTATGGAAAGAAAACAAATAATGATAATAGCTTCATAGTATAACGAAGTNCAGTGGTTTTGCCCCTCGGTGAGTACAAAGCCAAGAAAGCANAACCAGGAGATAGGAGATTCAGAAAGGGTTATGAATTTTATAAACTAAGGGAAGCACTGAGGAGAATTCCTAAAANACTGAACAAAGAAAGTAAGCAAATGTGGTGCAGTGGGTGTGTGTGTGATGACATTTAGGCTGAAGAGACTTGTCGTCTGATNTGGAGGTAGCCAGGTAGGCATATTCTTGTACATGCACAATTAGAAATTACTTCTTAGCTGCTCCTAGCAAAGCTTGTAATCCCAGTATTCAGGAATTTGAGGCAGGAAATCATCATGCATTCCAATCTACCATGGGCTATCTAGCAAGTTAGAACCCAGTNGGGACTACACGACAAGACCTTGTCTCAAAAAAGGGTAAATAAGTAAATAAATAGGTCATGCTTTTAAATACATTGAATGTTTAAAGGTTGTAGAGAGAAATTCCCCTACATATTATTCAAATCAACAACAACAACAGCAACCCCCCCCCAAATTATTCTACATGACCTGGAAGAGGACCTGGGTAACCTTGGTTGATTTAACCAAGCTCCTCAATTTTATTTGAAACAAAGACCCAACTTGATAGGTGTTTGTGGTCAGCAGCTCTGTCCTCCAACCCAAGCACTGACATTTCNGTCTCTAAATTCCTGTTAGGGAGCTAACAGTAATATCAGAATTCTAACTGGGGNCTGTGTAAATGGAGGAAAAGACAAGTTACTGGATTGTTGGTCCCAGTTTTGATTGATGTTAACTGGCCTAGTGGTTCCACATTTACTAACTGATTTATTCCCCCACAGCAGACCTTCATGGTAGGCATTGTTATTATCTACCTAAATAGGTAAGAAAACTGAGGACAGGTTATTTGCCCAAATTCACTTAGCTATTAAATGACAGAATTGAGATTCAAACCAAGGCAGGTTTTTTNAAAAAAAACAAGATATAATTTTTAATTGTATTTTTAACTCACAAGTAACAATTGTATATATTTATGGCATACATTGTGATGTTNTGACACATTTTTATAATGTGAAATGTTCAACCATAAACAGTGTTTCGTAGATGATCTTGGCTGCCATTATTTGGAGAAAACAGTAGTTGTTTTCAAAGAAGACATAACATTGGATACACTCCTACAAACAAGCCTGGTTTGTGTGTGTGTGTGTGTGTGTGTGTGTGTGTGTGTGTGTGTGTGTTAAAAAGTTCTTGTTTAAGAAGAGAAATTTAGACATTTTATGTTTTAAAAAAGAGAGATGAAGCTCCAAACCCAGGACCTTAAGCCACACACCTGAGAAATATTTTATTTACTCTAGGCAATCTCTGAGGATAAGGAGGCTTATTTTACCTCACTTTAAAATTTTAATTTCAATTCTCTTCAAANTGTGCTGATGTAGAGCAGGTTCCTTCAACTTTACACTATTGATATTTGGGGCTAAGTAATTCTTTTTTATACACATTTCTTTCTTTATATGTATTACTGTGTGTGTGTTTGTGTACGCGTGTGTGTGCAAGCNTGCCACAGTGCACGTGCCTACGTCAGAGAGCAACTTGTAGAAGTCAGTTCTCTCCTTCCACTGTCTGGGCTCCCATTTGGGGCACCAAACTCAGGATGTCAGTCTTGGTGGCAAGTTTCTTTACCCACTGAGCCCCCTCTCTGATCCTGGGCTGAATAATTCTTTGTTACGGGTGTGGTGGGATATTTGTACACTGAAGAGACANTGCTGTGATTGGTTTAACAAAGAGCTGAATGGCCGATAGCTAGGCAAGAGGGATAGGTGGGACTTCTGGACAGGGAGAGAGGAAGTAGGAGACGAATCTAGACATGAGAGAGACACACAGAATGGGACAGAGGTAAAAGCCATGTGGTAGAACATAGATTAATAAAAATATGGGTTAATTTAAATTATAAGAGCTAGTTAAAAACAAGGCTAAACTAAAGGCCAAGCTTTCTTAATTAATAATGAGTCTGTGTCGTTGTTTGGGTGCTGGCTGGTGGGCCAGCAAAAGACTTGTTACGTATGGAGACTACCCTGCATATTGTAGTACACTTAGCAGTGTTTCTGGTCTCCATACACTAGGTATTAGCAGTATCCTCCCTCGATTAGCTGTCATAACTAACATTGTGATATTTCAGACACTCTGAAATGTTGCTTGGCATAGAGGACAACATCGTCCATAGTTGATAGTTTGCTGGTGTAGAGCAGGGCATACATTTAAGATTTGGAGTGATTCCCTGAGAGATTATGAAATGAGACCATTTCACAGTCACTACCAAATGTGAGTTCCTTTGTTTAGGGAAACCTTATTCCTCCTATGTTTTTTTCTAAGCCTGTGTGAGAGTCCTAGAGGTGATATTAAGGTATAAGTTGTTTTGTATTGATATTAAAACAATAGTGCATTCTAACACTTCTTTCTTGCTATAATTTATAGTTTTTCTTTTGAAAACTGGAATTTAGTATGGTATGCTTTTTATTAAGGCCTGGGAGGACCGTCTGATTCGGATACAGGAAACGATCGATGAGTGGTTAAAAGTGCAAGCTCAGTGGCTGTACTTAGAGCCTATCTTTTGCTCTGAGGACATCATGCAGCAGATGCCAGAAGAAGGACGTCAGTTTCAGACAGTAGACAGACACTGGAAGGATATCATGAAGTTCTGTGCTAAAGACCCAAAGGTGAAGGGCTTGTTTTCTCTCTTGTAGGAGGTGAACCTTAGTTAAAACCTTAGGGGCTTTAAAGAGAGCGTTTGGCTTTTCTTCTGATTATTAAAATAAAACTTCCTCATTGTCTATAAATTGGAAAGTTCATAAAAATGTAAATTCAAAAGTATCAAAATAATTTCATTTTTCAATTCATAAAAATACTACTTGTAACTCATTCATATATGTGTATGTGTAAGCATAGTGTAACCACTTTAGATGAATAGTTATCTCACTTGACTTCCACTGTTATATATATACAACCACCGTTCATCACTTCACATAGTAACCAGAAACATAAAACAATGAGATAAAGGAGAGGATGGAGAATGCTTGATCAGTTCTTTATTTGCTTGGAAGTGTTAAATAGGGGAAAGAATCTACTCTCAATTGGTCTCAATTCCTATGTGTCTTTCCTATTAAGAATACCTTGGATAGGATTCTAATGTTGAAAAAAGTATTTTTTCACACATTTAGCATAAATCAGAGCTATGCATCTACTTTTAAAATGTATTCAACTTAAGAAATAACATTTTCCAATGCTGAGAAAAAAACCAAATAAGTGCTAGACTTATTGAGAGTTAGTTACAGAAATGGATGAGTTTCAAGGATTTTTATCTCACTTATTGACTCTAGGAGCTTTTCAGTTCATGATTTCTTATAGATTAGATTTTTCTGTAAATAGCTAGTTAATATGTTTTTTAGGCTTTGTGGGGCATGTAGTCTACTTCATAATGCCTTCTGCCTTCACACAGTGAAAAGCAGCCAGAACTAATATTTAATGAATGGGTATGTTTCTACCATAATAAAGCTTTGCTTATAGACACTAACAACATTGTTACATTATGAAATAGCATTATTATCTTCATTTTTATTGTTTAATTTAATTTTTGAGACAGGGTCTCTAGCCCAAGGTGCTTCAAATTCTCTGTGTAGCTGGAAACGATCTTGAACTTCTGATGCTCCTGCATCTACCTGTGGAACGCTGGCATTGCACTGTGTGCCAGCACACTCAGTTTATACATGGTGCTGGCAATAAAACCAACCTTAGGCCTCACACACGCTAAACAAGCAAGATGACAGCTGCGCTACGTTCCTAGCCTCCCTTTAATTTTTTTTAATGTTCTGAAAGTATAAAAATATTCTTAGTTTGAGGATCATACAAAACTAGCAGCTGGCTACATTTGGTCAGTGAGATATAGATTGCCAAAACCTGCTGTAGATTCAGTTTAAAGTTCACAATTGTAAAAGCTAAAATTAAATCACACACCATCCTAACAAGACTTTCCCCATATTATTCAAAAGAACATAGGAGGAGGTCTATAGAGAAGGCTAAGAGTACTTCCCATTCTTCCAGAGGACCCAAGTTCAGTTCCTAGCACTACTCAACTGCCTTCAACTCCAGCTCCAGGGAATCTGACACTTTTGACCTCACAAGGCACTAACATTCACATGCACAAACCCGTGTTAAGACATACCTTCATTTCATATACACAATTAAAAATAAAGACACTAAAATATAATAAAATATACACAATAATCATAACATCATTCGTAACTAATGTCCTCAGATTATAATATGTATGATTTAGTGAATTTTAATACTTTTAAGTCATAAAAGAAATTTCAAAGCTGGATGTGGTCCATTTGGGGGGCTAGAGCAAGAAGAGAATTACAGGTCGGTGGCGAGCCTTGGCTATATAGCGAGATCTGTCTCAAAAAAGGGGGGGATATTTCATTACTAATTTCATAAAGTTTTGAAAACATGATCATTTTTACATGTGTATATTAATGTTTATGTCTTATACCAAGCATGTAAGTGTGTCTCATATGACTCTGTGTCTTTTAGGTTCTTGCTGCTACTTCTTTAACAGGCTTATTAGAAAAACTCCTGAACTGCAATGACCTTTTGGAGAAAATCATGAAGGGACTGAATGCATATCTTGAAAAGAAACGACTTTTCTTCCCTCGGTATGATAGATAATCAGTTGTGCTATAATTTAAAGCAGTTTCTGGTGTGTGGTGAATTGCCACTAAAACTTTTTTATTCACACATTTCTTTTCCAGATTTTTCTTTTTATCTAATGATGAAATGTTAGAGATTCTATCAGAGACCAAAGATCCGCTCAGAGTTCAGCCACACTTAAAAAAATGCTTTGAGGGCATTGCTAAATTGGAGTTCCTGCCTAACCTAGATATTAAAGCCATGTACAGCTCTGAAGGTGAGCGAGTTGAGCTGATCGCGCTGATTTCCACATCGGCGGCAAGAGGCGCTGTGGAGAAGTGGCTCATTCAAGTCGAAGATCTGATGCTCAGAAGTATTCATGACGTGATTGCCGCGTCCAGACTGGTATGTTTCCTAGGGCTAAATGCATGCTCTTCAGTCTACAGATGCCTTTAGTCCCAGCACTCGGAAGGCAGAGGCAGGCGGATCTCTGTGAGTTGGAGGCCAGCCTGGGCTACCGAGTGAGTTCCAGGAAAGGCGCCAAAGCTACACAGAGAAACCCTGTCTGGAAAAACAAAAACAAAAACAAAAACAAAAAAAAAACTTTAATCAGGGAAAGTCATGATCTGGTTTATAGTTTTATGCCAGTAAGACTATGGTATAAAGAATGAATTAGCAGACTACCAAAGGAAGAAGACAAATTAGGAGACCCTTGTATTAGCCCGGAAGACAGATGATGTGGTCTGACACTAGACAGTTGGTGGGAAATATGGAACAAATTAGATGGATGGGAAATACATTTGTATCTAATTTCAGCAGGCCTTAAATTGGCTGTAAATAGAGTAAATGGGGGAGGAGGAGAAGGTCCCAAGAATTACGTTAATACTTTTTACATGAGCACATAGGTGAGATTTACTCTAGAGGAGTGCCTGGAAGAGAAGCACGTTTGTNGAGCCTTGTGAAAAATCAGAATTTTATTTCATAAATGTCCAAATTAGAATGTTTCCAGACATAGTAGCTCACAGCTGCAATCTCAGCAGCTGGAGAGGCTGAGGAAANTAGACTGCCCAGAGTTTGAGGCCAACCTCAGTTACATAATAAGTTCCAGGGCAGCTTTGGCCACAAACTGAGACTCTGTCTGAAAACGCAAAATAGGGACCATAGAAATGGCTAAGCATGCAAAGGTTCTTTCTGCCAAGCCTGACAATCTGAGTTTGATCCCTGGAATCCACGTGANGGAGCGAGGGAACGGAGTCCCACAAGTAGTCTTCTGATCTTCACCCATACCCCATACCCACCCCCACAGTAAGTAAGTAAACAAATGCCTTTTAAATCCAACAAATAAAACATTGCAGTGCTACTTACATATTTCTAGTNGGCAAATAGTCGTGCTTTAATCCTTGCTGATCTACAGGTCAGATCTGCTCAAACATGTTAAATACATTTTCTAGTTCACTTATTGCTTTTGAAACTTAACTACTTTAAAATTCTAAATAAGATGAGCTTACATGAGATACTTAATAAATCTGAAGGAAATATAGCACCTGGATAGTTTTATATACCTCACTTAGTGAGNTANCCTTTTCACTAAAGGGCCCTATGAAGCTTATCTTTCAAAAGTATTATTATACGAATTATGTGTAGCATTTATGTGTGTCTGTGTGAGAGTGTTTGTACATTAGTGCAAGTGCCCATGGANGCCAGAGGCATTNCATNCCTCTGAATCAGGAGTTACTGGCAGTTGTGAGATGCCAGATGTGTATGCAGGGAACTGAACTTANTCCTCCGGAAGAGTAGTAAGAGCCCTTAACCACTGAGTAATCTTTCCAGCCTGGAGCTTATTTTCTCGAGATGGCTTTTCTGTTGCTTCNGTGTTTTTGTAATTAAATCTTGATTTTTTTTTTCTCTTTTCTCTATGGTTCCAAACAAACTGAAAACACATAGGAAAGCNTCAACATTGTCCATGAGGTATTACCTTCATTGACATAGAAAATGTACTTGCCACATATTTGGCACATATTGGCATTCATTACTTTTCTTTACAGCTTATGTTACTTCATTATTTGAATTTATCTATAAGTATTTTAATAAAAATATTTTATAAATAATGTATCTATATTCTTATATTTAATGAGTTAGTTTAAAAGACTACTTTTCATTATCATCAGCTTCAAAATTCATCCTATAATGTCTTTATAATTTATAATTGTTATTTGCTGTTACCATTTGTTATTGACGCAAGCTACTTTTTTTTTCATGGCTAAGTTTCTTTATTTGTGCAATGAAATGATAGAATACAGAATCTATGAGGTTCTTCTTTCTTTTTTTTTTCTTTTTTAAATTTTTAAAATTTTTTTTGTTCATTTTACGTACTAACCACAGTTCCTCCTCCCTGTCTCTTATACACATCTAGATGTGTATCCGAGCCAGCCTCCATACCTCCCCCTGACCCACCCCTCATCCACTCCTCCAAAAGGGTAAGGCCTCCCATGGGGAGTCAACAAAGCCTGGTACATTCAGTTGAGGCAGGTCCAATCCCCTCCCTACTGCATCAAGGCTGAACAAGACATCCCACCATAGGAATGGGCTCCAAAAAGTCAGCTCATATACCAGGCATAGATCCTGGTCCCACTGCCAGGGGCCCCTCAAACAGACCCAGCTACACAGCTGTCTCCCTTACACAGAGGGCCTAGTCTGGTCTCATGCAGGCTCCACAGCTGTGGGTCTAAAGTTCGTAAGTTCCTATGAGCTTGGTTCAGTTGTCTCTGTAGATTTCCCCGTCATGATCTTGACCCCCCTTGCTCATATAATCCCTCTTCCCTCTCTTCAACTGGACTCCTGGGGCTCGGCCTGGTGATTGGCTGTGGATCTCTACATCTGCTTCCATCAGTTACTGGATGAAGGGTCTATGATGACAGTTAGGGTAGTCACCAATCTGATCACCGAGTTAGGCCAGTTCAGGCACCCTCTCCACTATGAAGCAAGCTGCTTTCAAACTGTTAAATCTACCCTTCAAAATATATTTAAAACTTTTGAAACATGAAAGTATTAGTAGTAGATGAAAGTATATTTCAAATTCAAATGCACAGATTCTTAAAATAATTTAATAAACGTAATAATTTAAATAATTAATAAATGTAATTGCATATCCTAGTCATGTAAGTTTTAGAAAAGTTACAGATAAGTAACATGGACCTTCTAACTGCTAGTGTTAATCCAGGTGGAAATAAGACCCCTAATACAATTTTAAGCTAAATTTGAAGCAAGCTTTAATTAAATACTGGCCAGGAGGATGGGCTCTGGCCAGGACTGTTCTGGAGTTCCCAGGAAATGGCCACAACTCATGTTTTGCAGGGACTTGAACAGGCAAAACCATGGGGCCACCATACTTCTCGCCAGGTCCAATCAGGAGCAAATGGAGTATCATGATGTATGTCCTGTCCACATGTGATCAAGCGCATCCAGTGCAGATGGGTCACACAAACATAGGACAAACAGGAACTTATTCTTAACTGCAAATAGAACTCTTAACCTGAAGGTAGAGTCTTCCTGTTTAGGTCTCACACTAGCCCAGTTCTTAAATATATTATATGGTCTCTGTCTTAGTTACTTTTCCTGTTGCTGTGATAAAATAACCTCGTATAAGCAACTTAAGGGAGGAAGCGTTTATTTTAGCTCACAATTCAAGGCAGGCTGTGGCAGGAAAGTCAAGACAGCAGGAGCCAGAAGCAGCCGGCTACATTGCAGCCATAGCCGGGAGGAAGAGAGCCACGAATGCTTAGCTAGTGCTTAGCTTTCTTTCTCCATTTTATATACTCCAGAATCCTCTGCGCAGGGAATGGTCCCACCCACAGTTAAGATGGGACTTCTTGAATCAATTAATTAATCAAGACCAACCAACCCNTGTAGTCATGCCCAGAGGCCTGTCTCCCAGGTGACTGTAGAGTCTGTCCAGCTGACAACACTAACTAGCAGTTTCCTTTTCAATTAAAGTTTAACATCAATATAGATATTATATTTGAGTTGTTTTCAAGCTTTTGTACATGCATAAATTATACATCCCATAACCTTCATCCTCCTTATGTATGACTTTTTAGTGATTTTTTTTTGTATTTTTCTTATAATAGAAATAATGTGTATTGTTCATCAAAAACTTGACAGCTAACCCAGTAAAAGAACATAAAAATTGTTGTTAGATGTTTACAGATCTCTTTTCTTTTGTAACTGTTTAAAGATAGAAATTAATTTTAATTATTCAGGCTTATCCAGAATCTGCAAGAAAAGACTGGGTCAGAGAGTGGCCTGGCCAGGTTGTGCTTTGTGTTTCTCAAATGTTCTGGACTTCTGAGACACAGGAAGTTATAAGTGGTGGAACAGAGGTAAAGCATTATTTGATTTTAAACTACAACATTCTTTCATTTCATATTTCTTTGTTTGCTTGTCTGTTCTTTGCAAAGATAATATCCTCAATTTCTATATGTGGCGTTAAAATTATACAAATTCTGGAAAGCTTGTTATTTTTACTAGGATTACACAGATTCACTCTATAACTCACTTACATTTTGAAATAGATTATGAAGTCAAAGTTATTTCATAAATAAGTAAATAGAGTGTTTTGTGTCATATACATACATTCTATATAACATCAACTGAACTGTTTGTATTTTGTAGGGATTAAAGAAGTACTACAAAGAACTTCAGTATCAGCTAAATGATATCGTAGAACTAGTAAGAGGAAAATTGTCTAAACAGACGAGGATCACACTGGGCGCTTTGGTTACAATTGATGTCCATGCTAGGGATGTCGTTATGGACATGATTGACATGGGTAGGTGACTTTTTCTTTAATATAAAATGTAAAATATCGATAGCTGCTAAGAAACAAAGACTTGAGTGGTTTTTGTTTTTGTTTTCTGCCAAAGGACATGCTTTATTAGCTCCTGAGCTCTACTCTCCTTCTCCTGTCCAGTTTTGGGTCTACATAGTCGCCCNGTCCGGCGGGCAGCAATGAGACCCACTTTGCGCCCAGCAGGGGCATCTCTTCAGATAGTGGAGGGTTTGTCAATGTGCTGGTGGTTACCACCAAAGGGANGCTCCCCAGGACTCATGGCCACACCCCGGACACGTGGCCAGAAGTTCCTCTTTGCCTTGTACTTGTGGTAGGCACGGCCAGCCTTTAAGATAGGTTTGTCAGTTCTGCCCCCACTGGCCACAACACCGACAGCCTTGCTGGCCCAGGAAATGACCTTCTTGGACCCTGAAGGCAGCTTCACTCGCGTCTTCTTGGTCTCCGGGTTGTGGGAGATGACTGTGGCGTAGTTCCTGGAGGCTCGAGCCAGCTTGTCCCTGTCCCCCCAGCTTCTGCTCCAGACAACGCACGATTGTGCCCTCAGGCATGGTGCCTATGGGCAAAACATTGCCCATATTCAGCTGGGCCTTCGTGACGCAGTACGCAGACTGCCCAGTGTGCATTCCTTCTGCTGCGATGAACAGGTCTATCTGCTTCTTAAATCTGTCGAGATCGCAAAAGACCACTTTCCCGAGGGGAGCGCCCGACCAGGGTCATGAATGATTTCCTTCACGATGCCCTTAATATAGCCGAGCCGCTCAGCGAAGTCCACGTGAAACCTAGAACCCGCACCTTTCTGCTGCCCTCGGATCACACGGCTCCTGACGGCGAGTCTGCCAGCAAGCACGCCCCAAAGAGGAGTGTCTTTTTCTTAACATGATTTCTTTGGAATGGTCTTTAATTTGAAAACACGGATTATTTTAATATTTGCTGTTATAATAATAAAAGATTACTTATCAAGTTATTTTCATTTAATGATTTTATTTCATTCTTTCTAGGTGTCTCACACGACACAGATTTCCAGTGGCTCGCTCAACTTCGTTATTACTGGGAATATGAGAACGCACGAGTTCGTATCATNAACTGCAATGTAAAATATGCATATGAGTATCTTGGTAACTCCCCTCGACTTGTCATAACTCCTCTGACTGACAGATGTTACAGAACATTGGTATGCATTTAAATTATTTTGTTCACACATTAAATAATACTTTTTGGTACAGAATTTATTTTCTTGTCCAAATTTAATATTGGCTCTCCTCATTTATTTAGAAACATTTTTACAGTTATTTATGTGTGTGTGTGAGAGAGAGAGGGAGTGGGTGTGTGTGCACATGAAACAATGCATGTTGTAGAGGTCAGAGAACAACTTTCAGGAGTCTGTTCTCCCCTACCTTATGGGACCTGGGGATTAAATTCAGNTTATCATGTTTGGTGTCATATACCTCTACCTGCTTGCCGTCTCACTGGCCCCTCATTTGTTAACTTATCTCTAATAATCTAATGCACTTATCCTTTCCTAACCCCAACTTGTCTTTTAAAAATTATTTTATTATATATATATGTATATATGTACACATACATAATCTAAAATGTGTGCAGGTGAATGAGAACCCTGGTGTGTGCCACAGCGCGTACATACGCCACAGAGGACGACTTTCAGGAGTGAGTCTGTTCCCGCCTTCTCCCATTGGTTTCAGGGACTGAACTCCGGTTACCCGGCTTGTGTGGCAAAGCACTCCTACTGCTTAGCTTGCAGCACCTCCAAATTCTCTTTATGTGGAATTGTGACGCTGAGTGTTTACTTCTCAGGCCCCTTTTAGCATACAAAAGTGTTTGAATCCTATTGTATACAAGTCACGAGTCACTTCCATTGTGACTTACTAGAAAAAGAAAGGTACTAAAGATAAAAGACAAAACCAGAGCTTCAGAAGACAGCACCAGTTTTTACAGTGGCATACTGGAGAGATGGGCAGGAAGGTGAGAGCACAGCTGAGTATGAATGACAGAACNGAAGTAGGGGCACTGCAGAGGGCTGGTTTGGGTGAGAAGCTGTGGAAGACAGAAGTACCACTATTAAAACCCCACGATAATGATAATAATGGGTGGAATATAGGACTCATGGGTAAATCTAAATTTCAAGTGATTAAAAAATTTATTCATATGTCACTTAAGGATAGAGATACAGTCTAGAAAATATTTTTAGGCAATTGTCTCTCATGTAAATGCCACAAAATATGCATTTGCAAAAATGAGATGTTT
>LZPO01087163.1:281924-298979 GCA_001675575.1 Neotoma lepida | reverse complement strand
GAATCTCCAGCACCTATGTGCATGCCCAGACAGGCTAATCCCAGAGCTCACTGGCCAGGTAGCCTAGCCAAAAACAGCAAGCTTCCAGTTCACTGAGACCATGTTTCAAGGCAGCAAAGCAAAGAAATAGAGAAAGACACTCAGTATCCCNATCTGGGCTCCACAGTCACACACTTGAAACACATACATGCACACCACACACACACAGTCAACATATGAGCTAGGCATGGTGGCTCACCCTTGTCATCCCAGCACTTGGGAGGCTGAAGCAGGTCTATTAGCTTGANTCTGAGGCCAGCTCAGACTACAGAGTAAGAGTGAATAAAGAGTAAATATCAATATCAGAAAAACGGAGAATGGCGACAAAGTAATTCAGAATAAAATACTGAACACCAGACATTNNGTAATAATTCTTCCAATTCCCTTTCTACATAGGTAGAGAGAGAAAAGATAAGCCATTTTAAAACAGAAATGAAGTGAAAGAATTTAAAGGTTTGTTTTCACTTCTGTCTTTGCTTCAGTTGTTTATAAATGAATATGACACAATCCCATTTGAAGCTATTTCTTACCTGACTGGGGAGTGTAACTATGGAGGAAGAGTGACGGACGACTGGGACAGACGCCTCCTGTTAACCATGCTGGCGGACTTCTACAACATGCAAATCATTGAAAACCCTCATTATAAGTTTTCTCCCAGTGGAAACTATTTTGCGCCTTTCAAAGGCTCTTATGAGGACTACATTGAATTCATTAAGGTAAATGCTGGTCTGAAAGGAGAGTAAGACAGGTGTGTGTGTGTGTGTGTGTGTGTGTGTGTGTGTGTGTGACAGAGTATGTGTGAATGCGTGTGTGTGTGCGTGAGAGAGAGAGCATGTGTGTGTGTGAAAGTGTGTGAATATGTGTGTGTGAGAGTATGTGTGNCGCCTTTCAAAGGCTCTTATGAGGACTACATTGAGAGAGAGAGAGAGAGAGAGAGAGAGAGAGAGAGAGAGAAAGAGAGAGTGTGTGTATGTGTGTGAGAAAGTGTGTGTGTGAAAGACAGAGTATGTGTGAATGCGTGTGTGTGTGCGTGAGAGAGAGAGCATGTGTGTGTGTGAAAGTGTGTGAATATGTGTGTGTGAGAGTATGTGTGCAAGTGTATGTGTGTGACAGAAAGAGTATGTGTGAGAGAAAAAGTGTGTGTGTGTGTGTGTGCATTTTAAGTGATGAGCTGTACCTTCTGGTGCACAGATTTAGACAAGCAAGATTTTAATGAACTTTCAGACTCATTTTTGTTCAGGTCATTACTGGACATCAGAAAATCTGAAGCTTTTAGTACTTGATGTTTAGTTGATTCTTAACCCTTTGTTGTTTGCACATCTGCCTTATGAATTTGTTGTTGTTTGTTTTTGTTCTTCTGGGGACCCGCCACCCAGCTCCCAAAATAAATCACACACAGAGGCTTATTCTTAATTATGAAGGCCTGGCCTTAGCTTGGCTTGTTTCTTGTCAGCTTTTCTTAACTTTAAAATTATCCCGTCTACCTTTTACCTCTGGGCTTTCCNCCTTTCTACTATATATCTTACTTTCACTCTTACTCCATGGCTGGCTGTGTAGCTGGGTCACTGACCCCTGACGTCCTCCTCCTTCTCTGACTNCTTCCTTTTTTCACAGATTTCTCCTTCTATATATCCTCTCTGCCTGCCAGCCCCGCCCATCCTTTCTCCTGCCTTGCTACTGCCCGTTCAGTTCTTTATTANACCATCAGGTGTTTTAGACAGGCAAAGTAACACAGCTTCACAGAGTTAAACAAATGCAACATAAACAAAAATAACACACCTTAAAATAATATTCTACAACATGAATTAATGCTTTGTAGNAGGAAAAGAAAAACACTTTCCTCTGCCCTTGTGGTATTCCCTGGGTGAAAGGCAGTTTCACAGGAGAAACAACATATAATTTGTATTAATGTTAATATTTTGGGTATACNGAAGCNTCAGTGAAAGGACTGAAAACCAAAANAAGCAGTTTACTTTGGGGTTTATAAAGTCATTTAAANACACGGATAAAACAAAGGAAAAGCCTTGGACCTTAAGGGGCAATAAATTGTGAGAAACACGTGAGGGAAACAAATGGAAGATAAAGTCATCTTAGTAAAATCTGCAGATTCACCCCAGGACAGTTTTCTGTCTCTAGTAAGAACTCTCCCCTTCTTGGCACAACACAAAGGGAAAATTCCGAACGCCCTGCTGTTCGGCAGATTAGGGGAGGAAGAAAAGCCTAAACACGCTGAGCCTTTAGCTCAAAGGTGGCCTGTTTTGGAGTGGCATATCCTGATCCCCAGTGAATATATGATGCACGCTTAATCTGTTTTCCCTAGAAACTTCCATTTACTCAAGAACCTGAGATATTCGGATTACATGAAAATGTTGATATCTCCAAAGATCTTCAACAAACAAAAGTCCTTTTTGAGTCCTTGCTCCTCACGCAGGGAGGCTCCAAACAGTCAGGCTCCTCAGGAAGTACTGACCAGATCCTGTTAGAAATTACTGAAGATATCCTTAACCAGGTAATNCTCAGTTCAAAATGTGGTGCTTATGCTGTAATAGAAATTTCATTTGAATTGGAAACTCCATGAAGCCAGACTATAACTTTTANCAACATACTTTACTTCTCATACACTAGTTTCCAAATCTGCTGGGTGGAAAAGAGTTGCAGTTGTTATAAGGTTTTTTGAGGACATTAAGGAGAACATTAGTTTAAAGTAGTTTGTAAAATGCCTACTATAGAGCTAAGTTCTTAGTAACTATAGTTGTGGATGAATAATGTGCATATGATTCATTTTTATTTCTAAATAAAAAGTAAAAAGACTTTTTAATGGAATGTTCTGAACTTGCTGGTTCAGGGAGAACATTTTTTTTTTCATCTATACCTTAGGAGGTGGATGTCACAAGGAAGTAATATCAGTAGTGCCCAGCGAGCAGTTATGCAATCCCTTTCCATGGTACATGCATTTAGCCTGCTAGGTAATGTGGAATGGTACTCTACTGTCACCTTTTTCCAGTGACTAAGGGAAATTTGAACAGATTGTGATCCTCAACAGCAATCTTATAGTTCCCTTCCAATGTAACTGCTGTAAATATGCCCATACTTCAGTGTCAGACACGCTGACGTAACAGAATGTGGCCCCATTCCGCTTGCCTCCAGAGTCCATGGGCTGTACCAGTACAGGATTTTCATACACTCCTGCCTATAGTCATTAGAGTAGGGAGGGAAGTGGCACTACATGCCACCATGATGGAGGTCAACAGTCAGTCGTGGCCTCCAAGCTCCTGATTTTGCAATATGCCTCTCTTCACACCTGCTTCTACGGTTTCCTCTGTGGGGAAAGGCAGTTCACCTCATAAATACTGGAAGAATATTTAAGACACATGTGGGGGAGTGTTGAGGCAAAATCACTAGACTGGCACCACTTAGATTGTTGGGACAGAAAGGGCAGCTTGACTCTCAGTTCCAGCATTCCCTAATTGGGAATTCCCTTGCCACCTCTAATGTCTTAGGACTTTGAGAATTCCAAAGTCCTCACCATCTCTTCACCTCAAGTGTCTGTAAATACTGTATCAGAATCACATACTAAGTGGCTTTCTCTCTCCCTATACCTAGAATATTTCTGCATTTACAAGATTAACTGTTTGATAGGAGGGTATAAGTGATAATCAATTAGAACATGAAACAGTTATGAAATTGTAAATACTTTTTATCCATGGAAAACAAGACTCAATTTGCAAAAGGAAACTACAGATTTTCAGAAATAGCATGCCCTATCTGTAAAGTGGAAATAATAATGATTGGCTATGTGTTAGCTATTATTGACATTATACTGAATGAAACTTCCTGTCTATTTTGAGAGTGACTTGTGATATTCAGCATCTATTCTTTCAGCTCCCAAATGATTTTGACATTGAAGCAGCACTACGCAATTATCCTGTGAGGTATGAAGAGAGCATGAACACTGTGTTAGTGCAGGAAATGGAACGATTTAACAAGTAAGTAAATCCCCAGGAACTCAGAAAGCAACAACCAAAGTTGACAAAATGACTTACTGCTATTGAATTTTAAAATCTTAAGAAATTATCAGAATGTCCAATTTTATTTTTTTAAAGTACCATAGCCTTTTGCTCCAGGAGTCTTTTATCATGTAAAAATGATGATGAAAAAGAGATCTACTCTTATTGGTTGGAAATAGTCATTAATCACATAACTTCTCATCTATTACTGTCCTCTTCACAAAGTAAACATGGGGCTGGAGAAATGGCTCAGTGGTTATGATCACTTACAGCTTTTCCAGTGGACCTGAATTCAGTTCCTGGTAGCCTCACAGGGAGCTCACAATCACTTGTAACTCCAGCTCCATGGTATCCAGCTCCCTCCTCTGGTCTGGCAGCTGCACTCATATGCACATACCGATGTACAGATACAAACATACACATAATTTAAAACAATGTAAACAGAGTAAGCATGGATTGGGTCTGTATGTCCTTTCTACCAGTTTCTGTCACTGATATGTGCTTCCGTTCTCTTTATTTTTAAGTGTTGTGGCCCAGGTTAGCAATCAACTAACCTTTAGACCTGACCTTATTTATTTGTTGGTTGGTTGGTTGGTTTTTTGAGACAGAGTATAGCCTAAGCTGGCCTCACACTTGCTATGTAGCTCACGCTGGCCTTGAACTCCTAAACCTGCTGCCTCCACCTCTGAAGGTGCTGAACTACAGGTGTGCACCATTATGTCTGGCTCCCTTTTCTTACTGAAGTTGATTAGGGACCCCATGATAAGCAAATTATTTGCTCTGACTTTTATTGAATTTTTTTGTAATTCAATACTGGATCAAGAAAGAGAAAATTGTTTTTGTTATGAGTTTTCTGTACTATTTCCATGTTTATTTTGTTTTCTGGACTTGTTGACATATTAAAATACCATGTTGTTCTATTTAACTCTGGGTTTTGGGGGGAGCATAATTTATTTGTTTGTTTGCCTCTTTGTTTTGTGCTGCAAAGATTGAAATCTAGAGCCTCATATGTGCTAGGCAGATGCTCTACCACGGAGCTACATCTTCAACCATAATTCAGTATTTCTTATACAAATACTATAATTATATATGTGTGTATATATATACATATATAATAGTATTCAGTATCCAGTATCCCAGCTAGTAGGGCTTCATTAGTCACTACAGGTATATTTATGGTGTATTCAGCAGTTGGGCCTAAGTAGAAAACAGTGTTTGAAAATTTATAAATCAATACGTAATTCATACTTTGATACAGGATTTCCCTTTTCAGCCATTGTATAATACTTTTTTGTTTTTGTGAGACAAGGTCTTGCTATACAGCACAGACTGTCCTTGAACTCACTATATAGCCCAAGCTGGCCTCAAGTGCAAAGAAATTCTGAGTCATTCAAGTGCGAAGATTACAAGTCTATGCCACTTTGTCCTGCTTGCATAACACCTTTTTTTTTCAACTTTTTCTATATTTGCATGTTCTCTGTAATATTATTTACCTAATATTTTTCCTTGGGTGATTCTTTGCTTGAATGAATTTGATCCTCCCAAAATGGTCCATACATCCAAAGAAACCCTTACAAAAGCTCAAATGTCATGTCCCACAGCTACAGGAAAAACAATTTTAGAATTCATATAATTCATAAAGAATCAGAAACCATCTCGAATATCTAATGCAGTTATAAGCAAAACTGGACGCACCACACTACCTAAACTCAAAGAATCCTATCAAATGGTAGTAACTGAAGCAGCATTAACCGATGGGACAGAATAGAGAGCTCAGGAGACAGAAAACATACATCTATAGTCAACAGATATTTGACAATGGTGCCAGTGACACACAGTGCAGGAACTACAGTCTCCTCATAAGTGGTGCTGGGGAAACTGGATGTGCTGCGTAGGGCAGAAGACTGAAACTGGACCTTATGTCATACCCCATACAAAGCTAGCTCAAAACAGATAAAGATTTAACACAAGACCTGAAAGTGTGCTGAGCATGTGCTTCAGTGATAGACTTCATGCCTAACATGCACAGGGTCCCGAGTTCAGTCACCAATTCCAAACAAACAAGCCTGAGACTATAACCCTCAAGGACAAAGACAGACAAATGGAATTACCTTAAAATACAAAGATTCTCCATATCCAAGGAAGCAATTGTGTATAAAATATACACCACACAGTGAATAGTATTTGTCCCTAAAAAGTAAGGAATTCTGTCATTTGTGTCAACAGTGATGGAATTGAAGAATATTTCCTAATGAAATAAACCAAACCCAGAAAGACAAATACCACATGTTCTCATTTTTGTGGACAACAACTAATCTTATATGACAAAGAATGGAATAGTAGTTATCGGAGCCTGGGAGATGGGAGAATTGGGAGCTGGCAGTTAAGGCGTGCCAAGTCTCAACTAGACAGAAGGAAAAGGCTTGATTTCTCAGATCGGTCACACAGCATGCGTAATACAGGTCATAATTTTGTACATGTTACATTTTAATACCATAAAAATGTAAATTTCCAATGTTCTCATGACATAAAATATGAACTATTTGCAATGACCTGTTAATGAGTTTAACATGATTTTCCAATTGTACTAAAAAATTATAACACCACCTTATATTCCATAAACATACACAATTATAATTTATCAACATGTACTTTTTAAAGTTATCTAGGTCCTGAACAATAATAGCCAGAAAAGTATTTGATATTATTTTATATTAAATCAAATAATAATAAATTTATATGCTACAGTTTTATTCTATATTTCAAAATAGTATGCCATTTGTGGTGGTGTGCACCTTTAATCCCAGCACTCAGAAAGCAGAGGCAAGGGGATCTCTGTGAGTTCAAGGCCAGCCTGGTCTACATAGCCAATTCCAGGTCATCCAGGGCTACATAGTAAGACCCTGTCTCAAAAAAAAAAATAGTATGTAATGGCTAAAATGAAAAATGCTCATTCAAATGGCACCTACATTTACTTCACATACCACCTATCAAGTGGGCATAGCCATGCTTTGGGAAACACTCCATAAAGTTGTGAGTGTTTCCCGTTGTCTCTTCTTTTGCAGATTGTACATGGATATTTATTATCAAGTATATGTTGATGACACACTTTCTTTCATTGCAGTTTAAGTAGAACTATACGTAATACTCTCCAGGACCTTAAAAAGGCTATTAAAGGTGTGGTTGTAATGGACTCTGCATTGGAAGCACTTTCAAGCAGCTTGCTTATTGGGAAGGTTCCAGAAATGTGGGCAGAACGATCATACCCAAGTCTAAAGCCCCTTGGAAGTTATATCACAGATTTCCTAGCCCGGCTGAACTTTTTACAGGTAAAATATAGATAGATAGATAGATAGATAGATAGATAGATAGATAGATAGATAGATAGATAGATAGTAGATAGTAGATAGATGGATGGATGGATGATGGATGGATGGATGGATAGATAGACAGACAGACAGATAGATGACAGACAGATGATAGATAGATAGATAGATAGATGATAGATAGATAGATAGATAGATAGATAGATAGATGATAGATAGATAGATAGATAGATAGATGATAGATAGATAGATAGATAGATGATAGATAGATAGATAGATAGATAGATAGATAGATAGATAGATAGACAGACAGACAGAGATGGATGGATGGATGGATGGATGAATGAATGATAGATAATTTTATACTTAAAATATGTATTATTCAAATGAAAAAAACAAGCCGGGTGATGGTGGCGTACTCCTTTAATCCCAGCACTCAGGAGGCAGAGGCAGGAGGATCTCAGTGAGTTCGAGGCCAGCCTGGGCTACCGAGTGAGTTCCAGGAAAGGCGCCAAAGCTACACAGAGAAACCCTGTCTCGAAAAACCAANTGAAAAAACATTTGTTCAAATATTGTCAAAAATTACCACATAGCACAATATACTTGTCATTGTTGAATAGAGAGATATTAGTAATCATCTGTGGGCATTTTTATGTCCCTAGGTTGAGTAGAATGTGATGAGTAGTTTCCTGGTTATCTAACCAAAATGTATGAATATATAAAATGCACATGTTTTGAAGTACTGAGTAGAAAATGGAAATTTTACTTTAGTCAAACTCAAGTGACATATTTATAGAAGTTCTAAATCTGTGATTCCCAGACACTACTGTTTAATGTTGTCTTGTGATTTTAATACTCGAAGTCACAAAAAATCCCAAGGCTTAGATTTATCAACATTTGTCCTTTATCTTCTATCTTATCTCAAAAAAAATGAGGGAAGTTCTTTGAATTTCCATTCCCAGGCTGCACATGCATATATATACACAAAGATGTTCAGGGCACAGGAAAGTATAAGACAAGAAACTGCTTTTCTTCCTCGGCTCCTCTGCTTTCTCATCTCATAGTTTATATTTACACAAAGGTACAGTGTGGGGAGAATTACAGGGATACTTTGGGAGTAGGGTAAAACCTGTAGCTAGTGCGTCTGCATCTTTGGCTTACACTGTGTCACTTACACTGTGTCACTTACACTGTGCCATGACTTGAAGTATGATTGGCCAGATGTTAATCACGTGCTCCATTCCAGGACTAGGCAGAGTTCTGCCACCAGAAAGACTCAGACTGAGCGTGCAGGAGGAGTGAAAGAAAGGCAGAAAAAAAAACACGGTGCTCATTCAGCATAGCCAGGACCGCCACGCGGTCCTGGCTAATTAGAGTGAAGAATTCCTGAAAGTAAAAGGCACACTTGAAAATATACCTTGGGGCCAGATGGAAAAGAATCTTGAGTAGGAGACTAGGAGGTTTGGATTTACTTTGGTGGGCCACTGAAGAATTATGCAAGATGACAAACTATGCATAGTCAGAAATATTTCAACGACTTTGTTCAGGCATTGAGTAGACAGGAGCGAGAGGACAGTGCACACGGGAGCAGAAAGAAGACCGAGAATCCGGAGTGGGTAGTGCACTTGCAAACAAGGGGATCACCAGGGCTCAAGAGCTGGAATAGCAGGGGAAATAGCATTAGTTACAGGTTAAAACTTCTGAAGGTGGCGGCTCTTCATTGGGCTCAACAATATAATGAATTACAGTTGGCCTTTTGCAGATTTGATCTTTCAAGTTAAATTTACTCAAATTAATGCTGAAACCATCTTGAATTTCCAAGAAGAATAACTAGAAGAAGAAGGAGGAACGATGGAGCACTTGGTGTCAGGGAAAGTCTCCTGATGGAGAGTGAGGGCAACAGAGATGAAAATCCCAATGAGGAACTGCATGTGCGGTGACACTTCTGTAAAAATAGACATAATGTATCTTGTCTCCCTTTACAGGAATGGTTCACCCAGGGAAAACCCAGTGTGTTTTGGATCTCTGGTTTCTTTTTCACCCAAGCTTTTCTAACTGGAGCTATGCAGAATTATGCCAGAAAATACACCATCCCTATTGATTTACTAGGCTACGAATTTCAGGTACAAAAGGTCATTCCTTTAACTCAATAGTATGATACTAAATCAGTCATATGCTTAAGCAAGAAGAATGTGCAAAATTTATATATAAAGGTCCAACATAACCAAATTATTTCTCTATCCTTTGTGTTTTATAAAGTTTATAAAGTATGTAACTCATGTCTTTAGAACATGAGTATTTAGAACATTGTATTTAGAACTTTTATAATGTCAATATTTGGTACAAATAACCCAGGATTGCTCTTATGTTAACAAACATTAATGAGTTAAAGTGCTTCATAATAACTATACAAGGCTGGGTAGACAGCTCAGTTAGTAAAATGTTTACCGCACAAGCATGGGGACCTGAGTTCTACCCGTAGAAAAGAACCCATGTAAAAGCACTGGCCAGATGACATGCATTTGTAATCCAAGTGCTGGAGCGGTGGACAGGTGCACACCTGGGGCTCACTGGCCAACCAACTAAGAAGATGGCTCCTGAAGAACCACACCCAAGGTTGACCTCTGCCCCCACACACCCATTCATATACATGCTCATAGCCTGCACACACACAGCAACTAAGTAATATTGTATATTTTTAGACATTATGGCTGAAAAACTTTACAGTCTAACAGGTTTTTTTCTCAATGTATCCTGACTGTTCAGCCAGAGTCTCCTTCATGAGATGAAGGTGTGTGGTGAACATTAATAGTGTGGCTCTCTCTTCAGGTGATTTCTTTTCAATCCTCTGACGCGCCACCAGAAGATGGCGTTTATATTCATGGCTTATACCTTGATGGAGCACGCTGGGACAGGATCAGGTTAGTTCCTTAAATGCAAACCCTCTGCCACCACAGATTAATCCTAGATACGATAGTGGTCTCCTGTCTTCTTTCAAAGCGAAGGGTCTCTTCTGTGAGAAGTAACATGTCATCAGAATCCTTTCACAAGTCATCATTCAGGCTGGGACAATTGATGAAGGATTATTTTTAGGTCCTAACAATTTTAGCTAATATTCTAGTGGTCTCATTAGTAGAAAAGTTAGCTGAAATTATTTCCCTGCTTCTACTTGATAACGACTTCCTTACATCTTGTAATGCGTAGGACTGAATCAATTTTCAACAACTGACAGTTTAATAAAGCTCCCATTTAGTGAATGGAAATCTTCTGCTTACATTTGATTGTGTGCACACGCGCACTCATGTGTGTGTGTGTGTCTCTGTGTGTCTGAGTGTATATGTTTGTGTATGAGTGTTGTGTGTGTGTATGTGTGTGTGTGTGTGTGTGTGTGTGTGTGTGTGTGTGTGTGGACAGAGAGATTCCCAGCTTTATTCTTAGAAACAGAGAGGAAACTATTATGCTTTTTCTGGTTTAAAATAAGTAGGGATGAGAAGAAAAGACAGAACATTTCCCTTAGAGCCCTAGTCCTTAACAGTTCATTTATCTGCACGATCTATTGTTCAAAGACAAGGTTGGACTTTGCTCCCGAGTCTGTGGAAAATGAGGTAGGAAAAAATCACTGAAAAGGAAGCAATATGGTAATTCTACCGAGATAATTTCAAGGCAGGGTTAATGAAGAGACCCAGTCCACTTCCTGGCCTCCATGGGCTTCTAGTCAGCTCATAATGCGAAATGTATTCAGTCCAACTTCAAAAGTCCGCACAGTCGATCACAGTCTCAACACTGTTTACAATTCCAAAGTTCAAAGTCTCTTCTGAGACTCCTGGCAACCTCTTATCTTTAACCCCCTGTAAACTACTGAGCTTCATTCCCCACAAAAAGCTGGCCTTGAATTCCTTATCCCCCTGCCTCATCCTCTTAAGCACTGTCCTACTGGTGTAGGACACCATCACCAGTTTATTGCCATTTTTCTTTGCCTTCTTAAATTACTTAATTTTCTTTCCTTCCTAACCCAAACACACACACACACACACACACACACACACACACACACAAAGTGTAGCATACTAAAAGGAAAACAGATTCTCTAGAGAAGCAGACCTATTTTCTTTTCTTTGGTTTAGTTTATATTGTCTTGTTTATCGAAGTTTATCCAAGAGTGGACTTGGACTCACAGTAGTGCTCCTGGCTCAGTCTCGGTAGTGCTGAACTTAGAGGGATGAGTCAGCATGCCCAGCTTACACTTGACCCTTGACCCTTGACCCTGTCAGGAACTGTAGAAGATTATTCAGTCTTTGAGCCTCCACACTCTCTCTGTGGACTAGGAATGGCATGACCACCGCGGGAGTGGAATGTGGTAGCACAAGGTCGGTTGCATGAGCAACACTTAACAACTGGCAGGCATTGGTATTTGTTCACTGCTGTAGACTCTGCCTCTCCATAACCTTCATCTGTTTCTCTCAACTCTCCACTGCCTCCTCCTTCCCCTCCCCCCCTTCCATTCTTCTTCTTCTCTCTTTTTCTGTAAATCTAATGTTTTTTCTTTATCTTTGGTCAATGTCCAAACTGTAATTTTGTTCTTTTGAGTAAATTTCAGAAATAACTAGTAATATCCATCAATTTCTCTTTGCAGTGGATTGCTTGCTGAACAACACCCCAAACTTTTGTTTGACCTGATGCCCGTCATATGGATAAAACCAAGTAAATACATAACAGAATATAATTAGAGGATAATTATTCCCCTGAATAACTTTTTTCTCAAACCTTTTAGGTTTTAATTCGTTTGTGATATCTGGGGGCGTTTATATTATTTTGGGACCATCACTCTGCTTCTTTATGCTATTAGCCTACATAAGATACAGCTCTAAGGGCTGGAGAGACGGCTCAGCAGTGAACAGCCCTTGCTGTTCTTCCAGAGGACACAAGTTTCGTTCCCAGCACCCGTGTCTGTCAGCTGGCTAACTCCAGCTCCAGGGGATCTGATAGCCTCTTCTGGCCTCAGCGGGCACCAGCTCAAACATAGCACACATACAACAGACATACACACATAACATATAAATTAAAAACGAACCATCTTTTTCAGATACCATCTTGTTAATTACCTCCTCGTGCTTCTGTGATGGATCTCACGGTGCGACAGCCTCTTTCCCCTTCCCACACTTGGGCTGAGCGCCTTTGCTAAGCGTGCAGAGTGCAAAGGGCCTGGTGCAGAGTGCGCCAGTGCCCAGCATTTTCTGGCTCTAAGAATCCCACAGGCCTTGGAGCCAACCAGGAGATCTAAGACCCATAGAGAAAGCACACGGGATAGAGGGCAACTTTACCCCTTAGAGGAGGCACTTGCTTTTTCTACCAGCATCACTTTTTTTCTAAAAGTAAATGAATAATGAGCTCATTCATTTTTCTATTTTTTTTTAATTATTTTTAGTTTTCCTTTTTTGAAGTGCTTATGATCAAACCTAGAGCCTCCCACACATGAAGCAAGTGCTTGACCACCGACTTACACCCCAGCCCCAATTTTCTTCGTCTTAAATAACGGTGAATGAACATACTCAAAACTTGCCTACCGTCATCACCCGACCCATCGGATACCTTCTCTATTAATGTGATTCAACTGTGACAAGGGTGGCTTCATTTAGAAAACCTCTTCTAGGAATTGTACATAGATTATTTTGTGAGTTTACAGGAGTGGTATGTTTTCCTTATTAGTAACCTGCTAAAAACAAGTAGGAACTTCAGCTTCTAATTGGCATGGTAAAGCTGACTGGCAGGCAGTGCCAGCTTCCACACCTGCAGGGCTATTGTACTGCTTGGCATTTGCTTCATGTGTAATTCAGAATGTCAAGTGCAGTTCTAACGAGTCCAAGGAGAGTTCTAAGCAGTTTCTCCCCAGTCTCCTCTATCACACACACTATATTGACTTCTTCCCCGTGTGTGCTTTCCCCTCCCTCCCATATCCTCTGGAGACTTTTCACGCCTTCCCAGAGATCAAAACCAGTTTTTAAGATTTGTTTTTACGGAGCTGAAGAGAGAACTCAGCAGTTTAGAGCACCTGCTACTCTTCCAAAGGACCCAAGCTGCCTTCCTCGCCCCCGTGTTGAACGGCTTACAAGTGCCTGTAACTCCGTTTCCAGGGGATCCAGTGTCCTCTCTCTGGACTCTGTGGGGAATTGAACTCATGTTCACATAACTCCCATCCTCACACAAAGATACACACATGTGTACACATAGTTATCTTAAAGAGTTTAATTTTTAATTTATGTGTTTGTCTGCGTGTGCTGTGTGTGTGCAGGTGCCTGTGGAGGCAAGAGGGCATCAGATCTCCTATATGTAGAGTTACAAAAGGTTGTGAGGTGCTAGATGTAAGTGTTGGCCACTGAACTGGGGTCCTCTGGAACAACAGCCAGTGCTCTTAACTACTGAGCCATGTATTAAACTAAGCCATCTCTCCAGTCACAAAGGAGCAAAACTTTACAACCAACTCTTGATTTCTAGACCCAGACTCATGAACCACATGAAAGTGCTTGCCTTGTTAAAAAAGCCTAAATCTTCCAAATATCATACTCAAGACCTTGGCCATTCTATTACGAAGTAAATAATCATTCTTTTAGAAACAGTGGCTGTTTCCTCTTTCTTTAACGAATCTCTCTCTCTTTTTTTGTTTTTCAAGATGAAAAGTCTAAGATAACAAAGTCAAATGCCTATGTCTGTCCCCTCTACAAGACAAGTGAACGTAAAGGAACCCTTTCCACTACAGGACATTCCACCAACTTTGTCATCGCAATGTTGTTAGAAACGAACCAGCCTGTTCAACATTGGATCAAGCGCGGTGTGGCTCTGCTCTGTCAGTTGGATAACTAAATTGAACAAATTTAGAAAACATTGGATCATTTTTTAATTTTCACTTACTTAAAAAAAATTCCCAAACTGAGTATTGTGGTGTCATTCCTTGGGTCTTTGTCCCATTCTGCCTGATGTTCTACCCTTGATTAGAAAAGTCCTGTAACCAGATGCCTTTGAGTTCAGCTAGACACCTTCAAAGAAAATGTGAGACAAAGTGTTATTTTGAAGCATATTTCCAGATTTTATCTAGTTTCTCAAAGTTTGTTACAAACACAGAAAGATTTGGACAATTGGGTGGATATAATTTAATTTATATTGGAAAGTATATACTTTCTCCTCAGCTACCTGAAGCCATTATGCATGACCATTTTAAATACTTAAAAGCACAGTGAGGAAACTATTAAGGCAAAGAGCCATAACCTGTATCTCATGCTTCTAAAAACTTACTCCACTTCTCTTGTGACTAACAAGGAGGTGAAGGTGGGACGGGAAAGCTGGCTGGCGGCCAGCGCCAGTCTCCACAGCTGCAGTGACATTGTCCCTCTTGGCATTTCATTTTTCATTAGAGATACAAGTGTTTCCTTTATTTGAAATTTTGTATTTTGTCTTATTACTAGTATTAGTAGTAGTAGTGTGTGTGTGGAGAGAGAGAGAGAGGGAAAGAGAGGTAAGAGGGGTATACATGCCTCAGTGTATGTGTGAGGATAGAGAACAACTCTGGGGAGTTACTGATCCACTGATCCACATCCACCTTGAGATATAGGGACCAGAACTCAGGCCATCAGATTTGCATGCCAAGCACCTTTACCCTCTGAACCATCTTGCTGTCTCTGTCTCCCCTTTGTTATTTTTGATATTCTTATTACTTAGTGTGCATTGATAATATTATATACACCGAGGATTTATAAATATTTCAACAAAAGGAAAATTTAGTCAAAATTGTATTACGTTGTGGGTCTGGGGAGATCACTCAGTTGGTAAAGTGCTTGCCATTCAGGCGTGAGAACCTGAGTTCAGTCCCCAGAACCCAAGTACAAAATCTAGATGTGGTAGCTGGAGAAACCCAAGTACAAAATCTAGATGTGGTAGCTGGAGAGACAACTCGGCAGTTAAAATATCATACTGCTCTTGCAGACAACCTGAGATCAGTACCCGGCAACCACACCAAGTAGCTCACAACTGCCTGCAACTCCAGCTCCAACGGATCCAACCCCCTTCTCTTGCCTGTGCAGGCACTGCACTCATGTGCAGAAGTCCACACATAGACGAACACATTTACACATAATTTTTTTCAAGTTTTTAAAAAACTGAACGTAGTGACATGCACTTTGTAATTCCAGGGCTAAGAAAGTGGAGACAGGCAGATCCCTGAAACTCACTGGCCACCTAGCCTACTTTAGCAAGCCTTAGGTCTCAGTAAAAGAGACTGTCTCGGGGCTGGAGAGATGGCTCAGAGGTTAAGAGCACTGACTGCTCTTCCAGAGGTCCTGAGTTCAATTCCCAGCTACCCAGCAACCACATGGTGGCTCACAACCATCTGTAGTGAGATCTGGCGCCCTCTTCTGTATACATAATAAACTCAACAAATCTTTAAAAAAAGAGGTTGTCTCAAAAACAAGATCCAACACCCTCTTCTGGCCTCCAAGGGCACCTACATACACAAGGACACGTACATACATGCAGGTACACACACACATACATAAAATAAAAGTCTTTTTAAAAAGGTAGGTGGCTTCTGAGGAATAATACCTCTAGGTTGATCTCTGCCTGAACACATGTACACACGTGTGTGCAACACCTGAACACACACACAAACTTAAAAATAAGTTCTGTTACATTGTAATCCCTTCCTTGAAATTCCAAGGGCACTTCCAGCTGCAGTTCTACAGCTCAGGGACTATGTAGGTGTGGGCACGCAGTGAATCTTCTGATGGTGCTGGGGATTTAACCTTGGATTTGCGTATGCTGGGCAAGTGCTCTGCCACTGAACTCCAGCTCCAGCCCGTATTTTTACTTTTCAGTTTGAGACAGGGTCTCACTCAGTTGCCCAGGCTAGCTATGAACTCACTCTGTAGCCCAAACAGGCCTGGATCCTGATATCTTCCTGCCTCAGCCTCTTCAGTAGCTGGGGTTCCAGGCCAGTGTGATATGAGGAACAGCAGTTAAGTCACTTTTGATAATGCCGTCAGAGCAAAATTGCTGGTTCCTCTTAAGTGAGAAATTCCGGTCTCTAGGGGCTATGTGCTTAAGTCTTAAGAAAATTATTTTTTCTTGGCCAACCCCCTGCAAATACTTTATATCTCCCAAGTAAGATGAAATCTTTTAAATCGGATGAATCTGGGAGTGAAGAAAAGAGGTCATGTTTCCAGACAGCACACCCCCCACGTGTAAAAAACAAGGAAAACATGCCAGACTGTCTTATGATCAAGTATTTATAGCAAAGCTATTTATAATTGTCACCGGAGGGGAGTGGAGATCCAGACACCCGCAACACAGAAACTTCAGAGCCGTCCTAGAGGATATTAAAAAAAGGTAAAAATTAGTCTTTAGAGCCTGTTCTGTATTAAAACAGTAATGTTCTTTTTAAACTATTTAGATTGCCTAATACAGTGGCTGGTCTTAACTGTTGCTCTCCCTATTCTTTGTGGTGTATTCATTCCCACAGCACGCCCACTTTTAGTGTTTACTAGGTAAAATAGCATTTTTAGCACAGCACTCACTGTATAGGGAAGCTCTTCTTTTGGATGCCAGAATCATTGAGGAAAAACTCACATGCCCTGTCTAAAATAAGTCAATAATAAACACTTTCAGTATTGCAAAAATGGCCTGGGTTTTTTTTTTTT
>LZPO01087163.1:261342-271723 GCA_001675575.1 Neotoma lepida | reverse complement strand
GAAGCTGAGGGGTACTAACTATGCACCACTTACCTTACATTACATTAACATAATGTCCACCTTACAATTTTCCAGCTGTTCTGAAAGACTCTTATGACATGGCCACCTTGCTGATCAGCCATGGAGCAGATGTCAATCTGCGATGTGCCAATGAGAGGACAGCTCTCCATGAAGCCGCCAAGCTAGGCAGATGGGACATGGTGAAGCTGATGCTGACTTCTGGGGCACACCCAGATGCACGGAGCTCCTACGGCTTTACTCCTCTTGCCCTTGCTGCTCAAGGTGGACACACTAAAATCATGGAACTATTACTGCAGAAAGGTAAGGTTTACCTAATAACTGATTACAGGAGGACTGAGAGCCACGGGTTGCTTTGGGGAGTGGGGTTGTTTGTTTTTAAAGACTTATTTATTTCTATTTTTTGTGTGTGAGTGTCTTGCCTGTATGTATGTCCATTTACCACATGAATGCAAAGTCCACAAAGGCCAGAAGAGGGAGTCAGATGCCCAGGAACTAGAGTTAAAACAGTTGTGAGCTGCCATGTGGGTGCTAGGAATTGAACCCAGGTCCTCTAGAAGAGCAGCCAGTGCTCTTAACCACTGAGCCATCTCTCCAGACTCCCAAAGAGTTCCTCTTGAAGGAATGTTTCAAAATAATAGACATTAACATTTTATAAAGACCAGTGTTTGAGAAAATTGTGTGTGAATGTTGGCTATTAAAAAGCCTGAACTCAGCTGGGCAGTGGTGGCACATGTCTTTAATCCCAGCACTTGGGATGCAGAGGCAAATGGTGAGTTCAAGGCTAGCCTGTCTACAGAGCAAGTTCCAGAAGAGCCAAGCCAAGGCTATGTGGTGAAACTCTGTCAAAAAAATTTTTTTAAAAAGCCCAAACATGGAGATTGAATTCTTGTGAAACAATTTTGCAAATTATGAAGCTGCAGATGACTTTTGCCCAATACTCCCTCATCATGCTAAAAGAGTTGTAAACTTTCGTGTTGGTTGTCCTTTCCTACCAAGTCTCTGCAACAATCCATGTTCTCTCTTGCTCTCTCTCAACTTTGTCTCAACCACATAAACACCCAGTAGACAGTAGCTTCTCACAGCTTACAAAAAAACCCCAAACATCTCATCGACATAAAACACTACTAACCAGGGCTGGAGAAATGGCTTAATGGTTAAGAGCACTGGCTGCTCTTCCAGAGGACCAGCATTTAATTCCCAGCAACCAAATGGCAGCTCACAACTTTCTGTAACTCCTGTTCCAGGGGATCCGACACCCTCACGCAGACTTACATGCAGGCAAAACACAAATGCACATAATATAAATAAATTATTTTTAAAAACCACTACTATAGGTGGACTTTTTCTGTCCAGCCAGCCAGCTCTCAAATAATCACACAGAGACTTATTGAGAAAGCTCAGCTGATAGCTTAGGCTTATTTCTAATTAGCTCTATAACTTAAATTAACCCATTTCTATTAATTTACTTTCTGCCTCTTGGCTTTATTACCTTTACTCTGTACGGCCCATGCTGCTTTCCTGCTTCCTCCATCTCTGCTGGCGATTCCTAGTGATTCTGCCCTTCTTACCAGTGTTCTCTCTGCCCTGAAAATCCTGTCTAGCTATTGGCCATTTACCTTTTTATTAAGCCCAATCACAGTAAAATATCTTCACACAGTGTACAGGAATATTCTACTAATATTACTTTGTATCTGCCCTATCTATCAATCATCTATCTAGCTATCATCTCCCCTCCTGGTTTCCTTCCCTCCACCCCCTTCCAAGGTTTTCATGAGGCAATATGTCATCAAGTTACTAAGATAGTAGCAAATTCCTCCTGACTGCTTTGTTTTGGGTCCTAGTCCTCTGCTCTAGTAATAACCAAACTCCAAGGGAAGAGAGGACAAGTCATGCTTACTGAGGACTTTCTATCCCACAGGCATTTAGCTGTCTGTGTGCCACACACATTCCTTTAAATATGTAAGGCAGCTATCGACCTCATCCTGCACTTGAGGAAAGATCAAAGATAGTACCAGCTGCAACACGTCCTCCATTACACCCACTCCCTTACCCCAGCACTGTATTATAGTGATGATCATTCTAGATTTTGGTTTAAGTAGTAGGGACCCTTGGCTCAGGAAACTTATAGATCATTGAGAGCATCATTAATGTGTCCAATGAAGCAGTGTATGAAGTCCCAACAGTCTTTTCTTTTCCTTATATCCAGAAGCTTTAGTTTTTAGTAATATGTAGTCCCAGTCTGCAATACTCTAGATGGCAGAGTTCCCTGTATTGAAGAACAGTCCTGTCCTTTGTACACTTCTTTTCTATACAGGAAGCAGATCTCCAAAAATGCCTTTGAATTTTAGCATGCTGCCTAATATGTGATCTAAGAGATGTCTAAAGTTATTCACTACAGTAACAAAATGTAAACACCAGATCTTCCATCTTTGAGGAAAGACACACTCTCTCTCTCTCTCTCTCTCTCTCTCTCTCTCTCTCTCTCTCTCTCTCTCTGTGTGTGTGTGTGTGTGTGTGTGTGTGTGTGTGTGTGTGTGTGGCTGGGGTTTAAACTAGTCTTCTGCATTCTTCAAAAGAACTCTAATAATAAACTATATCTCTAGCCTAAGAGTAAGCCTTTGTTTAGATCACTGATTTAAATATAGAGATGGAGGAAAGACAACAAATTTTAAATCTTTTACTCTTCAGATAAACCAGCATTTGCTGGCCAGCATTTGGGAGTCATATATAAGTCACATTATTTTACCACCCTGTGTGGCCGCAGTAGCAACATGGTCTCATAGAAGCTTGGATCTGGAGATGTATAGACAAATCTCAATCACCTTGCTTGTCTAAAAGCTGTGTCCCTAGGGAACTTAAAACTCAGAAAGCCTGTTTCTGCACCTTTAAATGAGGATATCAGAACCTGCTTCTGAGGTTTGTTGTAAGTTTAGAAATGCTTTAAGATTTTATTTTTATTTATCTTAATTCTTGAGACTGGGTCTCAGTATGCAGCCCTGGATGTCCTGGAGCTCACCATGTAGACCAGGCTGGCCTCAAACTCAGAGATCCACCTGCCTTTGCCTCCCACTATTGGGATTAAAGGTGTGCGCCATCACTCCTGCCCAAGATTTTATTTTTAATTACATATGTCTTTCTCTGTGTGTATGCCACTGGTGTATATGTGTCCCAGGCTAGAAGAGAGCACTGAACTCCAGAGCTGGAGTTAAAGGTGGTTGTGAGCCACCCAACCCGGGTGTTGGAAACTGAATTCAGGTCCTCTGGAAGAGCAGCAAGCACTTTTAAGCACTGAGCTCTTTTCAGCCCCAAGTTTAGAAATTTTTACACATATTGGAACCAGGACATAGTGAACACTCAAAACTGGTTATTAGATTGCTTGCTGCATTCTAGGAACGAGGTTCTTGTGCAGCCCTCGTGATGGAGGAGTCTGCTCTAAGTTAAAGGCACACCCTTTTTATTGAGCTCCAAACATGCACAGAATGTGCTCAGCTTCACTAGACATCTAGCATCGACTCAGACATCTCTCTTTTCTTCAGCTCCCCTCCTAGTCCCTGCCCTAGATCTTCTAGAGGACACTTAACCTACATACTCGATGACGTGTGGGTACATTTACCTTTGTAGCTATCAACAGTCCCAACTTTAAGAAGAAATAGGGTCCTTTATTATTAAGTCTCTAATAATTCAAAAAATAACAAATGTCCTTTTTCATCAAAATATCATTATTAGATATGGAAATACAGTTGCTTGTTGTGCCACTCCACATGCAAGCATGTTATGGGTTAGGGTGGATTTTATAAGCTAGTCTAGAAAGAAAGCTACTTTTACCAAGTATTCCTCCTGCAGTTCCAAGTGCCAAACGACCCATTAAACTACTCTTTCAGTCAAGCAACCTGTAATTTAGAACTACTTATCCCATGGTTTTCTTCAACTAGTTTGTACAGCACTTGGGAAAAGGGAGCACATATTTTATGTCTTTGATTCTCAGTGTTTTACTGTAACAGGTGCTGACTGTTTTAAATGCTTTAAGTGCATGAGTGTTTGTCTGCATGTATGTATGTATGTGCACCACATGCATGTGCAGTGCCCAGAGGTCAGCAGAGAGCATCAAATCCTCCGGACTGAAGTTCCTGATGGTTGTGAACCACCTTGTGGGTGCTGGGAACCAAACCCTGGTCCTCTGGAAGAGCAACAATTGTTCTTACTGCTGAGCCACTTGTTAGTGGAGGTAATGGTATATTAAGATCGCTTAAGCAAGAGTGGAAAAGAATCTTTATCTAATGAGACTCTTCCTCTTTTTAGGGGCTGATGTTCACAGTCAGGCCTCTGATTCTTCCTCCATTTTACTTGAAGCTGTTAGAGGAGGAAATCCAGATTCTGTGACTCTCTTGCTAGAGTATGGAGCTGATGCCAACATTCCTAAAAGTTCAGGCCACCTGCCCATTCATGTGGCAGCTGACAAAGGCCACTTATTGTAAGTTCAATTCTGTAAGTAACAGGAAATAGTAATAACTAATTTTTTTTTAAAGAGCTGCTTGGGAAATATGGGAAGCCTTGGGTCTCAGGTGATTTGGCTAATTCAGAGTTTTAACTTAACAGTAGTTCTACTAAATTTGACTTGACATCTTAGTTTCTTCAAGAAACTAGCACTTTTGGTAGGGGTCCTAACTACCACTTGATTAACATATGCATTCAATGTAGGGATAAAAGTATCATAAACAGGTTAGCTCTGCATTGTAACAACCTGAAGTGCATTTTGAAATTTTTTCCCCAGAGCTCTAAAGTTGCTGGTTCCAGTTACAGATATTGCTGCCATCAAGAAGAGTGGGATCAGTCCAGTTCACTGTGCAGCAGCTGGAGCACACCCCCAGTGTCTGGAACTTCTCATTCAGGCTGGATTTGATGTGAATTTCATGCTAGATCAGAGAATCCGTAAATATTATGATGATCAAAGGAAGTCAGCCTTGTATTTTGCTGTTTCAAATGGTGACCTCTCTTCAGTTAAGCTGCTTCTGAGTGCTGGAGCGCTACCCAATCAAGACCCAGTCAACTGCCTACAGATAGCTCTCAGGATGGGCAACTATGAGCTCATCAGTCTACTACTGAGGCACGGGGCCAACGTCAATTACTTCTGCAGAGTTAACCCTTTGCATTTCCCATCAGCACTGCAATACTCATTGAAAGATGAAGTCATGCTCAGGATGCTGTTGAATTATGGGTATGACACAGAGCGATGTTTTGATTGTCCTCATGGGGACAGAGTTCATCGCTCTTGCACTTTTGAAGGCTGGACATCTACAGTTATTAAAGATACTATGGTAAGTCCACAGTACTGGTGGTATTCCCCAAATAGTTACTGTCTGTAGCCTTGGAACTGTAACAATAGACACAGTGTGCCCTTGGAAAAGCTCATGTTGGGAAGACTCTAGTATGATATATCATAAAATAACTAAACCTAACAGTGGGAAGATGTAAGAAGTACAGAAATAATTCAGAGGAGAAAGTGACTTTAGTCAGAACTGAGGATGTTTCACAAGTTCAACACAAGGTTTTAAAGAATGCATACAATCTTATATTCTAGCTTTTTCTTTGAATGATTTATTTAGATAAAATGTTTCTAGTTCCCCATACCTATAATCACTGTTTCTTTGGTTCTCTTAGCTCTCCAACTTGGTCAGCCCATTTCCTTCTGCCACCTTTCTGATGAAAAGAGAATCACACACCAGTCTCTTGGTTTTGCCTTACCTCCTCTGCTATTTTCCTCACCTTCAGCTTTTTCCAGGGCTTTCAAGTGACTTCTTCCACTTTTCAGGTCTTATTTCAAATGTCCTCTCCCACAGGCCCTTCCCTATCCACCTTATGTAGTTCCCTCCTTCCATCAATTCTGATTGTGCAGATTTCTTTTATAGCATTTATCATTTTAATTATTTTGCACCCCCTCACAAATGTATGAACATCAGCTCTTGTTCATTTTGTTTTCTTGGCTTTTAGGTCTGTGCTTAGCATACAGTGGATGTTCTATATATACCTGAATTTATATTATCAAAATTTGAAAACAAGGGCTGGGCTGTGGTGATGCACACCTTTAATCCCAGCACTTGGGAGGCAGAGGCAGATGGATCTCTTAGTTCAAGGCCAGCCTGGTCTACAAAGTGAGTTCCAGGACAGCCAGGACTAACAGACAAACCCTCTCTTGAAAAACAAAACAAAAAAAAAAGAACCAGAACTAAGTTATTCTCCAATTAGACAGTTTTGTGTTTAACAGGAGAAACACACACCCATATTCCAGCTAGCAAGAGGCTGCATGTGTCTTGCTTTTCTTTAAGGGTATCTGCTCAGACTTCCACTCCCATCTGATGGCTAGAAGGCCATCTTTGTTGCAGACACCCAAGCAACAAACATATGGACCGATCTGTCAAGCCTCATTATCTTGTGGAGTTCTGAGGCCACCCTGAGATCAGACAAGCGGGTGCCTGAGTTTAGTACTCTTTTCATTACTCTGCTAACCTACAGATGCTCAGTGCTTTCTTATTTGCTTCCCCCTGCTTTCCTCTCAGTTTTGTGAAGTTATAACTTTGTCATGGCTGCAGCATCTCTCTGGAAAAGTTGTGCGTGTGATGCTTGATTACGTTGATCAAGTTCAAATCTGTTCAAAACTGAAAGCTGTGCTTGAAAAACAGCAGCTCTGGTCGGAAATACATTTTATCTTGAGTGAGTATCTTTCTTACAGAAAATTCCTACCAAAACACTTATCTTTATTTTTACAACATTTTTCTGATTAAAAGGTTGACCTAAAAAGAAAAAAATGCTATTCTTTTAAAATGGTGCTATTCATAACTACACTTAGTGTGTGCTTATCATCAATTCCCACCAAATGAAATCTAATTACTTACTTTGTAGACAGATAACACTTTTTCCCCAATCCATTTAACCTATGGCTATGGGAACAATATACAGATAAATTGATGCACCCCAAATGAATTCTCTCGCCTGGGTCAAATTAACATTTTCTTGTATCTCGTTTCTCCTGGGGTGATCTCTGAGCTTTCAGCCAATTCTAAAAGATAAGATGGGGGAGCTGATATTTAAGTCCTTGAAGGATTTGGGAGTCTTACAAGCCAGAGTCACAAATGATGTTGTTCTGAAACTATCCTCCTGGAAGGCTCTGATGAGAACTGAAGAGCTGTTGCCCTACAGACAGTATGGCAAATAGAAATGTTATTAACACACATATCAAATACATTTGTCAACTAAACCCTCAGGTCACCAAAAAACAAAACAATTCTTTTTGTTTTAGCAAACCCTCGCTCTCTAAGACACTTGTGCCGCCTTAAGATCCGGAAGTGTATGGGACGGTTACGTCTGCGCTGTCCTGTCTTCATGTCATTTCTTCCACTGCCCAACCGTCTAAAAGCTTATGTCCTCTACAAAGAGTATGACCTTTATGGACAAGAAAGTTCAACAGGATCCTGGTAACTGACCTATTCTGGAGAAAAAAGGTATAATCTGCAGCATTTTCTTCACAACTGACTTGTTCTAAATGACTTTCTCTTCACTCGGTAATTAAAACTTCGCTGTAATCTACATCACTTAAAGTCATTCTGTGTGGGATACCTCTCTATGAGCTGTTCAGAGAGGTTCAGAAGTCTCTCAGATAATACAGGTTATTGTTCTTGCTCTTGACTGCCCATCATGACTTAATGGTGAGGCACTATTGCTGAAGACATCACACACTCTGGTTGCAGGACACAAAGATATCAAGAAATGAGCTGGAAGTTTCCCCCTCGCTGGGCTAGCTTTCCTAGTGCTGGAGCTGCTAGGTGGGCATCTGGGGGTGGGGTAGGAAACTCATCACTGTCTTACCCAGCTGGGGACTCTGCATGTTATAGTACCAAAATGCCAGGCAAAATGTGCCCCTGATGCAACTGGGATGGGCTAACCAGCTGCTCTCTGATTGGGTCTGAAACTCACTCCACAAGAAGGAATTCATGCCTGGTACTATAAACCTGGTTTGTTTTAGTTTTTGTTTTGGTGGGGTGTTGTCAGTGGTGGTGTTTTTAAAGCCCCAGGTTGCAGAAGTCATAAAGCCCTAGGATGGATCCTACTGATGTTCTGCTAAATGAACATGTTCTCAAACTGCCTCTTATATTATGCCTATTATATTATGAATACGTTATATTTATAAATTAGTTATCTCAGCCTTGGTCAGAGATGTTTCTTTTTTCGGTAGGTGTCAATTAAGGTAAAGACTCATAACTGGTGAAAATGCTAAGAATAAATAACTATTGTGTGCTCAGCCTTAAACAAAACATTCGTAATATTCCCCCTCTGGGGCTCAAAGGACACGGCAGAAGGAACACAAAACTGTTAACAGTCAGAGAGAAGATGGGGGGGGCTGCTATGAGACACTGCACATGGATTGGTCATCATGATCTCATGAGCTCACAGAAACTTTAGTTTCCTGCACAAGATTGGACCCACCGGCATTCCATTGTGGTGCCAGAGGGTAAAAGTGCTTACCACATTAGCTTGATGACCAGAATTTGACCCCCAAAGCCCAGTGGTAGGAGAAAATCAACTCTAACAAATTGTACTCTGATCTCCACATGCATACCATGGCACATGTGCGCACACACACACATTTCTCTCTCTAAATGAATAAAACAAACCCATAATAGATCAGGGAGGGCTCATGAGGCCCCACTACTCCCTAAGGAGCTACTGGTAATTACCAGCTGCTGAGGGAAAGGAGAGCCACTTTCTTCAGTGGTGTAGCCCTGGGAAGTGATACTCCAGTAAGTTATTTACTTGTTACACCTGTACTGCCCTGTCTTCATACTCATGCAAGCAACCCTAATTACTCAGTGACTCAGTGAGTCAAACAAATAATAAAAGTAGAAGGGGAAATGTATTAAGGGGAACAAAGAGTTTGGCAGGAGTGGAAGGGGGATAAGAGGAGGTGATGGGGGTAAATATAATCAAAATATATACATGTGTGATTGCCAAAAGTAAATTTTAAATTTTTAAAGTAGCTTTGAAGCCAGGCACGATGGTATATGCCTATAATCCCAGCTCTTGGGAGATAAGAGGCAGAAAGATCAAGAATTCAAGGTCATCCATGGCTATATGGTAAATTCAAGGATGCTTTAGCTATAAGAGACCATCTCAGGAAAACAGCAAAACAACAACAAAAACAAAACAAAAAAACAAAAAAAAAAGCAATGGCTTTGAACATAGTTTCTCAACACATGGCTAGAACTGCAAGGTAATTAAAAATCAAAACCAAAAACTCATCCAAGTGCAGAGGCACATGCCTATAATCCAAACTATTCAGGAAGTGAGGTGGGTGAACCTCGAATTCGAAGCCATCTTAGGCTACTAGGCTTGCCTTGGGAGCTAGCACAGATTTCAAGTAACTGAAATACACCCAGTTCTAACTGTGTACTGATTTACAGTAAGCGTATGAATGCAGTTTCTTTGTGCTCAAAATAACAGATGCCACTTCTGATGATTGTTTTCTCTCATTATATACCTCTGCTGACCTGGAACTCACAGAGATCCACCTCCATCTGCCTCCTGGAAACTAAGATTAAGAGTGTGTACAACCATACCCGGCCATGACTTTTGTAATCTTTTTACAGAGAATATAATATTACTGGTTCAACTGAGTAGAAGAACCCCATCCATTACATGACCTAGAAACTAGCAGCCCAGGTGCCCAAATCCCAGTGTCAACTTAGCAGCTGACATCATTTCTTCATGGTCAAGTACACAGACAGGGTAATTTAGAGCTCTGAACTGAAATTCTATCACTGATAGGAAAAACATTTGCCATCTTTCTGAAAATTCCTGGTTATGTCTCACCACTGACTGACTAATGTGATCCCTGGCAGAGGAATTAAAGTGGTTTTCGAACCAATGAACTTACGGTTTTTGCACTAAACACAAGCTGGTACTGAACAAGGAAAGGGCTCACTACCAACAGAAGATGCCAGTTTAAATTTTTATTTCTATACCATACTGCATGTGAAGAATATTTTTAATTATATTTATTTTAATTATATTTAAATTTTTATAATTAAGAATATTTTTAATTATTAATTTTTATTCTTATGCTACACTGTATATAAGTAAAAGTTAAACTTTTTATTTCTATAAACAGCTTTCGTATGTGAAAGGTGAGGAAAAATACTTGGTGTTCATTAAGCCAGGTTTTGTCTTATTCAAACAGCACCTCAGAGAGGTAGGATGATACACTGTTTCACTGCAGCCCAGTCAGCCATCACATCCAAGTTTCCATATTCAGTCTCAATATTTTTAGCATTAACATCGTCCATTTTAGTGCAACTAAAGCTCTTTGATT
>LZPO01087163.1:228769-248223 GCA_001675575.1 Neotoma lepida | reverse complement strand
GATCCGCCTGCCTCTGCCTCCCGAGTGCTGGGATTAAAGGCGTGTGCCACCACCGCCCGGTGAACACCTGATTTTTGACAAAGAAGCTAAAATTATACATTGGGAAAAAGAAAGCATCTTCAACAAATGGTGCTGGCATAACTGGATGTCAACATGTAGAAGAATGCAAATAGATCCGTATCTATCCCCACGCACAAAACTCAAGTCCAAATGGATCAAAGACCTCAACGTAAGTTCAGCTACACTGAACATGATAGAAAAGAAAGTGGAAAGTAGCCTCAAACACATTGGCACAGGAGACCATTTCCTAAATATAATACCATTAGCACAGACACTGGGAACAACAATTAATAAATGGGACCTCCTGAAACTGAGAAGCTTCTGTAAGGCAAAGGACACTGTCAACAAGAAAAACGACACCCTTCAGAATGGGAAAAGATCTTCATCAACCCCACATCTGACAGAGGGCTGATATAAAAAACTCAAGAAACTAGACAGCAAAATACCAAATAATCCGATTTAAAAATGAGGTACAGAGCTAAATAGAGAATTCTCAACAGAAGAATCTCAAATGGCTGAAAGACATTTAAGGAAATGCTCAACATCCTTAGTCTTCAGGGAAATGCAAATCAAAACGACTCTGAGATATCATCTTACACCTGTCAGAATGGCAAAGATCAAAAATGCTAACAACAACCTATGTTGGAGAGGATGTAGAGTAAGGAGAACACTCCTCCACTGCTGGAAATCAGTATGGCAGTTTCTCAGAAAATTGGGAATCAACCTACCCCAAGACCCAGCTATACCACTATTGAGCATATACCTAAAGGATGCTCAATCATACCACAAGGTCACTTGCTCAACCATGTTCATAGCAGCATTATTCATAATAGCCAGAACCTGGAAACAATCTAGATGCCCCTCAACCAAAGAATGGATAAGAAAAATGACATTTATTTATATAATGGAGTATTACTCAGCTGTAAAAAACAAAACAATGACATCATGAAATCTGTAGGCAAATGGACGGAACTAAAAAGACTCATCCTGAGTGAGGTAAGCCAGACCCAGAAAGACAAACACAGTATGTACTCATTCTTAAATGGATATTAGATGCAAAGCAAAGGATAACCAGACTACAACCCACAACCCCAGAGAAGCTAGGTAAAAAGGATGACTCTAAGAGGGACACACATGGAAGGCCCTAGGAAGGGAAAACAGGATCTCCTGGGTAAACTGTGGAGGGGGCATGTAGAAGGGAAGGGATGGAGGATGGGAACAGGAGTGACTGAGATGGCCAAGTGGAGGGACGGACAGAGAGGGAGAGCAATGAAAGAGATATCTTGGTAGAGGGAAGGAACCATTAGGAGGTTAGGGAGAAACCTGGTGCTAGGGAAATCCCCAGGAATCCACAAGGATGACCCAAGCTAAGACTCCTAGCAATAGTAGAGAGGGTATCTGAACTTACCTTCCCCTATAATCAGATTAGTGACTACCCTAGTTGTCATCATAGGACCTACATCCAGTAACTGATGGAAGCAGATGCAGTGATCCACAACCAAACACTGGGCTGAGCTCCTAAACTTCAGTTGAAGAGAGGGAGGAGGGACCACAGGAGCAAGTGAGGTTAAGATCATGATGGGGAAAACCACAGAGACAGCTGACTCAAGCTGGGAGCTCATGGACTCTGGCCTGTCAGCTGGGGAACATGCATGGGACCAAACTGGGCCCTCTGAATGTAGGTGACAGTTATATAGCTAGATCTGTTTGGGGAGCCCCTGGCAGTGGGACCAGGACTTATCCCGGGTGCATGAAACGGCTTTTTGGAACACATTCTCTAGAGTTGGATACCTTGCTCAGTCTTGACACAGGGGGAGGGGCTTGGTCCTGCCTCAACTTAGTATGCCAGACTTTGTTGACTCCCCAAAGGAGGCCTTACCCTCTCTGAGGAGTGGATAAGGGGTGGAATTGCGGGAGAGGGGGGCAGGAGAAGAGGAGGGGGAGGAACTGGGATTGGTGTGTAAAAAGAAACTAGAAAACTGAACACATCCTTCCACATACCCTTCCCCCACTCAACCCACCCAGATCCCATGTCAAGTGCTCCCAGCCTATTTGGCCATCCCAGCCTGAGCCTCAACCAACTCTAGGATTCCACCAAGACCTGTTATCTACATAAAACCTACAAGCCCCTCCCACACAACACCCAACCTCTCCACCTAGCCATATCTACCCCTACACTCCAGGCTTGGACCAGAAAATACAGGCTGTACAACAACCTAGTCTGCTCTGTTCACTTGACTTCCTTCCACCTAAGTCATTTCTCACCTCTAGGCCTCACCCACTTGTGCATCCTTTCTTGTGTCCCAACTGGCTTTGTCATAATAGTCATAAAACTAAGAAAAGAAGTCCATATGCCTACATGTTATTGCAAGAATACAAACAATATGAAAAGATCAGGCCAGTATTTCCTCTCCAAAACCTACCAGTGCTGTGGAAATGTTTGCCAATGATAATTATCTAGGTGAAACCCAAGACACAGAATTTAAAACAACACTCATAAACTTCATCAAATAATTTAAACAGTTTAAGAAGACACAAAGAAATAGCTCAATGAAATTAAGGAGAAAGAACTTGAGAAGAACAAACCCCTGAGTGACACCCAAGGCAACACAAACGTAAGGCTGGTGGAAATGATGGAGATAATCCAGAACTCGAGAACAAAATTCAATAAAGAGATACAAACACTGAAGAGGATTCAAACTGAAATGGGGATGGACCTGGAAAACCCAGTAAGCTGAGCTTCCCCTTCTTCCTCCGGGTCCATTGGCCACCCGGCCACAAGGACAAAGGAGGCAGAAGGGGCAAGCAGAGCCTTGTCCAGCCAATGAGCACGACGGAAATAGCCTTCTGGGAGACTGCTTCAGTATTATAGCTCAACTTCATTCCAGGGTGAGGGGAGATATAAAGGATGGGGACAGTGGCTGGGGCACTACCTAATTTGCATTAAATAGCACATTCCTATCATAAAGCTCCTAGTACAAGTTACCATAGGTGGAAGCACAGTCCTACCATAAAGCTCCTAGCACAATGTCTAATTACCATATGAGCAGCAGGGGGACAGCTTCTGCAGGGAACTGTATCAAAGGTCACACTAGAGATAAGTCAGGCATCTGGGCCTAGAGACATTCTCCAAATAAGGTAGACAGAGAGTGTGAAGCTTCTGCTTGGGGATTTCGGGGGTGGGGATCCTCCATGTTGCAGACAAGAGCTCAGAGAGAGCTGCCAGGCCATGGTAGACTATAACCTCTGACCAGCAGGGACTCCGAACAGTAAGCCAACTAGAAAACTCAAGGGAAAGCCTTACAAGTAAACTGCATCAAGCAGAAGATAGAATATTAGGTTGTGACGATGAAGTGGAGGATTTAGACCAAATGATCAAAGAATATGAGAAAAAAATCTTAAAAACACAGTAAACATACAGGAAATGTGAGGCACCATGAAAACTAAATCTTCAATTATAAGCTCAGATGAAGGGGAAAGAAACCCAAATAAATGGCATAGACCAAGTCTTCCACAAGATTATAGAAGAAAATTTCCCCAAACTAGGAAAAGACACACCCATACAAATACAAGAAACACACAGAATATCAAATAGACAAGACCAGAAAAGAAAATACCCACAGCATATCATAGTTAAATACTAAGTATACATAACAAAGAAAGTGTACTGAAAGCTGCAAGAGAAAAACAACAACAACAACAACGTAAGTCACAGATAAAGGAAAGCCCATCAGAATAACAGCTGATTTCTCAAGGGAACCTTTGAAAGCCAGAAGACTGGAGTAATGCATCCAAGTTGTAAGAGACCCTAGGATCTGCCTAATATAACTACCATATTGAAGGGCAAAGAAAAATTTTCTATAATCTAAGCAGCCAAAAATGTTTCTACCCAACAAATCAAACCTAAAGAAAACACAGGAAGCAACATTTCTGGCTAAAGAGAGAAATGAGCACAGCCAACAGAGTGTGGAAAGAAACATAAAGCCATAATTATTAAAATACAAAATACCACTGAAAATATAACACCAAGGACTAACAACACAATGACTAAAATTAACACACACATTTCTTTTTTATTTGTTTGGTTTCTTTTTCATTTTTCTTTTTTCAAGACAGGGTTTCTCTGTGTAGCTCTAGCTGTCCTGGAACTCCCTCCGTAGGCCAGGCTGGCCTTGAACTCAGAGATCCACCTGCCTCTGCCTCCCCAAGTGTTGGAAATTAAAGGCAAGCATCACCATCACCACTGGCAATGCAGACATTTCAATAATAACCTTAAATATCAAGGGCCTGAATTCTCAAAACAAAAGACACAGACTGAAACGATCAAGAAACAAAATCCATCTGTCTGATGTTTTTAAGACACAGCTTTAAAGATAGGCACATCTTAAGAGTAAAAGGATGGACTACAAACACTCCAATCAAATGGGACCAGGAAGCAGGCAGGCTTCCCTTATCCTGGTGTCTGACAAAATAGATGTCAAACTAAAACTAACCATAAAAGATAAAGACACTTCGTTTTAATCAAGGGAACTCTTAACCAAGACGACATTATGATCCTAAACATACATTCACCTGGCCGGGTATAATGGCACACGCCTTTAATTCCAACACTCAGGAAGCAAAGGCAGGAGGATCTTTGTGAGTTCAAGGCCAGCCTGGTCTACAAATTGAGTTCCAGGACAGCCAGGGCTGTTACACAGAGAAACCCTATCTTGGGGGGAAAAATATATTCACCAAATGCTGGTGAATCCAATTTCATTTAAAAAAATGTACTAATGGATTTAAAGACACAGATTAATATCAACCCATAAATAGTAAGTGATTCCAATACCCCACTTTCTCCAATAGACAGATCATCTGAACAAAAACTACAGAGAAACATCAGAATTAATACCATAAGCCAAATTCAGAAAGGTTGAGGTAACTCTATGTATCTTACCTGACCACAATGGAATAAAATCTAGAACTGACAACACACAAATCTCTAGTATGTACACGAACTCATGGAGATTAGATAATTTACTAGTGGATGATGAAGAAGTCAAAGAAGAAACCAAGAAAGAAAGAAAAAATTTCCAGGAACTAAATGAAAATGAAAACAATCAAAACAGAACTTCGGAGCCATACTGAAAGAAGTCCTTTGAGGGAAACTTAGAGCTCTAAGTACCTAAACTAAAAAATCAGAAAGAGTACAAATAAATAACTTAATGATACAACTCAAAAGTTTGGAAAAACAGCCAGGCAGTGGTGGCGCATGCCTTTAGTCCCGGCACTCGGGAGGCAGAGGCAGATGGATCTCTAAGTTCGAGTCTACAGAGTAAGTTCCAGGCTACAGAGAAACCTTGTCTTATAAAACAAAAGGAAAAACAAGAACAAACCCAATCCAAACCCAGTTGACAGCAAGAAATAATATAAATCAGACTATAAATCGATGAAATATAAAAAATTACAAAGAAGCATTGAATCTAAGAACAGCTCTTTGAGAAGATAAACAAGATTGACACACATCTGCTGGGGCCCAACTAACCAAAAGAAAGAAAGAGAGAACCCAAATTAACAGAATCAGAAATGAATAGGGAAATATTATGACACCAAAAAAATTCAGAATATTGTAAGGGAATATTCTAAAAGATCTATTCTCCTTTTACCTGGAAAACTTAAAAAAAAAAAATTCTAGATTCAGCCAAGCCACCAAAATTAAACCAAGAACTCAACAAACTAAATATATAAATAACAAATGAAGTGATTAAAGTAGTAATAAAAAGCCTTCCAGATAAGTAAGTCCCTGTCTCTTATACACATCTAGAAACTAGGAGGAGCACTCCCAAGCCCCATCTTGAAGCCAGTGTCACTCTAATATTCAAACAGGTAAAAACAACAACAGAAACCACAGCCCAGGATCTCTGATGAACACACATCCAAAACTTCTCAATAAAATACTTACTAAGTACTAACAAATAAAAAAGACTATACACCATGACCAAGTGGCTCTATCCCTAAAATGCAGGGATGGTTCAACATATGCAAGTCAATCCAACGTAATAAACCTAAATGGACTTAAAGACAAAAATCACATGATCATCTCAATAGATGCAGAAAAAGGCCTTTGACAAAATCCAACAAGCTTTTAAGATAAAAGTCCTTAGAAGGAACATTCCTCACTATAATAAAAGCTATATATAAGAAGCCCACAGCCAACATCATCCTAAATGGAGAAAATCTTGAAGCAATCTCACTGAAGTCGAAACAAGACAGGGTGTCCACTTCCCCATTCCTTTTCAATATTGTGCTCAAAGCACGAGCTAGAGCCAATAGGACAGAGAAGGAAATTAAACGGATACAAACAGGGAAAGAAGTCAAACTATCCCTACTTGCAGATGACATAATATTATACAATAAGAGATTCCCCCCTCAAAAGAAATCAGGAAACTTCTAGAAATGACAAATTCAGCAGTGTAGCAGATACAGAATCAACTTGCACAAATCAGTAGCTTTTCTTTTCTTTTCTTTTCTTTTTTTTTCGAGCCAGGGTTTCTCTGTGAAACAGTCCTGGCTGTCCTGGAACTTACTCTATAGACCAGGCTGGCCTCGAACTCACAGAGATCCACCTGCGTTTGCCTCCCAAGTGCAGGGATTCAAGGCGTGCATCACCACCCAGAAACAAATCAGCAGCTTTTCTACACACCACTAACAATCATAAAGAGAAAGCAATCATGGACATACTCCATTGACAACTGCCTCAAAGAAAGTAAAGTACTAGGAATAAACCTAATCAAGAAAGTGAAGGACTTCTACAATGAAGACGTTAAACCTTTAAAGGAAGAGATAAAGCTGTCTCTTATACACATCTAGATGTGTATAAGAGACAGGTTAGAGGGATCAACAATTGCAGATCTTAAGATATATTATAGAGCCGTAGTAACAGAAACAATATGGTATTGGCACAAACATAGACATAGACCAACAGAATAAAATCAAAGACCCAAACATGAGTACATGTTACTTAAACCATTTACTATTTGACAAAGATGTTAAAAACATACACTGAAGAAAAGAGCATCTTCAACAGATGGTGCTGAGAAAACTGGGTATCCACTGGAGACAAATGAAGTTAGACCCCATCTATCACCTTGCACAAAAACCTAAAAGTAAAGTCTGAAACATTGAAACTGCTAGAAGAAAACACAGGCAGTACTGTGCATAACAGATACAGGAAAGGACTTTTTAACCAAGACTCAATTTGACCAAGAATTAAAGACAACAATTGAAAAGTGGAACTTCATGGAACTAAAAGGCTTCAGCACAACTGAAGAAATAAAGTGTTAAAGAGGAAGCCCACAGGACGGGAGAGAATCTTTGCTAACTATACATCTATTGAGGATTAATATCCAAAATATCTAAAGAACTCTAAAAATAAAAGGTTAAAAAACAAAAGCAAAAAACCAAATGACCCTATCATAAAATGGGTTTGGGACCTGAACAGAGAGTTCTCAAAAAAGAAGAAAAAGAAGGAGGGGGGCTAAGAAATATCTCAAAAAATATTCATTGCATTAGGGAAAGCAAATCAACACAACTTTGAGGTTTCACCTCACCCAAGTCAGAATGGCAAAGATCAACAAATAACAAAAGCCAGAGGATGTGCATGGAAAAAAGAACCCTCATTCACTGTTGGTGGAACTGCAAACTAGCCCAGACACAGGAAATCCCCAGACACAGGAGAATTTCCAAAAAGCTAATAATAAATCTACCAAATGACCCAGCTAGATCACTCCCTTAGTATATGCCCAAAGGACCTGACACCCTCCTCCACAGATACCTGTTCAGCCATGTTCATTGCTATTCTATTCCCAAAAGCTAAGAAATGGAAATAACCTAAATGTCCTTCAACTGATGAGTAGATAATGAAGATGTAATACATAAACACTACAAATAGTATTCAACCGTAAAGAAAAATGAAATCATAAACTTCGCAGGTAAATGGATAGAATTAGAAAAGAGCATATTGAGTGAGGTGACCCAGACTCAGAAAAACAAACATGACATGTTTTCTCTCATCTGCAGCTCCTAGCGCCAAATCTTCAGATGTGAGTACCTATCCTGGAGTAACTACAGAAACTAGGAAAACAAAAAGGGATCATTGATGGGGTTGGGGTTGGGGGAAGCAAGAGACAGAATACAAGTGATCAGGGAAATGGGGAAAAAGAGTGGGGGCTCTAGTCATGGATGGGGGAGATACAGAAGGAGAGAGGAGGGTAAAATAAGTTAGGATGTCTGATTAACTATCTACCTAAAAAACAAAAACCTATACTACACATAAGTCTGTGCATAAATAAATACACATATATAATTTAAATGAAGAGTTTTCATTCAGGCTGACAATGCTCCCTCCAAGAGCCAAAGACCATCAAACCCAAACACCAGGCCTGAGAAGCCCTCTTTTGAGTTGTTGGTCAGGGTTGTCTAAAAGACTCCCAAAATATTACACGTCACTGCCCTTGGGTGCCCCAAGGGGTGGAAAGTAAGTTCCCTATTGCTGAAGACACCATGAACTTCAGATGCTTGGCCCAGAGACCCCTGAGCTGGAACTGCCTCTTTCCTGAGAACTGGTGTCCACAGTACCATAAGACACCATGCAAAAGTTTCCAAAGCAGGGAAGCAATCAACAGTCCTATCCAGATATGATGCCTAGGAACCACAACAACCACCCACCTTTGAACCACAACTACCAGCACAGCACGATAATCCTAAGGTGCGATAGTGGTACACATACCTTGTGGGTAACAGCTCTCTAACTGGACTTAAAACCCACTCACAGGAGGGAAAGCATTCCAAGCACTGGAAACTTGGCCAGCTGCCAAAGGTTAGTAAAGTCAAGGATCTTTCGGGTGAGAGGGTGAAAATGAAACATTAAAAAAAAAAAAAGCTCAAGGGATAGTTTATGTACTGAGAATTTGACTACAAGGTCAAAAGTCTATGACATTCTACAATTGTGTCTGAGTAACTTCTGAAGTCAGATTAGGTTCTGGTTGCCTTAAGAGTACTATGAGTAAAGTTGAGAAAACTCTGAAGTGAAAACAACATCAAAACTGAGCATAGCAGCAGAACAAATGCAAATGATACATTTCAAAGTTTACTACTGGGTCATTCTAGAATGTAAGAATATCGAAATGTGCTCTACCTTCAGTTTCTGATTTTGTGCTTCCTCCAGATTCTCCAAATGGATTTGTACGCCTGAAGTTTAGGAAAAAATATGAACAAATGGGTCAGTTACCACGAGCCACATGGAAGAGACCAGGGTTAAAAACTGAGTCATAAAACTTTTCACATTTACAAAGAATAGCTCTAGAATGTCCCACTCTATTAATGAACAATAGGATGGCCAAAATACTGTCTGAGCTTCACTTTCACGATGAGTAATAGGCCAACTCAATGAATCTGCATTGACTAACTTATCTATTGCAGCCCTGTGCTGTAAGACGAATTTCTAACCAGTCTTATTAATAAACACACAGAACAAGAAATAGGGGTGAAAATCTGACAGAGATCAGAGGAATTGGGAGCAAGACACCAGCTAGCCTCACCTCACCAACGCTGTCGCTACTTCCAAAGAGCAAAGCGAAGAGAGCGACTTCCTGTCTAACCCAGCTTTTTACGCCTGTCCATTCTGTTAACTCATTTTTTATCTTTACCAAGCTACATCACTTCCTGTCTGTCTGCACGGACCTCCAGAACTCTATGGCTGATTCTGGGATTAAAGGTGTTACCACCTCTTTCCACTAGTTCCCATTAAGGGCGTGTGTTAACTTGTATGACTATTGTTTTACTACTAGTGGCTGGCTGTCCCGTTTTTTCTCCAATCCTCAGATAAATTTTATTGGGGAACACAGATAAAATATCACCACACTCTGCTGCTGTATTTTATTTAGTAGGCATAAATTTAGCCACACACAAGAAAAAAATCCTCATAATAAACTATTTTCCAAAAGTTTTCTAAATTAAACAAGCCAACATAGAGGAAGACTAATATGGCGACACTACTGGAGACTTATGAAAATGCCAGGGGTTTCCGAGGACTGTAAAAATCCCAATCTGGGTTCCTTAAGTACAAATTGTAAGTTAACTATACAGATTTGAAAACTGTCTAGCTCAAAACATTCTTCTCTTTCCTGTTAATTGTCTTCCCTACAGCTGGGTCTCTATATAAGTATCACATGTATACGTAAGTACTAAGAGGGCTTGCCTAGGATGCACACAAAGCCTCGGTTTCATTCCCACCACCACAAACAAAGTGAAACAAAACTGACCTCTGTATTTCTCAAGATACAAGTAAAAATGCAAGGAGAAAAGTAAACCAAGATTAAAAACTCCTCCTCCTCTTCCTGCTCTTAGCTTACAGCACAATCACAATGATAGAAGGAGAAAGTTCAATTCAAAGAAGTCTTAGAAGTGGTCTGAAATAACACTGGCATTAAGAAAACAGGACAGGGGCTAAGGACATGGCTCAGTCAGACCTGAGTTTAATCCCCAAAAATTATGTTTAAAAAAAGCCAAGCAGCCAGGAATGGTGGTGCACACTTTTAATCTTAGCACTTGGGAGGCAGAGGCAGATACGTGTATCTCTGAGTTTGAGGCCAGCCTGGGCTACGGAGTGAGTTCCAGGACAGCCAGGGATACAGCACACTTGCATTCCCAGCTCTGGGGAGGCAGAAATGGGCAGATCCCTGGGGCTCACTGGATAGCCAGCCAACCTGGCATGATCCAGGCCAGTGGGAGATTCTTTGTGAAAAAGGTGGACGGCACTGGAGGAACAACACCTGAGTTGTCCTCTGGCCTCCACAAACAAGCACATAAATGTATGTGTGCATCTGCAAACACATAAACATGCATATACACACATACACACACACACAAAATGATATTGACCTTTTTTAAAAAAACATTTATTTACTCTTATTTTAGGTTGTAGATGAGTGCCCACATGTATGTATATGCACTATTTATGTGTCCAGTGCCTGCAGGGCCAGAAAAGGGCTTCAGATGCCATGGAGGTGGAGTTATGGGTGGTTGCCAGCTACCACGTAGGTGCTGGGAATCAAACCTGGGTCCTCTCTCTGCAAGAGCAGCCAGTGCTGCTAACCACTGAGCCGTCTCTCCAGCCCAATACTGATCTCTTTCACATCAACCTGGCATATCATATGCTATGCATACTTAGTATATTCATACAAATTTTCATGACTATATAAGTGCCATATCCAAATTTAATGTAACAAGTGCCCAACCTCCTTAATAAATGATTTGCCGTAGTTTCATTTCTTTATGTGTATGTGTGTTTGTCTATATAAATTATTGTGCACCACATGCATTCAGGAACCCATGAGGCCAGAAGATGGTTTCAGATCCCCTGGAACCAGAGGTACAGGTAGCTGTGACCTGCCATGTGGGTGCTATGAACTGAACCTGATACTCTGCAGGAGCAGCAAGTGCTCTCAACTTCTGAGCCATTTCTCTAGTCAGAGCCCCTAAAGAAAAAAAAATTAAGTACTTTGACAAGAGTATTCTTCTTCTTCATCATTACCACCATCATCATCATCATCACATTGAGATGAAGTAATTTGACAAGAGTATTCTTCTTTATCATCATTAACATCATCATCAAGACAGGATCTCATATAGTCCAAACTGGACTTGAATTTGCTATACAGCCAAGACAAGTTGAACATCTGATTCTCCTACTCTCAACTCCCAAATCCTACAACTGCAGGCATGAGCTAAACATGCCCAGGTTTTATGGGATACTAGGGACTGAATCCAAGGCTTCATGCACACTAAGCAAGCACTCTACCAACTGAACTACATCCCCAGCCCCTTATTCTGACACAGAATTTTTAAAATAGTATCACAACCTAAAGATAAAACTATCATTTCCCCTGCAATTGACAGGGCAAATACCCAAGTAATATACTTGATAAGCAATTCAGAATTAAATTTTTTGACATTTGATTATCTGAACACCTTTAATTAATGCAGAAGACATAAAAAAAAAAAGAATCTGTATGGTTCTATCCTAACTATGAAAATGTTGTTAGGCAATTACATGAAAGACAACATAGCTGACGCAGAAATGCATCATAAGTAGAATCATAACTCTTAGAGAAAACAGCACATTGTCTTTGTGACACCATCACTCACCTGCCTCCTTGGCCAAAGGCTTTTCCCTGGCCAGGCTGATCTTCACACACAGGAGAAATTATATCAAACTGTATTGGAGTATCTGGGGCAACAAGAGAATCTAGAGAGAGGGAAGCCAAATTTGTAGACTCTGATCCCAAGGATCCTGAACTGCTGGTTCGAGCTGTTGGTGGCCGAGATTGTCTAGACAAAGGAAAGCAAAAAGGCACTGAATTTAGTTTTTTCTTTCAGAAGTTCAATGCTCAGCAGACTAGAAAAGAAACAATATTTTAAGTCAATGAAAGTATAAAGCAAACATCAATAAAAAGCATTCCCAAGGCAGGTAGAGAAGCACTGACCAGAATCCCAGCCCTCAGGAAGTGAAGGCACAGAGTCACAAACTCTGGGTCAGCCAGATCTACAAAGCAAGACCCTGACTCAAAAAGTAGAAGCTTAATCCCAAATCAGCTAGCTATTTATTTAGTAAAAGATTCCTTTCATTCCAATTAAAAAACATAAACTAGGACTCGGGAGATGACTCAGCCGATAAAGTACCTGCTGCCTAAGCAGGAGAACTCGGGTTTTAATCTTCAATACTTGTATTTAAAAAGCTGCCCATGGCAGCAGGCATCTGCAACCACAGCACTGGAGTGCAGAGAAAGGAAGAGCTGGAACTCACTGGCCATCAGCCCACCGAATCAGTGAGCTCCAGGTTTATGAGACCCTGTCTTAAAAATAAAAATCTCCAACATATCAGCCTCTAACCTGCACAGGCACATATACGTGAATGTGTGCACATACACATCCCTTAGTAGTGAATTAATGATTTTGAAAATATACTTCTGTTAGTCAGAGATGATTTAGTACTTATCTAAGTAGTATTGTTAAAATCAGATTGCTCACTAACACTTTAAATAGCTTATATTGTCCATTAAATAACCCCGTATATTAACTCACCCTGTTGGACGCAGGCTCTCATGTCTCTGCTGGAAAGATGGGGAAGGGGTGACAGCTTCCAGAGCAGACTGATTTACTCGTGCAGCAGTTTCCTATTTTGTTTTGTTTTTTAAAAAAAAAAGATTAGGATTAGTGATGTAAGAAACCAAAAGTTTGATATAGTTCTCAAAATTGTCACTAAGCTCGAGTTGTGTTTAAAATATAAATTAAAGCTACTGTGGTATTTCCATTCTGCAGTAGTACTACTAGTACTACTAGTAATTAACATACTAATAAGGTATGTTAATTTCAAACATTATGAACTTCCTATAATTCAAGAATAATTCTAATTTCTTTCTACTAACACACACAATATTTTCCTAACTACCAGTTATCTTGGATTAAGGTATGTACTATCACCTAGCACATTGCCTAGTCTAATTCAAAATATTTTATGTAACATAAAATTTAGAAAGAATAAAAAATATTCATTAAGTATAAAAGAACTCTTTTAGAACACAGTTATTTATGAAATTATTATGAATAATCTGGATGGCATCTTATCTTCACAAAAACAGAATTCTATTTTCCTAAGTGAAAAGTCTTTGAATTTAAAACCTGGAAGTCATCTTTATCATTTTCTTCTTCACCTTTTACTCAGTCAGTTACTAACTAGTCTAGACCCTCCTATCAAATCCACCATTACATCAATAGCAGCTTTAGTTGGGCATGGTGGCACATGCTATTAATCTGGGTTGGGGGAGGGGCAGAAGCAAGCAGATCCAAGAGATCCTGTTGGGGTCGGGAGAAGAGCTTAAGACTTAAGACTTTCAACTGAAATCATTAATCCCTAGCCAGCTCTGGGAAGCACCTGGGTTTACAGCATAGCCAGCCCACGAAGACTGAGTTTAGACAGCTTCCTCTAGGACCACGTCTTTCCCCAGCTCTCATACAGCATGGACTCATTCAGTTGCTTCAACTACGGGCACCCTTGGATTCTACCTGCACGTCTGAACTGTACCTAGGCTAAGTTTACAAGCTGAGGTTCACCAGGTTTGAAACCCTTGCTACTCAAAGAATAATTTGCAAACTGAGAATTGAGGCTACATCCTTACAGATGTACCAAAATCATACCATGTAATTGACAAGATTCCAGGGGATCTGTATGCAGACTTCAGTTTTCTATTCTGCACCAAAAACTTTTATTTGCACTGCTAGTTCATTTACATGTCACCTCTGTGTCTAAGCTTTAGTTTTCATTGTATTATCTGCAGCATCTCTACAGAACTTTCTCTAAAACAAAGTCTTCATTGATCCTAACACTCTCAAAATGTAAGCCTGTAAGTGACCACCATGTGCATTTTTTAAACCATGTGCTTCTCGTCACAACATATTGTAAATAAAATGTCACATGGCTTCTGTTTTCCCGTACCATAATAACTCCTAGAGGAAGCCACAGAGTTTCACCTAATTTTTACCTACTCCATGGCACTCAACATGAAGCTAAACTGTCAATACCAATTGAGTAACTGATTTCAGTCCATTTTAAAATAACACACTGTTCTGTGACAGACAATACATGGCACACTGTATGGATTCTGTACTTGAGATTACATAATTTGAGAAAGGAATCAATTAATAAAAGCCATATAAAATACAAAATAACTTCACTCTGATAGATCTGAATAACAAAATAAAAAATAGTACCTCTGGATTTTCACTCAAGTATATTTGTTTAGATATGTTGTTTATTGTACAAATCCACTGAAAAGGAAAAATAATTAAATATGATTACTAATTTTTTTTTCAATAAAGCCTCTCTACTAAGGAAGACTATTCAATATTAAACTGAAACATAATTTTCATTAGAAGTAGCACATAATCTTCTTCATAAGAAAATACCCTGGAGGTGGGGATGGAGCTCAGTGGTAGAACATATACTTAACTAAACACGTGAGCCCCTGGATTCAATCCCCAGCACCACAAACAAAACAAAAACAAGATACCCTGCTATAAACAGATGCATGTAAGAGATCTTCAGATTAATTATTTTTAAATAAATGTATTTATACAAGGAAATAAATAGTTGTAACTTAATAGTATACATTTATATATTTTTATATTACTTCTTCCCTTAATTCCCACCAAACATGGTAATATGATTTCAGTTACCATACCACCTATGTGAAAAATTAAAATACAAATTCTTTCTGGGGAATGTACATGATATATCTTCCTTCTTTCAGAACAGAAAACACTATTCCACATCTTCTGCCTCACTCTCAAGGGTTCCTGTGCCTGACAGGCCTCACAAAACTAAAGCTCTGGTAAACTGTGCAGAGAGCAAAGACATGTGTCCTCACAAACCACAACCACTCTTTCCCATGAGAAATAAATACATGTTGTCTCTCAAGAATTTCCAACTTATCTTTTACCAATAAAATTATAATACTAAATAAAAATGCTGAAATTAAGCTAGGGTACATTTTCATGAAGACTATTTCTGAAAACAGTTTCTAAAGTGTCAGTCTTGGTAACACCTTACCTTCCGTATGTGGTATACTAGCAGTAAAACTGGAGCCAGAACTAAAAGGCTTGTAAGACAGAACAGAAACTCCCAAATCCTTGTTTTTCTGTCTTTCCTTTTCCCAATGTTCTAAGCTCTGGTTGCTCTTGTGGTACCACATCTGCTGCCACTATGTTCTTACTGCAGCAAGTAGTGTCCCAATGGTTAGTGAGAACGGAGAACAAATGAAACTGTCAACTCATGACACTCAGCCTGTCAGAAGGCGCATAAGGTCATTGCTGAATATAACACTTTAAGACAGCACAGAAATGGTTCCCCCAACTACAAAATTGTTGGGAAACTAAGACTGCTGCTTGAGAACAGAGAACTTTTAATTAACTAGGATTTTTCCAAATTTTCTTTAATGAATACATTAATATGCTTTGTTCTCAGGATAAAAAACTAGTTTTAAATGTTGCTAAAGAAATTCACTTTATAAAAAAAAAATTACCTCTTCATGGTCTTTTTTACTCTCTGCTTGCAAAATTGAAGATCTAGGGAGAAAAGAATGAAAGCTTTAGCCTCAACTTTAAAACTAAAGAAAAAACACACTGACAATGCTTTAGGGAAAGACCACCACCAGAGCACCAGGACCGCAGCCTGAACTCCAAGAGGCTATCTACAACACAATTTGCAAAATCAGATGGGAGTGTCCACTCTCAGAAGACAGAACATGAAAGAAGAAAATGCACTTCAACTTCCTGGCATTTCTATTGGTGATCTGACTAGAAAATACTAACTTCAATGTTGACAGTTTCACCCTCAATAAGGTTAAATAAAAATTCCAACATATGAATCACTAACATAAATATATGGCTTTTGTCCATATATTAATATTTTAAGAGAAAATTTAAATTTTACTAATTTTCTATTATATCAGGAAAAATGGGAAACCATGCCAAGCATTAGCAAAAACTAAAAATACCAAAATGTAACCACTGGTGGTAACATGCTAGCAATTTGCAAATTTGGTTAACAGAAAACAGGAACTCTAACATACAGCTCTGACATTCATTATATGTCTGTAGAAGGACTGACTAGGAAAATAAGCACATGGCTAAGATAGTGAGCAAAATTATCTTTTACTGAAAAGGTACCTTAATGTAAATATTATGGAGAACAAAAAAATTACTTTCAGTGAACCAGGAGGTTTCTTCAAAATAGTAAGAAAGTTCAAGGTCACAATCAATCTCTGCTAACTTAAATATCTATCACTAGGAAAATGTTTAAAGTATGTTGTATGGTTTTTTTTTAAGATTATAATGCAGCCATTACAGGTGGTTTTTTAAAGATTTATTTGTTTTATTTATGTATTTGTGAGTTGGTGTGCACCACATGAGTGCAGGTGCCCTTGGAGGCCAGGAAAGGTTGTCAGTTTCCCTGGAACTGGAGCTCTAGGCAGTTTTGATCCACCAGATGTGGGTGTTCAGAACGGGACCTAGATGCTCTGTAAAAGTAGTAAGTGTTCTTAACTGCTGAGCTATTTCTCTAGTCCTATAAAAAAAAATTTTAAATGGATGCAGATCCAATTTATGTATAAAAATATCACTCAATTATTTAAGAAAACGTACTTAGACCAGGCATGGTGGCACACTTATAAACTACTAAACACTCCTAAATTACTTCAGAGGTTCAGGTAAGAGGACCACAAGTTGAAGGCTGGTCTAGACAGCTTACTGAGAACCAGTCACAAAATGGAATTTGACAAAAAGGGCTGTGGCTCTAGCTGTGGTAAAGACTTGCCTAGAATGCTCAAGGTTATGGGTTCAATGCAAAAGAGAAGAGAGGAGATGGGAAGGGGAAGGGAAGGGAAATGCATAAATATTATTTTTATAATTTTATATTATATATATATAAATATATATTTTTATATTTCAAAAGACTTGTCCTACTCTATACAGTCTCATTTAATGCAATAGAATTTTTAAGGGACATGATAAACAAAAATGAACAAAATAACCTAACCAGAAGTAACTGATCAACATTTCAAAATAAGACTATTGTTAGAATCTATACATCACATATGGGCACATTATGTATGTTAGATTTCTATTCCCCACAGTAACTGACAACTCCTCTGCCTATATTTGATGTATAGAAAAATAGAAGTCAGAGGGTTTAAAAGTAACTTGTCCAAGAACACAAAGTAAATAACAACCTTGGCTGGCATTCTAACTTACACTGCCTTCCCAATACTATGCAGGATTCTTCAGTGAGTAGTCTCAAACATGAAATCACAGGTTTGGCCCATTTGTTGCTTTGACAACTTCAAAGTATTCAAAAAATTATTTAATTAAGTCAGAAAAAATGAATTCATGTCCATTAAATTAGAAAGCAAATTACCTTAATATATAGTTGTAGGAATTTAGCAGAGTCACTGTAGGGTAAACATTAAAATGAATAGTTTTCACTGTATCCAGGGCAGACATTAGAGTCAATAGTTGTTTTCCAGAAGGACTGTGACCTTGAAGAATCATTGCGGAAAACAGTAAAGAATCTTTGTGGAAAACAGTGATTGTTTTCTGAGGTTTGTAGAATTGTTTTTCTAAAAGGGTGTTACAGCTTTTGCATGACTTTGGTCACGAGATGCCTCTGGCACACCTGAGACTCTTGGGTTATTATGTATTGCAAAGGATACACAATAAGGGACTAAAGTCATGAGGGCATGTGATACTTTTCTTCAGAGAGACATATAGATTAGATTAGGGACCTCGATATGAGGAAATACTTTACCCAAAAAACAACTTTGTGTAGCAATCAATAAATATGCCTTTGTATGCTGTTGGGGGTACAGCTCAGTTCATCAGAGGCTGGACCTTCCTGCTGCCACACAGGCCTTAAAATTTCATCTTGGAATGACCTCTTTCTTTGACCAACCCACGCAACACAGAACATCCCAACAATATAAAGTAATTCTAAATGTCTATATATCCTGCATTTTATTTTAAAATATAAGTCTCATTAGCAGCAGAAAAATACTAACTTTTTCCCATCAAAAGAAGTGATCTGAAAACAGTATCGCCTGTCTTCGCAGTCCACAGCCATCACTGAGCAGTTGTCTATGTCCATGGCCAGGCCGCCTGCTACATCCCCACGGGCTTGACTCATTAAGTTTCCTCCCTGCGTGAAGTAGAACTGTCTATCCCAGGTAGATGACACCAAGCCTGTTTTACTAGAGAAAGTACATTAATATTTTAATAATGACACCTAAAAATCCCTTATCACCAGCAGACACAGGAAAAAGTATGTGAAAACAAAACAACCTGCAAGAAGGCACAAAGATGTCAAGAAGATAGATCACTTTTTCAGACTCCAAAATGATTTTGTGCGTGCTGACTCACTTGTGTGAAAGCGTGTACAGTTTCAAAAAGCTGTTATGATACATCAAAAGTACAAGTTATAGTTTGATATTCAAGGGAAGAAATCAATTTTATTTCTAGGGTTAATCTACTTCACCATCTTCTGTCAAGTGAAGGCTGGGGACTTAGCTCAATGGGGCAGCATGTACCTAGGATGCTCGAGGGCCTGGGTTCCAGCCAGCATTGATAACTGAAGAGAATTAAAAGGGGTGGGAGAAGCTTGGCCCATTTTCAAATGAAAACTCAAATTTGACTTGATATAACCACATAGTTAAGTACGTGATTAATATTAATATAATGTTATGATAGGCTTATTTGGACTCAAATTAGTTTCATCTCTTTTATAAATCCAAATTATTCAATAA
>LZPO01087163.1:189967-202789 GCA_001675575.1 Neotoma lepida | reverse complement strand
AGAGTCTGCTAAACACCTTATACATGTAGCAGAATCCTCACAACATTCTTATGAGGCAGGTAGTATTATTTTAGAAGTAGAAAATTTCAAGTCTTAGAGAAGGGTCAAACTCACACAGCTAATAGTGGACCTAGGAGAGTGCTCCATCTTAGTTTTTCTTTATAAAATAAGGTAGTGTTTGTCATTGTCTATAAAGTCCAGAGAACTCTAGACTATCAACCAAAATTTATTAAGATATATCTGGCCAGTAAATTAGGCTTGACATTGGTGAACATGATAAAGATGACCTAGTAGTCCTTGGGACTTAAGAACTTCCTTTTTTTTTCTGAATAAAACAAGCATATGTCATTTTTAAAAGCTTGTAAGATACAGACAAGTGATATTAATTTCTTGTAATATTAATTTCTCTAAACGTGGCAGGCTCACACACTCTCAGTTTTGCATAGTTCAGGCTATATTAATTATATAGTGCTTTTTACAGTTAGGAAATCCTAAAGATCATTCTTTAGCACATAAAATCTTATTGTAAATCTAATTCTCAACATGAGGACATTTAGCATTTCCTCAGTGCTGCAGTTTATATTATTTTGCTATCATTAAATGTGATGAGCTTTATATTTTTCTTTTCTCTTTACTGTAAATTCAGAAATTAGATTACTGAGGTAACAGGAATGAACCTCTTTGAGAGCTGATGCAGACTTGGATGTTGACACTGGGGCTGATCCTTCATTTTACTTTTGTCCCACCCCAGTGTATCACTGCATCTCTGCTCTTTCCCTGTGACTGGAGGATCTGAAAGCCAGATTATTAAGTCTTTTTTTGAGACAGGGTTGCTCTGTGAAACAATCCTGGCTATCCTGGAACCCACTCCGTAGACCAGGCTGACCTCGAACTCACAGAGATCCACCTGCCTCTGTCTCCTGAGTGCTGGGATTAAAGGTGTGTGCCACCACCGCCTGGTCAGATTATTAAATCTTAAGTGCTCAACTTTACATTGAGAGGCAATCGAGCTTCATAGATTCTTTTGATCCCTTGTCTTTTTCCTGACATCATTATAGTTCTTGATGACCTCTCTTTATAAAGTTTTAATTTTGTGCTCAGTCTTGACTATCTCAACGCAAAATATGGTAAAATAATTAAAAAAAGATGTAATAGTTGTTATCTTTCCATATTCTCAGATGAAAGATACCTTGCAAATTCATGATGCCACTTAACCCTCATTCCTAATTCCAAGAATTGAGAATACAGAAGACTCATTTTTGAGGAGGTCAACACTATTACTTTTTGCTGACTAACCAGACTGCAGAGCATTAAGTTGCTCTGAAGTTAGGTGGCTTATTGCATGTTGTTCAGTATTCCCTAGTAAAGGCAAGGTTGATTGGCACCTGGGTCTAGGCTTACCAGTCTTCCATGCCAACCCATGACCAAGGGCAATCTTTGTTTACATTCTGCAGTTGCATGCCAGCTACAGTGCGAAGACGCCGTCCATGCCCCTAACTTACAGAAAGCCACTGGAAAAACTTGCCCTCTCTTACATCACTTCTAAAGCTGAAGCAGCCATAGTATAACCCCTGAGATTTTCCGTAGTCTTTTGATTGTGCCTATCTGCTTCCTATGTGAAGGGAGGGTTCCTGGAGAGGATCTGGATAGAGGATGCTTCTGAAGCTTGAATTCAAGAGAAGAGCTGCCGTGTGCCAGGCAGAGAGCAGGTGTTTTCAACTAGGGATTGTGCATCCCCATGTCCTTCCACAGTGATAGACTGTGGCACAAAGGCTTATAAGTCGCCTAGATACTTTTTGGTACTACTTTTAAATAACTGAAACCTTTTAAAATTAGTATACACAGTAATGGGGTTCATTATGTTGTATTTTTTGTTGATCTTCCTACCAACCTCCTGCTGGATCCCCAACCCCTGTAGCTCTCTGTTCACCTTTCCTGTCACATGTATTCTATTGTTGGTCTCTCCCCTCCACTACCACCACCATGGTCCCCTTTACCTAGAGCAGCGGTTCTCAACCTGTGGGTTATGACCCCCCAAAAGACCATCAGAAAAGAGATATTTACATTATCATTCATTACATTATCATTCATAACAGTAGCAAATTTACAGTTATGGAGTAGCAATGAAAATCATTTTGTGGTTGGGGGTCACCACAACATGGGGAACTGCATTAAAGGGTCGCAGCATTAGAAAGGTTGAGAAACACTGACTAGAGGTTTTATTAGTTCTTTCACAATGCAGATCTTTTATTTCACATGTCCAGCCTTAAGTTTGTTTCTGGGATATTTCAATTTAGTGTTGACTTCTGCATGCTCTTTTTTGTAGGCATTTCTGATCTTTAATCTGCACATTTGGGGTTTGTGGCTAATTCCTCACTCCTTAGCATTATCCCATATACTGATCAGCATCCCCCTTCTCCCTGCCTCTCTTAGAACCTGATTTCACTCCAGCTTGGCCTGACCACTCTTGTCTCCAGATGGGAATGGAGTTCTAATGGCCTTCCTGAGAACGAGGGGCACCTGTTCCTTTATTTCCTTGTAACCACCCTTGGACCTGGCTCAGCAATCTACCCCTGAAGAATCTAACCTACCTGATGCAGTCCTGAGTTCTCCTCACAGTCACTTCCCACCCTAGCAGCCAATGTACCCTCTCTCCTGGACTGTGTGAAGCAACCCAGCTTTTCCTTCTGGTGTGTCTCCTACGCCTTGCGCCTTGTAAAGTCCCCGTGAGACCAGCCTGAGGCGCTGTATTTCTACCTCATGGAATATTCTCCTGAAATATACTTTGTAGGGGAGTAACAAAATAGAGAGGTTCGTCTAAGTTTGGCAGTAGTGTGGCTTGGATCAGCGCCCCTAGCTGGCAGGATGACAGTCCTTAGTTTGTTGTCCTATGTCCTGAAAACATGAGGGACTAACAGATGCCATTTTGAGCTTATAAGTTGACTTATTTGAAATCCACCCTTTAATTAAGCTCTAAGGTCAGTTTGTGGGCCACTTTGATTTTTCTCTGTATTCACTCTTGTTTACTCAGAGGGATCAGGGTGACAGTCCTCTGAAGCTACCACTGGCAAAGACAGGTTATGGAATATGGTTCCATATCTGAGTCTTGGGAACTAGTCACTGTTAGAGAATCGCCTTTTGTGAAGCCTTTACTTTGAGGCCAAGCAGAACCAGGGATTTACAACTGGGCCAGAGACAAGGTGCTATAGTCTCAGGCTCTGGAAGTGTCAGTCATTTGTGTGTCCCAGGTGTACTTTTATAACTGTATGTGAGAGATATGTACAAAATTGCCTCTCAGGAAGTAGGAAAACTAGAGGATACTCTGAGCTCAAAAGAAAAAAAAAAGTGATAAGGTAAACAACAGAGCTTGCCTAAAATCAGGTAAGGGATATATGTTTACCTCAAGTGAATCATTGTAGAAATGTGATTTTCCCCTTGTCATCACGGAGCTTGTTTTCCGGATGGCTGCTGAGACGGGAATCAAATGAGACCTTTGGAGTAAGGACTGAGTTGATTCCCATTGAAGTTTTCTGCATAGCAGATAGTGTAGTATTTATTTATTCCCATCTGCTGCCTACAAGAGGGTGGTCCAGAGAACCTCCCACAACCATCTGATGTTCTCTGTACTATCCATGTGATGCCATTCTCTGGCAGGAGGCTTGGGAAGCTGTAGAGCAGCTCTTCCTGCTCTCTTGTCTCCCATAATTCTTATCATGGAGACAACAGCCTGGAAATCCTTATTTAGTGATTGCAACCCAGTGGTAAGCCTTAGACCTTTGGTGGTCCCTGCCAGTATCCCCAATTTTGGGTATTTAAGCCCCAACTTAAATGTTTTGTGGGACAGGGTGAACATTCTTCTAATCCAGGCACTGCCCACAAGCTTTCTTTGTAAAGACTTTCTTCAGTCACCTAGCACTAGACGGAGCCACAGGGATGCCCTCCTTCCTATGGCTGTGACGTCTGACAGGACATGGGCTCCAGCTAGGAGGGGAGACAACCCTCAGTGCAAGCCTTCTCCTTCCTCTGACAGTGAGTTCAGGGGATGAAAGTCTGAAACATATGCTACATGTGAAGGGCTTTTGTTGTTTGTATTTTTTTAATGTGAACTTGATTATTTTATTGATAATTTAAAAATAAATGACTTTATATTGATTGAAAAACAGCTCTGGGTCCATTTCCCTGCAAAACACTTTGGTGATTTGGTGCCACCATGTGGTGACTTTTGGTGACCCAGAAGAAACTGTCACTCAGCTTGCTTTAGTAGGAAGTAGAGGATCTGATGGGATGATATCCAGAAGGCAGAAAGGGCAACACACAGATCCCTGTGGATCTGATTTCAAGTCTAACCTGGAAACTTTTCTGTGAACAAGCCAGATCCATCCATTTTCCTTCTGGTGTTTCCTGTCCCTTCCTTCCCTCTTCTGTATCTAGCTGTACCTGTCTCCTTTTCGTCAGAGTGTGTATCTGTACAGTGATGCCATTTCTCATGTAATTCTCTTTCCTTATGATGAGCAGAAGAAGATCATGATCATGATCTGCTGTATTATCCTTGCCATCATCTTGGCTTCTACCATTGGGGGCATATTTGCCTGAAAAAGGTGAGCTGTCTGGGGAGGGTCAGGCCTGCTGTCACTTACTTGACAACTTGTATTCTGCTTGCTTTCATTGTATGTAACCAGATTGCCTAACAAGGGGTGGGGGTTGGGCACAGGAATAGGTGGTCACTGTTAGAGAAAATTAAGGAAAAGGGATGTTTTGGAGAGAAGTCGGTGAAGAATAATTGGTAGTCAGTGAGGGAGATGAGGAGACAAGGTAGAATCTGCCCCATGATTGAGTCTGGTAGGGTAGTGCTTCTGAACAGTAAGGGATATTCATTCCTCTTGTAAAGTCTGAACCTCTGTATCTGGAAATGGTAGAAGGAGTAAGAATTAACTTTTGCATTGAACTTGCCTTAAAATCTCCCACTTCCAAGGTTAGGACAAGCCAGTACAGTTCTGAGAGTACTTTCTCACCCACTTCAAAGGAGGTGGAATCCTGGCTATGAATACCATGCTGTGTAATACATGATTTTTCTTTCCATTTTCTGTTACTTCCTTCTGCCCTCACAGATGGAGTCTCAACAGGCATCTCCAATCTTCCACCCCTCTAGTGCCATCACCTCTCCCCTTCAGAGTCCTCAACAGCTATGCCTCTTTTCATTAGGAAACTTACAACACAGGGCACCGATCAACTGCTTGTTAAATGTTACCCAAAGGGGGAACAAATGAATGAAAATGCAGAATTGAAGGGAGTATGTATGAAGGAACAGGGAGCACAGCAATATGCAGCTTGTTTAGGTGGTCCTTAAAGGGCAGGCCTGCGTGGTAGAGAAGCATAATGGGTCTCTGTTGGGTACAACACAGAGAGCCTGCGTGCCAGGACGGTGGTGAAGAGGCAGGTATTATGACATGCCCAACTCACAGGGTCTTAAACTGAACTCGGAGTCTGTCTCTCAGATCATGGTACTTACTACTCTACTCTTAAGGCTCTTTAGGCCTCACCCTTAACCAACCAGCTGTCTGCCTCCTCCTTCAGGGTCCAAGAATAATTTAAAAGCATAGACTGTTTAAGGATTGGCACCATGCCTATCTTAAACACTGCCATGTCCCTACAGCTTAGCAGTGCCTGTCACTGTCACATATTTGCTTACTTTAGTCAAGCTTTGATTCCATTCATGGATGAGTCCTTAGGCATTGGGAACATGGTTTATTACTGTCAGTGGCTTATGCAAAAATACTACAACCCCCTCATTACCATATCATACACGTTAAAGTGTTTTTTTTTTGGGTGGGGGGTGGTAAGTAGAAGTTGGGTTTCTATTGGTGGTATAGATGTCTATCAGTAGCCTCTCACTTTGCAGAGATGGTTGGTTTCAGGATGGAGGTTCATTAACTAAATTTATTCCTCCGACAGGGAAGAAAGAAGTTTATACTATGATTCAGCTCCCAGTAGTTAACCAAACTAGCACACTTTGTGATCTGTCACAATGGGAGATGTAAGGGAAAAAGCGTGATCAGGCTCTTCCTTCTGACCACACCAGATGTGTGTTAGCAGAAACTGCTGGTCAGTGACAGGCGCAAGAAGCTGGTTCAAGCGCAACCCCAATCCAAGGTTTCATTGTGTTTTGATTTAAAAAATAATTTACTTAGAGATTATTACACTGAAGACACTCATTAAGATAAAATCTGGGACTAAAAATATCCTTTTGAAAGTAAGTGAAATACTTCTGTTCTTTGTCGGAGATCTTAGTTTTTAAGAAGCAGGATGAAGAAACAATGTTTTATCAGTGTGCTGTTTTCTACTCACTTTCAAAAGCAAGTGGTTTAATACTTCTATCAATTCGTGTTTCCTTTAGTTTGAGTAGGGGATACTGGCTAGCTCAGAAAAACAGATTAATCTTGTTACGTACAAATGGAGCTGGAACCATGAAGTTTTGGATCACACGGGACCCTCATTTATCCAGCGGTAACTTGTGTGCTCCACATACATTAGATCCCGAAGGGACAGAGAGCCAAAATGCCCTTCCTTAGATAGTTTCAGACCTAGGAAGCACCAAAGGTTCCAACGTTTGTTATCAGTTCTTTTGCTAAATGGTACATTCCTTGTCATATTCCATGTTTCCCCTTCTGAGACTGACAGAAGATGGGCAGCTGGGTATTAATAAATATCTGTTGAACCTACTAATCCAGGTACTGTCATTTTTATCTTTATTATTCCAAAAAATGCATTTGTAATGAGCAAAATATCATAAACTAGGCAGTGTACACATTTACATTTCCAGCTGTGAGATGCAAAAACAAGTTTCAGCCCTGGAGACATGTATGGTACAATGCAGGAACCAAGAGTTTCTACCAGTTTTTTTTTAATATCCCCAGACAGGCTGTTGCTTGTAGCCATGGCTGGCTTGAACTCAATTGAGATCTGCCTGCCTTTGCTTCCTGAGTGCTGGGATTAATGACATGTTCCACCACAGCTGGCTATACCAAATCATTCTTTCTCTCTTAAGCAACTGAAACTGACCAATGAGAAGTTGTACCTTGAGGTTACACTCAAACTTTAATTAGAAACAGTCAGATAACACAGCTTTCCAGAAGTCACTTACTCAGGTGCATACTTAGGATCCAAGAACCACTGAAGATCCTAACGACAGTGAAGATGAAGATTCACACTCTCAAGAGTCTGTGTGCACCTCGTTCCTGTGCTTGCACTACACACACTTAGGCAGGTAGAATTTGCCCCAATATCGCCCTTGCACTACACACGCTTAGGCAGGTAGAATTTGCCCCAATATCGCCCTTTCTGCAAGTCATATGGGCTCAGGTATTTCTGTATGCCAAGCATGTTGGCAGTGGCTATGTGCTCAAAGGTCCCAGGATTTTGGTCGCTCTCTCTCTTTTTGAACTTGGTGCATCTGTTCTAGAGTCTCACGGCTCACAGCCTTTGCTGGAAAGGGCAACTTGTGGGCAACTAGGTTCAGGAAACCCTGGACCTCTTTAAACTCACAGCGTCTGCCCATCTCGACTATGAGGCAGCCAGTCTTCCTTCACAGGTGTCACGTAGTGATCAATGGCACCTTTACCTCTCCCCATGCGCTGCCCTACACCTTTGCGAGTGATGGGCTTGAAAGGGGCTGGTACTCGCCATATGACAAACATGTTCTTGGCATCCATAGAGCGGTTGATTGTCAGGCGCATCATTCCAAAATGGCCCCAGTGGAGATAACCACCTCCCAGTGCCAAAATTGCAAAATTGCCTTCTGTGAATTCAGTGGCTTCAGCTGAAGGTCCCCGTATGTCCTTCAGATTTTTAGGTTCTCTTCTTACTTTTGGCACAAGTAGGACCCTTTCAACAAATTTAAGCTTGGACCTTTCAGGGATGGAGACATCTTCAAAAGTTGGCACTGGGAGGAGGGTTTTCAGACTAGCACTGGTGGGAAGGGCAGCCTCCACATGGCTACGCGCGAGTGGCCGGGTCAGGATTCTCTCGCTGTCACCAGCAGCTTTCCTCTGCAGAGCAGAATCCATTCGGACGGAAACCACCCAGGACCGGAAGTGACGTTTTACTCCGGCTTATTATTCTTAAACCTTAAGTGAGCCAAACAGCACCTTGAATGCTGGGGATTGAAGAGAACAGACAAAAATCCTCCGTGAGGGAACGGGCAACATACAGGAAACATAAACTGTTTTGACTGTAAGTGCTACGGATGAGAACTGGAGAAGGGCATGAGGATTGCTCTGGGAGAAAGATTGCAGTTCGAAGGGGGGCGGGGCGTGGGCTGGAAAGCTAGGCCTCCCTGGAAGGGTGACATGGGAGCAATGCTTAAAGGAGGAAACGACTACACAGGGGGCCAACATTTCAGATAGCGACTGTAATCAGTGTAAAGGTCTAAAGGCAAAGTTGGACATGGAGTGAGTGTTCATGAAGAGGAGGGGCGCCTGGTGTGGCTAGAACAGAGTGGTGGGAGAGTACACTAGGAGATGAGGTCAGTATGTAAGGAAGGTCCTGAGGCTCCTGGAGAGATTTGACATTTACTGAGATGGACAGCACTCCTGGCAGAGTCACAGTATGAACTGACATGTCTTCAATGATTCTTCCAGCTGCTTGTTGGAGAGAAACCCACTGAGGATTAGGAATGAAAGCAGACTCTGCTACAGGCGTTACTGTTTGCCTCCTTCCCTTGGCTCTGTTCTCTCTTGTCTTTGTTCTTTGTTNACTCACTCGGTAGCCCAGGCTGGCCTCGAACTCACAGAGATCCGCCTGCCTCTGCCTCCCGAGTGCTGGGATTAAAGGCGTGCGCCACCACCGCCCGGCATGATTAAATAAATTTAAGTACACATGTGCACACACACAACTGAAGGCAATGCCTCACTCTGAACTGGATCTATTATGTGTGAATGGCAGTTGATGAAACTTGTGTGGGATTTGATAATTGCGTAGCTGTGGTGTGTCAGTGTTGATTTCCTGCCTTTGATGGTTTCATTGTGATGGGAGAAGAAAGTCTTTGCAGGAAAAACACTGAAGTATTCGGGAGTGATGAAGCATTGTGTTCGCAGCTACTCTCAAGTGATTGGGGAGGAAAAAGATTTTGAAACTTTTTCTTAAGTTTGCACTTGTTTCAAAAATTAATTAGAAAGCATGCATAGCTATGACCATGAATAGACCAATGAACATAATATTGTAATCGGTTGTTTTTTTCTTAAGATGGGCTTGCTTCTTAAAGGAGATTAAACAGGAGTCCTGACTCTAGAAAGAAAGGCTTTCGAATCCTGGAAAGAGTGAGTCTTCAACTTAAAGTATTCCTGAAATTATTTCTGCTCTTTTCTTCCCAACACTCTCAAATGTAATCTGTTTTTATTGCATTTTATTTCATTTTTGAAGATTTTATTTGTTTTTACTCTATGTATATTAGTGTTTTGCCTGACTGTCTGGGCACCACATGGAGAGCCGGTGGAGGCCAGAAGAGGGCGTCAGATTCTTCGGACCTGGAGTTCCTATAGGTGGTTGTTAGCCACCACCCGGGTAGGGGTCCTCCAGGAAAGCAGCCAGTGCTCACACAGAGTAAATACATACATAGAATAGAATACTGCATTTAATAAAATCTCAACCCCTCCGGGGAGGAATGCACTGGAAACCATACAGCTGCCTCATGGTTCTTCACTTCCATCTTTACATTTAGTAACTTATTTTGGGGGGGCTAAGGTGGGTGTGTGTACACATGTGGGGTCAGAGGACATCCTGTCCTCCTGGGTTCTTTCCCTCTACCATATGGATTCCAGGGATTGAACTGTCAGGCTTCACAGCACGTGGCTTTACCCACTGAGCCATCTTACTAGCTCAGATTACAACCTTTTAGAAGTATATATTTATTTTATGGGAACTCTGCTAATATCTGAATTGCAGAATTTCTGGAACAATGTTATTTCTAGTGTCTTCTAGTCATCTTATGAACTCGTGGGTTGTATTTGTGTGGTATATGACATTAAAGTTTGCTCTTCTAGATAAACCTCCCCTCCAAGCATTTTTAGACCCTTTAACATTTATTGCACTCTGCCAGTTCTCACTACTGTTTCCCTGTCTCATTCTGGAAACTCCAATTCTGAAGTCATTTGGTTTACATGCTTGTGAATCCTTGCTTTATATATGTAGAAATAAAATTTGCAGCTAATAATCCCTCCTTTGTCTATCTTCCCTTATTTATAATGCCATCACCTACCTGGCCTCCCAAGAAATATGGGAATCACATTAACTTCCTTCTATTTGACCCTTCACACACACAATGCACTCACACACACGTGTATCCACACAGGCACACACACACACACACACACACACACACGCATGCATGCACATGCACACAGATGAACAGGCACTCACACACAGGCACATATGCACAGGCACATGCGTCCTCACCCATGCATGCATGCATGTGTATGCACACATAAGCACACATACACAGACACATTCTCTGCCCCTGCTTGGCCTTAGGTTTTGTTCCTTGTTTCTGATTTTTTTCTTTTTCTTACTTTTTTTTTGTTGTTGTTGTTCTTTTGTTTCATTTTTTGAGACAGGGTTTCTCTGTGTAACCTTGGCTGTCCTGGAACTCACTCTGTAGACCAGGCTGGCCTGGAACTCACAGAGACCTACCTGTCTCTGCCTCCCAAGTGCTGGGATTAAAGGCATGTGCCACCACCGGGCTCTGATATTTTCTGAAAATATCTCTGCCTTAAAACAAGCAAACAAGCAAACTCTGAAAAGCCTTTTAAACATCATCAGTAGCAGTAACAAATACTATCCGGTTTTTTATTTCTCCCACGTAGCAGCTACTGTTCCAAGGGTTTTGCACCTCACCCACCTCCCCCTCAATCTTTATTTAAGTACACAATTACCTTCCTTTTATTGTAGAAGAAGCAGAGGCACAAGAAGGAAGTTACATATGCAAAATCACAAAACTGAAACTAGATAGAGCCAAAGTTTGGAGCTGTGACCTGACATCAGAGTTGGGTTCCTGATCCACCTTCAATCCTCTTCAATTTTAGCCCAGCATATTGGACTCTTTCTGTTCCCACACTCTCTTATGTATACATCTTTATTTTCCTATATTATATTTGTGTATGTGCTTACCGGTATCCCTGGAAGACTAATAGACCTATATTATTTATATTTATAACAGTTGAGAGACCAATGAATCCAAATTAGTATAACTCTAAATGAGACTACATATGTCACTCTACTCCAATGCTTGCCAGCATTTTGCAACATTTGCTTCAATTATTTCTTCCTTAGTTTTCTTTCTGTCTTCCTGAAGTATCCTTTTGTTGTTGTTTTGAGACAGGGTCTCTATGTAATCCTAACTGTTCTAGAATTTGCTGTGTAGACCAGGTTGGCCTCGAACTCACAGATATCTGCCTGCCTTTGCCCCCTGCGTTCTGGAATTAAAGACATGTGCCACCATGCCCAGCCTTCCTGAAGCATCTTAAAGCAAAATCCAAACATTCTGAAATGTTACCCATAAATACGTACTAGAATATATTTAAAATGGGCCTGTGTGTGTTACACGTATATGTGCTGTGTATGTGCAGGTATGCTTGTGTGACAAGTATTTTACCAATTTGAGCCATCTCCCCACCACTAAAAGAGCTTTTAAAAACCTAACCATAATCATATCATCATATCTAACAAAACTAATATGAATTACTATCCTCTTGATCATGACTTTCTTTGAGACAAGATCTTTCTGTGTAACTCTGGCTGCCCTCAAACTTTTGGTGATGTCCCTGCCTCTACCTACCAGAATGCTGGAACTACAGGCATGCACCACATGCCTGGCTTAATCATAAGTTTCTTGAAGGTAGACATGCTTTTGATTTTGTCCTTTTTTTTGTTTTGTTGGTTTTTCGAGACAGGGTTTCTCTGTATGGTCTTGGCAGTTCTAGAACTCACTTTGTAGACCAGGCTGGCATCACACTCATAGACATCCACCTGCCTGTGCCTCCCGAGTGCTGGGATTAAAGGCATGCGCCACCACCGCCCGGCATGATTTCGTCTTTATGCTCCAAGTACCTAGCACAACCCTAATACACACTGGAGTTTAATGAATATTTGTTATGACTCAGAGGTTTGTTTTTAAATTGTTTTGAACCACGTAACATTTTTCCCACAGAGACAATGTAGAAGTAACTATCAGGTTGGGTTAACTGACAACCTCTACTTAATCTACTGATTAGATTAAATAGCATCAAAGTTTAGGCCTGAGCCCCTTGGAGCCCCAAAGCCTAAACTGTTTTATCTTTAAATACTGAGTCTTAGGAAACCTGAGGGAATCTAATTAAGTTGAGCCCTGAGTTTTCTTGTCCCCATTGTCAGTTGAGGTAGGACACAGCAAGATCTGCACTGGGTGGAAAGGTCATTGGCAAAGAAACAACAAAATTCACCCTGATAGAAAAATGTAAAAAAGAAAAAAGAAAAAAAAAGAAAAATGTGCTGAGACACATTTATCGTTTCACAGAAGAAGTACATAGTGACCAAACATGAAGAAACAAATGCCCAACTTCTTTGCTTGAAGAATACAAGGATGGTGGTGAGGTTATTTTGCCTCCCAGATGGGCAATTGTTTAAAAGGTTTATAACAGGGGTTGGCCAGATCTCTCAGCAGGTAAAATCACTTGCCACTAAGCCTGACAACCTAAGTTCTAGCCCAGGAACCTACGTGGTGAAAGGAGAGAAGTCAGTCCCACATGCTGTCCTCTGACCTGCACGTGCACACACTCACACAGGTGCACATAT
>LZPO01087163.1:109661-124735 GCA_001675575.1 Neotoma lepida | reverse complement strand
ACCTCTGAGCCACCTCACCAGCCCGGATTCACAATTTTCTAAAAAGCTGCCAGGTCAGGGGTTGCCAGGGTTTGGTAGAAACAGAGGAAGAGTTTATGGACTAAAGGTCATGCCGGGCATGGTGGAGTTGTTTCACTTGCACTTATGGTGGTGAACAAGCCAATGTTTATGTATATTTAGATTCAAGGAAACGTTAATTTTTCTGGCTACAAAATTTGTGTAATGCCTTGATTAAGCTGAGGTATCCATCACNTAGGTATCAGCTGAGATGGCAGATGGTACCCAGTACTCAGCAGTGAGACAGTTTTATTNGAACTGCAGAAGTAGGTGTGGACAGGTGCTAAATTTTGTGACACAGTAATGTGATGATGGGTATGTTCTTTCCTGTGCTGTCCCATTTTGGTAGCCACAAACCATTCACGTGTAGCTATTGAGCCACCTGAAATACGGTTAGTACATTTGGGGCTTTGGGGCTTTAATTTTACTTAAATTTAAAGCTGGATATGGTGGCATATACTTGAGATGTCAGCACTTGGTGTGTGTGTGGTTGGTGGGGTTAGGATCAGGAGGCAGTGCCAGTTTGATCTGTATAGTGAGTTGGAGCCTAAACTGGGCTACACAAGACAGTTTCTCAAAATAAAAATCTTAAAAATTAAAAAGAATAAACATTAAATATATAGCTATATGTGGCTAGAGGCTACTTGGGTACAGTTTTCTCTTGGCAGTCGTGTGTGGCTGGATAGCAGGCATTGTGATAGTGCGGCTCTTGGGCTCTGAGTTGGATGCACACTGAACCCAAGGGTATTTGATGCTTCAGGGACAACAGTGAGTCATCTCAAATACAAGGCNAAACAGGAACCTAGAANGACTTGCCAGCTGGGATTGGTAAGTACTNAGAAGGTGTCTNGGAACTAGGACTGACCCAGGACCTGCCCAGGCAGAGTAGATAGTCCTGCCAGCTGAAGAAATATGCTTTATCTCCCCCNAAAGATGGCATCATACCTGGCCCAGATCACCCTCCNATTTTTCAACCTCCTTCATCTTAAGAGGTGCNGGGATTAGGGCTAGTGAGATAGCTCAGTGGGTCAACGNTCTTGCCAACAAGTTGACCTGAGTTCAGTCTCTGGGGCTTTGTATAGTGGAAGGAGAGAGCCCACTCCCATAAGCTGAGTGAGAAATGTCCCCCACAGTCTCAGACATTCGAACTTTTGGTCTATAGTTGGGGGTGCTATTTTGGGAGGCTTGGGTGGTGCAGCCTTGCTGAAGGAACTGTGCCTCTGAGGGCAGGCTTTGAGATTAAAAGCCTTATACCACTTTAGCTCCTTTCTCTGCTTGTGTTTGAGGACGTGAGCTCTCATCTTCTGCCCCAGCTACCTACCATGCTTGCTGCCATGACGGACTCTTATCTCTCCGGAACTGCAAAGCCAGAATAAACTCTATAAGTCACCTTTGGTTTTGGTGTTTTATCACAGCAACAGAAAAGTAAGCGACACATTACCACATGTACATGCTCCCTCTATAATAAACAAACAATTGTAATACAAAAACATTTAAAGGTGCAGAGGGTACGGGGTGCCGATTACTTTTCCTTTGCAGTGATGGGATATTTGGGAAAACAGTACAGGGTGTTGTTGTTTTTTTAACTAAATCTCTATCATTCTGTTTTATCAGTAAAGACTCAGGAGCCAGATGCTGGGGCTGAAAACCTGCCGGCTCAGAGAGGCAGAGAAAGCAGCCAGCTGCTTCCTCCTCTGTCTGAAACAAAAACTCTAACTGGATGTCAGCACGCCTGCGCCCACCACCCCCTTTCTACTTCCTCTGTGTCTGTCTCTCTCTGTCCTCCTGACTTTGTCTAACTCCATTTTTTTTGGGGGGGGGTCAACTGGTTGCTTGCTTCCCCTCTTGACTATGGTTGATTTTATTTAATCCTGTTTACAATATTCAAGCAGAAAGCTCTTGGATTAAAGGTGTGTGCTAGGGCTGAGCCACACCACAGCTAGAAGCAGGTTTTTCCAGTAAATAACACAATTTCGGGTTTCACAGTATGTTCAAATATCCTGCAACAACAGGGCTCAAGGGACNCGCTGTAGTGAGGTTAGGGGTGTGTATGGCCTGAGTGGTGCTGTCCTGGGTGTACCTCCTAGATGGGGGATGTTAAGAACTTCCGTGGTTACATCCTTTCCCTTTTTGGGGAACAAGGTCAGCATTGGGCACNTAGCCTTTCTCTTGGCCTGTGTTCTGCAACTCCCTCTCCCCCCTCCCCCCACCTAAGATTTATTTGTTTTTTTATGTGTGTGTGTTTGCCTCGGGAAGAGCAGTCAGTGCTCTTAACCGCTGAGCCATCTCTCCAGCCCCTTATGGTATCTTCTTTAGGATGACTTTTGCCCTAAAAGAGTGAGATTCAGAGTGTGGGCTTTTATTAGTATAATTCAAAGGATGGCAGCAACAATGTGACAGATAGAAAAGGTGTTTGTTCAGATGTTCATGAATAAATTTGCCCAATGGCCAACGAAATTACTTCCCTAACTATGGGCTTAACTAAGGAGGCTTTGTTAACCTGATTTTAAAATAGAACTCACTTGAAAACCTGAAAGGTTGCCTTTAAAATAGTGGAGTCTGGCCCATTCCTTTAATCCCAGCACTCAAGAGGCAGGGGCAAGGCATCTCTCTATGTGCTCAAGGCCGCCTGGTCTACATAGAGTTNGAGGACAGCCAGGGCTACAAAGAGAAACCATGTATCAGAAAACCTCAAACACCTGGGCCTGTGGCTCAGTGGAAAGAGTGCTTTCCTAGCCAGAACAAAGACCTGAGTATGATCCCAGCATACTGAAAACCAGGCGTAGCACAGAAGGTAGGTTTTACTCTATATTCTATGCCTGCCTAGAATTTACTATGTAGCACAGCCCATCCTCCAACTCGTGGTAATCCTCCTGTCTCAGTCTTCCAACAGGGATTACAGGTGTGAGCCTGTGCCTGGCTTCCTTGGCATATTTTCCTCAAAGTATAATTATAGGTCAAAAGATTTGTAGCTTATGTTATGTCTAACAGCCTGCCCTGTCTAATGATGACTCGACCAATTTAATGGGAAGACTTGTGTTCTGGGAAAAGTATAGGTTTCGCCCACAAATCCTAGCTCTGTAGATTGCTACCATTTATTATGACCAAGTAAACTGTGACCTTTGTGAGTCTCTTCCCCCTCGCCCCCCACGCCAGGTTTCATTCTGTCTAGACCAGGCCTGGAGTAGCTTAGGCTAGCTTTACAGGCCATCCTGCTTTACCCTTCAAAGTACTGGGATTGCAAGTGTGAGCAATTATGCCTAGCAACCCATACTCTCTGGGGGCGGGGGTGGAAACCCACAAAATTTATTACATAGGAATATTAGACTCCCTGAGTCGATTTATCTGTAAAATGGGTTCATCAAAGCTCATCCCCCAAGGTGCTGAGACCTAAGTGACACACTGTCCTTAACATATTTAGCTTTGCACCAAGCCACTTAGCAACTGCCTAATGATGGGACATCCTTCTTGTGTAGCCCTGGCTGTCCTAGAACTTGCTCTGTAGACCATGCTGTCCTCTAACTCAGATATCCACCTGCCTCTGCCTCCTGAGTGCTGAGATTAAAGGCATATGCTTTTGTGGCTGGCAATAAGAACTTTAGAATAACATTACTAGCTAGGCATGGTGGCCTATGCCTGTATCTCAGTTCTCNTAGGGCAGAGGCTGAAGGATGACTGCAAATTCCAGACCAGGTAGAAACCTTGTCTACAAAGACAAAGAAAGAAAGAAAGACCCTAAACAGCCAAACAAAACCCTCAAAAACAACTAAAAGGTATTGAGTCTTCCTGACTTAAACAGCAAATTCTAAAAAATTGTGAATTTAAATATTATGGTGGGGATTCTATTTGGGCCACTAATTTGGTCCCTTTCATCTCTGGATTTTTAATGTTGACACTGTTAATGATGGATAAAGCCATTCAGTTTTCTGGGCTATGAGCTTTTAGGGCCCAATCAGTCATGGCACCCATAAGCAATGACACTGCCTCTCTCCAACCCCTTAAGCTCTGAATCACGTCCCAGTGTTGACAGCTCAGGAAGCCTGGCTCTTTCTGTCAGGTTTGGAGGGATTTGGAGTATTGTGGAAGGGGATGGAGGGGCAGCAGAAAGGATCTGTAGATAAAAACTGACTAGATAATGCACAGTGGTGATTGCGGAACTGAATAATGTTTGTTTTTTCCCCTTCTCATTTACACCAAGCCACCTTCTTATTGGGAAAGCTAAAAGTGTTAAAAGCTAACACACACACACACACACACACACACACACACACACACACACACACCACTTCCTTACCTGCTCTAAACAACGGGTCCTTCCACAGAATCCCAATATGAAGTGGACAGGGCGTAGTAGTTTTGAAGGGAATGGGAAGAATTCCAACAGAGCCCCCACTTAATCACCTACAGGTTTTCGCCCCTTTCCCTTATTTAGATAGGTCCTATGCATTTCCCCTAGGTTAGGAGCCCACACTTAAGATATTGTCCCTCTGCCCTGGCTGAACTGAATTGCTTTCATGGGTCCCTTGGGAATATCCCTTATATCATAAGATAATAACACTTATGAAATAATCTTGCAACACTAACCTCTGTCCTCCACAAAGAGTCTCAGGCTGAAGTTCCTAGTGAGCAGATCAGGACTCCAGTACGTGGCACAGAGGGCACAAGGCAGAAAGAGGGGGGGAAAGTGGAGGTATTTTGAATAAGACAAAGTGAAAGCTTGCAGTAATAAATGACTCTCAAGATGGACAGATCCAGAGGGGTCGGTGACTCAGGCCATGGGAGGAAGTGGTGGTAACTGCTAGTAAAGAGGTCACTCATTTAGAAGTGACCAAGAAGGCCAGCCTCACCCGATAGCAGAGCCTGGAGCTCGAAGGCACCAACAGGGCTGGTTTGATGGAGAGCCTTGTCTCCAGGGGTCATGCCCTCTGGAAGCTCTGAGCTNAGGCAGGAGTGATGACAGGATGTCCTGGAGGGGAACTGGCAGATTTCAAGCATTACTTCCACCTGCAGCCGTAGCATAGCCAAGCAGTTTCTTAATTCTCTGCAAAAAGGTGCACGATAAGCTTGGAGCACGCAGCTCGCACCTCGGAATACCCTCAGCTCAGATGCTGCTTCATCTCAAATGCCTACCCTGAGCCTTTTTACCCAGCACTTGGAAGCCCCTCTTCTGTGACTTACGGCTTGTGATCCCCTCAAGCAGAAAGAAAGCATTCATGTTTCTCCTTCCAGGAGGCTGAGAGGGAAGGAGATGTCCCAGTCATCATGAGGNGCTCTGGGGCTGGTTAACATTTGGACCACTTTGGCAGAAAGCTCTGGCTCTGGGTGAAAACATCTGAGTTTGTGGTTGTTGTTTTTTACTCTTTGGCTCTTTGGCGGGGGTCCACCACCCAGCTCCCAAATAATCACACATGGAGGCTTATTCTTATTTATGAATGTCCGGCCTTAGCTTGGCTTGTTTCTAGCCAGCTTTTCTTGACTCAAATTACCCGGCCTACCTTTTGCCTCTGGGCTTTCATCTTTCTCTATTCTATATACCTTTCTTTTACTCTTACTCCGNGGCTTGCTGTGTAGCTGGGTGGCGGCCCCTGATATCCTCCTATCTTTCTCCTTTTCTCACTCCTTGATCTCTTGTTCCTACCTTTCTCCTCCTGTTTATTCTCTCTGCCTGCCAGCCCCGCCCATCCTTTCTCTTGCCTCGCTATTGGCCACTCAGCTCTTTATTAGACCATCAGGTGTCTTAGACAGGCACAGTAACACAGCTTCACAGAGTTAAACAAATGCAACATAAAAGAATGCAACACACCTTTGCAGCATTAAAACAAATGTTCCACAGCATAAACAAATGTAATACATCTTCAGCTAATATTCCACAACAGAGTGGTGTTCTGTCTGTGAGAACTGGAAAAGGAGAGCAATAGCAGCCACCATCTTTGCTATTCTGTACCTTCCCACCCCAGTAGGTACGAAATCAAGAGGTTTGAATTGTAGCCCTGTGTTCTGGTTTGGAAACCTGAGGCTGTGCTCTCTAGCCTAGTCTTCTTCTTCTTCTTTTTTAAATGATATTTAGTTTATTTTGGTTTTGAAGTAGGGTCTCATTCTGAGCCCAGGTTTGCCCATGATAACAGGCCTTAGCCACCACTCCTAGCTTTAAATTTTTTTTATTAGCCTAGTCTTCTTTCAGGTAACAACAAGGTATTACTTCCATTTGAATATCATTGCATTGGGAAAGGCTACCCTTAGATACTTCCCCAGGCTAGACCCTGTACATCTTGGGTGCTCTGTGGATCAGGGCTGGGTCAGTGCTGAATACCTTTAGGACTTTAGTTTGAGGGGATTCGTGTTTTCAGCAACATATGAAGCATGGAGGATCTGAATGCTGCATAGACCCGTGTGACGCAATCTCCCTGTGCCTTGCCTGCTTTGGGGAAGGACTGAGAGTGTCCATCCTGGAGATGGCATCCCTCTGACTCGGGGAGGAGGAGGAAGGTACCTCTGACTGCCGCCTCTGATCCCCATCAACCTTTTTGCCCCGGGTCCTGATGAGGATGGCTTGGCCTTGGTCAAGATTGTCCAGATAGAGTGTAGGTAAATAAATACCTTCTGGTACTAAGACAGTTCTGAGCCTTGGCAGATAAAACACTTCAGTAAGGGTTCCTCCCCTGCGCCTTCCTGGTGTAAGGTGGCGGAAGGAAGCAGCGGCTGACAGGGAGTTAAACAAACTTGAAGGTAGGTCACATTTTTGACATACCATTTCCCTCTGCTGAACGAGCAGCTGCTCTGTACTTTGAGAGGGGCTTAGCTGTTGCTATAAACTTGGGTTTGTGATAATGTAAACTATTATTAAGATTATCTTTTTATTCATAATATATGCCTGACTCTGTCTGCCTTATTTATGCTCTGTTTAAAACACTCGTTTTCCTTCAGTACCCGAAGCCAGCATCACCCCTTTGAAACGAGGGACAGCTTTAGAATAGACTGTTTATACCTCTCTGCTTAAAAAGGGCTCTGGGAGAGAAACCATTAAGTTGAGGAAACTTCAACTCTTAATGATGTCTCCACGTTAAAGCTGGGACATGGTGTGTTGCCAAAGCATTTTGGTGTATTCCACAGGTGGTGGCTCTTTTCTTGAGAATTTTTGACTTCCTGAGTCTGCCAGAGTCCTTCTCCCCTATTTCACTATCATCTGGTGGAAACATTTGCCACAAAAGACATTATGGAAGGAAGTGAGAGAAGGTACCCGTACCCTGACTGGAGGCGCTGTGTTGGCCAGGCCTGGCCTCCTTGTGTCCAGACAGGAGGAATGCTGAGTGAGTTCTGCCTCAGGTGCTCTTGCCTCATTTGTTAGCCGAGAGCTGGTTAGTGTGTGAGCCAAGAAAATCTAATAACTATTTCAGTTTTTAATAAAACGTTTCTTCCACCCTTTGTTTCTCCCTCTACTCCTCACCAAAAGAGGAGAACAGACTGAAGTGTTAAGCACATCTGGACACTGTTTTTGTAGAACTTACCCAGAATTCCCAGAAGGAACGTATTGGCTCCCATTTTTCCAAACCAAAAAATAAAGTGATTTCTTTGTTTGTAAGTCCCGTGCTTGTGTGTTCTGATGAGACGGGTAGGAAAAGAAGCTGCTATGGTTTGAGAACCCTGNGTCAGNACCAAACACTGCCCATTATGAAGTCTTTGAAGCATGCTGAAAATCTATGATTGGCCTTCCCTCCCCATGCATGGTGGGAGCAAGGGTTCCAAGTGCCCCTTTTGGAGGTGACTTTTTTTCTAATTTCTATGGTTATTGGAGTTAAGGCCACGGGGAGGGGGCGGGACACTCACAGACTTGGCGCTTTCTCCCATGAAGCCCCCTTTGTGAACACTATCGATACNATCGTGTAAAACTGTTCCAGATCTGAGTGAGAGCTGGAAGACTTGCAGTGGGAGATGAAGTCCAGCTTCCCCTTCCCAGAAGGTGTTTGTATTCTCAGCTGAATCTTCTAGAAGCTTTTCATTGTTAAGAAAGAGCTAAGAAAGCCTGTTGATCCTACCCCACCACCACCAGTATATCAGGATGCATGCTGGGAGAATTACTAAAGACATNTGATGAGTAGCTTTTTAAAGATGAACCGTGAACTTTTCTGTTCTGAGAAACATGACTCTGGTTAAACTGGCCACTGTAGACTTTTTTAAAAAATGCCCTTAAAAATTATGTTTCGGAAGTTGTGCTTCCCAGAATTATCATAGTAACGTGTTAAGAGGGTCATAGCTCCGTGTTACCTCATAAATGTTAATTAGAGACAGTAACTGGTGGGGTCGTTATTGCTTTGTAACATAGTTCTTTCCCTACACTGGTCCTGGGTACCTGAAATGAGCTCTAAACGTGGAATGTTCCTGCAGATTTCAGAAGATGGACCACATTTGGAGGATGGCCACTCTTCCGCCTTCCTCTCTACATTACGGCCATGCTGTCAAGGTTGATCCGTTAAGCCTTGGCAGTGCAGTGGCCATGCATTTATTATATTACTCATTATTTATGTTGGGGAATGGAACAGAAGAGTGTCCAAAGCAGGATGTTCTGAAAATTCATACTTCTGTTGGTGCCCCCTTACAAAAGCCCATCATTTTTATGATGGAGATTCAGGTTATTAACCTTGAGTCATACTGAGAATTTTCTAGCTAATCATTTGAACTTGTATTTGTCTTTGGGTTCTNAAAAATAGTTATATTATGGTTTAGTTGTTTTGAATACTAATTTTTCAGACCACTTGGTTTTAGAAGGATTAGGTCAAAAGATGATCTTGTTCATCTGAGTGGCATGGCATGCCTGCAAGCCTAGCACTCAGGAAACTCAGGTAGAATTGTTACAAGTTCAGGGGCATCCCGGGCTCTATGGCAAGACTGAGGGGTAGGGTGGGGCTTAGTTTAGACTAGTAGGTGTTGGTTGCTTCTACTTTTTCCTTGATTGTTTATGCAGTGAGCAGATCTTGGGGAGCATTGTGACTTGGGTTTCTGTGTTCACCACATCATGGAGATTGGAGTGCTTTGCTGCTGGGTTTGTGCGCTTCTGAGGGCAGCTGCACAGAGCAGCCAGCCAGTGAACCAGCAGTGTTTCCAGTCTGTTGTTCCAGTGCCAGTGGGGTGTCGTGTGTGTGTGTGTGTGTGTGTGTGTGTGTGTGTGAGATTTCATTCAAATACATGAAAATTTTTATTTAGGCGATCTTCTTAGCATCCTTTTACCTTCCCTATAAATTATACACGGGGGATGGGTATGACACGTGGGAATTAAGCAGGGCTTAAACTGTTTACACTCATGACCTCTTTTTGCCTGGGAATTTTTTGGTAACTCCATTTATGTAGGGATATTAAATCACTGTACAGGGTTGGGGAATGGCAAAGTGGTCAAAATACTTGCTGTGGAATTGTGAGGGCCAGTGTTTGGAGCCCATGTAAATGCTGAGTGAGTGGAACAGCCTACCTGTAATTCCAGCATAAGAAAGCTAAAACGGGGGCTCCCAGAGCAAGCCAGCAAGTAAGGCTAGCTGCATTAGTAAGCTCTGGGTTTGACTGAGAGACTTTACCTCAAAGAATAAGTGTAGAAGAACAACCGAGGATGATTCCTGGCATCAACTGTGGGCTTCCACGTGCACACACTCAGTCACATATGTACCAGCACACATGAAAAACATGCACACACATGTGTGCGACACGCACATGAAAATAGAAAAAAACAAATTAGGAAAATCAAACATTGACAGATAATAAATCATAAAGACATTTAATTTAAAGCAACTCTTTGGAATACATATAGTTAACCATTTATTAAAGATGAAAGTGAATTTGCATGCTAATGACATTGGTGTGCTTATAAATTATACATAAATAATTAAATTTCAGAGTCTGGGGTTGTAGTGTCAGTAGGTAAAGTGCTTGGCCAGTACACACAGTCATAGGTTATCCCAGTAGGAAAACATTTAAGTTTTCATTTTCCATCCAAAGTGGTGGCCCACACAGAGGCAGGTGGATCTCTGAGTTTCAGGACAGCCAGGGATACAGGGAGAGAAGCCCTGTCTCGCAAAAACGACAACAAAAAATGTTTTTGTTTTCCATAATTAAGCCTTAAAAAATAAACAAAAACCAAGAGCGGTAAAAACATTGCATTTCAGACATACAATAGCCTGTAGTCTGAGCCAAGGGCTTCCACTGCTGTTCACTCCTGTTGTGTGGCCTGATGGCGTGGGAAGTAGAATGCTGGTGGTGGTCACGGCCAAGGCTGCAGTGAAGTCTCCCAGGCAGCCTTGCCTGCTGGTGGTCACCTCCAAGGGCAGCCTTGCCTGCTGGAAGCTCCGGAGGATTCGATGCACGTTTGATTTTGAGTTACTTTTTGGTTATGCCATGTTCAGAAACCTTTCATTGCTGCCACATTTTTCTCAACTTCAGGGTTAAGTTTAAGGAGCAGGGTATGGTGGTGCTTGCCTCTCAATTAATGAATTCCAGTGCTTGAGAGGCAGAGGCAGGCGGACCTCTCTGAGTTCCAGGCCAGCCAGGCTCCATTGTGAAACCCTGTTTCAAAACAAACAAACCAAAACAACAACAACCAAAGTTTAAGAAGCTGAGAGATTAAAAACTTTTATATTATTTATCAGTGTAATTATTTGATCCGCTTTTATATAATCACAAAGGTAGTTAGAACTCCCATCTTGACATTTTACCTATAACCCATTTAGTATTCTTTATTCTTTTTTTTTTTTGGTTTTTCGAGACAGGGTTTCTCTGTGTAGCTTTGGCCCCTTTCCTGGTACTCACTCGGTAGCCCAGGCTGGCCTCGAACTCACGAGATCCTCCTGCCTCTGCCTCCCGAGTGCTGGAATTAAAGGCGTGCGCCACCACCGCCCGGCATATTCTTTATTTCAATAGTTTTGTTCTCTGTATGCTCTATGGGTAGTCCCAGCAACCCCAATTCCTTTGTTGTTTTTTAGACCTCATAATTTTTATACCTCTTATGTATTGTCCCATCTATTCTTAAGGTTTTTGTGGCATGACTTCCTGCCTTCTAATACTACATTTAAAATATACTTAATATATTATTTTAGTAATATTATTACTACATTTTTTCATTCTGTGGTTGCTTTATTTTTATGAAAAATTTCCAGTAACTTCCTTTTAAAAAAGACCCGTGGAGAAGCCTCAGTCTAAGGTAAAGTACCTGCTGGGCAAGCATGAGGATGTGGTGAGTTCACATCATCCACAGAGAAAAGCTGGCTGGGTCCCAAGTGTCTGTATCCTTGTGGTGTGGGGCATGGATCTCCAGAGCTCACTGGCCAGCCAATATGACCAATGGGTGCTGGGTTCAATGAGAGACCCTGCCTCAAAAGATAAGGTGGAGAGTGATAAAGGAAGATGCATGATGTCCACCTCTCGCCTTCATGTACATGTGCACACACGTACACCACACACACACACCCCACTGTATAATTTAGCACATTCATTCTAGAAAGTGTAACATCATGTAAGTAGTCTTCGCTTTGTTTTCCAAAGTGAATTGTGAAGTCCTGGAGGCAGGAATTGTATTTTTAGTTACTTTCACTTGGAATGACCTTCTGCTGCAAAAGCATACTTCAAGCACCTGGCTGATGGATGGTGGGGCATTTGCTGTGAGTGAGTGAATGAGCAGGAGGGACGGTCAGGTTGAGCTGACTTTATCGCCTTTACACTGGTGGGTGTTGAAGGTGCAGACCATTCTTTCCTTCCATGCCCGGGCCACATGTCTTGACTCTAATCACAGAATGGACTGGTTGTTTTCTGTCCCCAGCTTGTTCTGTAGAATCGACCNATCTTNCTGTTTTTCCCTCAACTGCTCTGACCCTCTGGAAGCGCTTAGGTTTCCACGAGCTATAATGTGATTACTGTGAAGGAGGGGGACGTTTTCAGTCTGCTTCCTGGATTTGACAGTTTCCCTTTTAATTTTACACAGTTCTCTTACACGAGACCAGTCACCTAATCACAAAATCCCTTAAATTTATGTAATTTAAAAGAAACATATAGGATAAATTATAGTAATTTGGTTACCCTTCAGAGCGGCACTCAGGACACCCACACTAAAAGACCGCCTACCCGGTATCAACAGTTCATGTGTCGTACAGCATCCGTGATTTGTATCTCTGCTTTCCATGGATACAGTGTTCTTTAGAGCAGGGAAGGGCTTGGCTTAGCTACTTCTTAATAATGGTGCCTTCCTTTCATAGAAAGTATTGATGAATGGTTAGAGCTGACTGGGCCTTAAAGTGAATTTGGCCCAGTGGTTTCAAGTCTCACTTTTTTAGGTTCTTTTTGTTACTTCTCTACTGTTAAGTATTGCGTAACCTAGGCCAGAGGAGTAATAGCAGACAGGAGACTGTCCATCCCAGCCTCCTGCTCCCAAAGCCCAGGGTCTGCTGTGCCTCTGGGGATTTTCCTTTCAGCATTTGTGAGAAGGCAATGGCTTTGTGTCCCCCAAAGCAGGGCTGCTCATCTGACTGAGGCCTCACTTTGATCCAGCTCCCCATTCTTGTTTGGAAATGACTTTAGCTGGAACCTTTGACTTTAAAAAAGTTCAAAGAAAATTTTACACTGCTTTTCATCCTTTGACAAGCCCTTACTTCACACTTAACTTGGTGACAAAAAAAAAAAAAAATGTTACAGGCTTCTAGTTTATTTCTGCTGTGGGCTTTGATTTTTGTAAACATCTTCCNTGGGAAGTCTGTATTAAGAAGATGGATGCGTGGATAAGCAAAAAAGGTAGGTAGGTGTGTGTGTGTCTCGTTTGCCTGCCTCTGCCCTATAGAAGAGTGGACACTTACTATTAATCCCGGGACCACTCCATCAGCGGAAGAATATGCTTCTACTTGCAGTTCCTTCTGTGTCGTCTGCTTCATAAATTCCCTTTCCTNTATCCTCTTCATCACACTCCATTCTGGATGCCTTGGAGAGAGGAATTGCAGGGAAAGCTTGATGCCTGGGAATGGCATTGCTTCCTCCACTCCTGGGAACATTTATCTAAATGTAAAAGCATGCAGGATGTCAATACTTCATTTTCATATTTTTTTTTAAAGTCTTTTAAATCAGAAGGACTGATTGGCTGTTAGGGACATTAAAACAAAGTTGGTTGCTTGACAAATACAATTATTTCCTGGCTTAACTATCTATCCTACAGTGATTTGGTTAGTTGACTTGTCNTTGTGTGTGTGGTTGCATGTGTGTGATTTAATGGAAATTCCATGGGGTATCACTGGGAATTTAGGAAGAAAAATTTCTAGATTTATTGCTTGTAGTTTAAGGGCAGACTGCTGACTTCCATCCAAGAGTTAAAGTTTTTTTTGGGGGGGGGAGGCTCATTTATGTTTGAGTTTATCCTTCCAATTACCTACTATTTTAAAATCACTTGACAAAAAAGTAAAAATCAGAACCAGTGGTAAGTTCATTTACCCTTTGAAATTTGTAACACCAGTTGAAATAAAGTTCTAAGGGACTTGGCATCTTGTGGTGGTGGTGTCCTTTGCTATGTGTGTGCACCTTAGTTTTAACACTCGATTGTATCTTGCCACTGCTGGCGTAAGAGTCAGTATAGAGTTTGTACGGAATGAAGGTTTGGAGTGTCAGCTTATCCCTCATAGTGGCACTTAGGCAAATATTTAAAAATACATCTAAAACCTAGCCCAGTTTATAGGTCAACCACAAAAGCCATGCTGTGTAAAGCCAGTTCAGCAGGACTGAGAGAATCAGCTGTTTTCTCCATCTCTGGATACTATGGATATTTCCATATCCAGGTTTACAAAATTAAAAAGGAATAGGAATTAGCTACATTGTGGTTGATTTTTAAACTTGATTNTAGTGAAACTGAGCGGACTTGGACATGGCTTGGCACGTGTGAATGAAAAGCCACAGAGGCCTCTCTCTCAGGAGCTTACCCCATGAAACAGCAGAAATAGTCGTTGCCTTTGAAGATGTTACTTTGTACACATGGAAATTTCTGGCATCTTGGACAAAGTGTTCAATTATTGAGTTGAAACAAACTTGGCTTATAAAGGTTAATAACTGCCTTAATCAAGAGTCCTACTTCCAAGATTTTGTACCTCCTGTGACCTGCCCTTCCCCTTGGATCTTCTTGTTGTTAGTAAAATCACGGTTCCAATCAGTAGACATGGTTGTTGTTAAGCTATTAGGAGGAACTGGACTCTCCAGCAATCAGATGTGGGCCTGGGTGCACAACACAGCTATTTATCCAATTCTCAAAGACATCCATTCCCCCAAATAAAAAGCTGAAACTCCATTAGGAGGGCAGGGAGGATTTTAATGGTGGCAAGATGGTAGGCTTACAGCCATTTACCATGTCACACTCCATTTTGAGATCAGGCCAGTGTTGTTTCTNAGAGCCTGGGCTATTATTTCTGAAGGCCTTGCATTGGAGACCATCTTGCATCTCAGTCTCCAGTGCATGTGGCTGAATTGTTGTTGTGCCCTTTTTAACAGGGCTCTGGGTTGCTGAGCACTGTCGCCTTTGCTTAGCCCTTGTAACCTGTGGGAAGTAGGCAAGCGCATGTTTCCAGCGGAGAGGCTTTAAGAAACTGAGATGTGAAGGCCCCTTGGAGGCCCCTGGCTTACTCTCTTAGCTTTGAGACTTGTATTTCTCTCCAGTAAGGCTGACTCCCGCAGCTGGAGAGAAACTGCCATGAATTGCCCAGAATGGCTGGAGCAGAGGCTGAGGGGAGGGCTCAGGGAGGAGAGCCTTGTTCACATGCTTGTTAACATTTGAGGGTCTTTGACAAAGGAAGTCTAATGCCTTGCCCAGGTCAGCCGGCATTTGCCCCCTCCTCCCCAAGGCCCTGTTGTACACAGGAAGTCAGACACTAATGATGTTAGTGAGGGGACAAAGGCGCCCAGCCGGGGAAAGGCCTAATTGCTGTGTCCGGCTCCCAGGCGGCCAGCCTCCAGCTGGAGGGGGCTGGGCAGGATGCTCTAAGTGTTAACACCTGGAGCCTGAGATGCTGACTTCCTGG
>LZPO01087163.1:80595-95229 GCA_001675575.1 Neotoma lepida | reverse complement strand
AAAAAAAAAAAAAAGAAAGAAAAAGAAGATTATGTGGAAAGGCTTGGAAGGCACCCCTGGGAATCCTCACCTCATTGTTCTCATATCTCTTTGTGTTTTCAAATTGCCTCCAGCAAATGGTTTTAGTTATAAAAGTGGGAAATGAGTACAGCTTACAAGGGGAAAATATGCAACAGACCAAGTTTCTTAGAAACGCCCTGGAGTCTTCCACCCTAGGGAAATGCCCCTTGCTTCACTGGGGTGCCGGGCAGATGATGTGAAGGCCCTTTGCAGGAGGTACAGGAGAGGCAATCCGAATTGAATCATGAGAAAGCAATGTGACATCGTGAGTCCTATCTGCTGGGGAAGCCAGGAAACAGGTCTCTCAGCAAANGCGTCACCTACCATACCTAGTGTGTGGTAATTCTCTGAAGTTCCAGCATGATTCTGGCTCAAAGCTTCTGGCAGCTTTTGAAGGTGTGTTCAGAAGGACCAGGTGATACAGCTGCTNGCTCAGTGATGGCTACACTGACACACCGTCAGACGAAAATCAAAGGAGGCTGGTTTTTTGTTTTGTTTTTTCTTTTTGAGGTATTAATTTGGGGCTTTGGAGATTTAATGGGGGTTGTGAGTATCTCTGAGGAAACGTTTTTTTCTTGTTAGCTGGCATCCTTATCATCCAAACACGGTGCCTTGTGTTATAGATCCTGAGTTATTTAACAGTTTGCTTGTGAAATTACTCCCCTGTGGATTCACATCCACATGTTAGTTCCTTTCCCTAGTGACCTTGCCCTCTTGGTCCCTTCTAAAAATAAACACACTCCAAAGTATTTAACAGGGTTTNCTTCCACATCCTTAATGCTGGAAACTGGTAGAATTGATGTAAGTAAGTACTTAGTGATTGCAGTAAGATGTCGTAGGAGTCAGACAGGAGTAGGGAAAAAAAATAAAAACAAAGCTAATGACTGACACAAAAATCGACACTGTATCTAACAGTCCTAGCAACTCCAGGAGTTTAATTCCAGAGAGTGGGTGGGTTTTTGTTGCTGCAGGTACATCCCTCTGTAACATATTTCCCAAGCCATGATCAACTTTAGTGTCTTATTTGAGCTCTTGAGGACATTCACAATAAGAGTGGATTTGGCACCTCTAGATATACTCCACAGAGTCTGGTAAGATGAAATTGAAAATAAAGATTAAAAACTTAAACTGTTCTCACTTTCCCCACTTTTTAGACTGTACAACCTACTTGAATCCAGTTGGGAAGCACATGATTGCTGATGCCCAGAACATCACAATCAGCCAGTATGCTTGCCATGACCAAGTGGCAGTCACCATTCTTTGGTCCCCAGGGGCCCTTGGTAAGTGGTAACACTCATATCNTCTGTGGGGAATGGACGGTGCCAGTATGAGTGGTGATGTGTGGCAGCCTTCAGGCAAGCAGGTGTCAATGACAGCGAAGCTGAGAGTGGATGGACACTGGGACATTCATGCTTTGTTGTCTCCTTCTGCCAGACCACAAACACAGCTTGAAGCAGTGCCCCGTGGCCTATGTTTTGTNTCCTTGTTTTAGAGAATTGTGAGTATGAGAAGATGACGTATTGGTGATGTTTTTTACCTCTGCAGCCCAGACTGAGTGCCTTAGCCTTGGTCAGAAGGGAGATGATGATGCTGGAGGTGCCCGTGGCCTATCCAAGGACGTATTGGCTTTGGCCTCTACCATGAGNGGCCTCTGTGTTCACAGTGACATGTGGCCCACCTTCAGCACGTTTTGTGATTTTTTTTTTTTTAAACTCCCAGGAGAATCCTTGTTTTCATAAGAAAGCNTGAAATCAGTGAGTTTTAAGGTTGGAGACCAAGTTGAAATTTTTTAAGAGACCTTTAAGGCCAACAAAACTCAGAGTGAAATAAAGAAATAGAAAGCAAGCAAGCCCACCTTCTCTGGCCGAGTTGCTTGGCTGAGACTGTCTTGTTATGAATTGATACCTGAGAGGGTGGCACAGTCAAGCCAGGATAACCTAAGATTCTTTTTTTTTAAAGATTTTATTTATTATGTATACAATGTTCTGCCTGCATGTATGCCTGCACTCTAGAAGAGGGCACCAGATCTCATTACAGATGGTTGTGAGCCACCATGTGGTTGCTGGGAATTGAACTCAGGACCTCTGGAAGAGCAGCCAGTGCTCTTAACCTCTGAGCCATCTCTCCAGCCCCCTAACCTAGGATTCTTTGACTCCATTCAAGTGAATTTGATTAACAAAATTTCTTTGATTTTTTTTTTTTTAAGATTTACTTATTATGTATACAGAAGAGGGCGCCAGATCTCATTACAGATGGTTGTGAGCCACCATGTGGTTGCTGGGAATTGAACTCAGGACCTCTGGAAGAACAGTCAGTGGTGCTCTTAATGTCTGAGCCNCCTCTCCAGCCCATGATTTTTATTTTTTGAGACAAAATCTCATGTATCCCTGTTTGNCCTCAAACCCACAATGTCGTCCAGGGTGGCCTCCAAACCCTGAGCTTCCTGCCTCCACAGGTCTCCACTTCCAAAGTGCTGGGAGTAAAAAGGTGCCCCAGCACATCCAGCGGCTCCCTCTTGTCTCTTGAGACATGGTCTTGCCGTGTAGCCAACACTGGCCTTCCGCTCACCGTCTTTCCTGCCGTAGCCTCCCAAAGGCTGAGGTCCTCTGTATGTAATGCCATGCCTGGTTAGGATTGGCCTTTCACAGGAGGCATTTAAACTGGTAGAGCCCTAGTTCCCCCGTGTGCCAAGTGGGGGTGGAGGTTGCCTTGTGGNTGGTGGCCAGAGAAAGCTGTCTGAGACCAACTGCCATTGTCAGAACCTCCATCCCAGACCTGCGCTGGCCCTCTGACTTTGCAGTGTTCTTGGACATTTTTCAACACTTGGCCAAGGGGAAGTAAAATAAAGCCTAGATTTCTTTCCTTTCTTTAAAAGAAAAAAANTTTTTTATTTTGTGTTCATTTTATTTTTACCTGCATAAATATCTGTGGGGGTTTCAGATCCCCTAGAACTGGGGTTAGAGATAGCTGTGAGCTGCCCTGTGGNTNCTGGGAATTGAACCTGGGGCCTCAGGAAGAGCAGCCAGTGATCCTAACCNCTGAGCCATCTNTCCAGCCCCAAGCTTAGATTTCTTAATCTGAACAAGAATAAATCTCAGCACTACAGTGTAGTAGTGAGTGCAAGGGAGAGAGAAGATGGAGGTGTTGGGCCAACTTGCCTGTCCACATNAATACTTCTGGGTCTAAACCTTATATGTTTTCCACAGGAAATGTTATCGTAACATTTAAAGATTGAAAATATTCTCTGGATAAAAGAAGTGGTTATTCCAATGAAGGCTTAAATGGCTAAGCCTTGATCTGACCAACTGCAGAGTAAGGGGTGGGAAGAGGAAGAGTGATTTACAGTGGGATGGGGGGTGCAGTGGGCAGGTTCTAGCAAGTAATTCCTCGGAAGTCAGGAAAGCACGGGGATTAAGGGCAGTGGCTGAGAGCTCAACGCTGCTTCCTGGCTCAATCCTTTGTTTACCATGTGATCCCAGGATCCAGTCAGTTTCTCTAAACCCTTTCTTCAGTCAGCTGCAAATGGGAATAATGGTGCCCCCCTCCCATGTTTGTTAGGAGTCCTTAATCAATATGAGAGGGAAGAACAAGTGTACTTCTCCAGGGGAGGTCTCTCTGATCCTCACACAACGTCACAGTGTTAACGGGCTCAGCATAGATGTGTATTAGGAATTAAATTTGCTGCCTCAGCCTCCCCTCAGCCCATATTTGGTATTATGATTTTCAGTCTGGCCTTTGAAAAACAAGGCCCAGGTCTATCGATCTATGCTTACCCGAGCTGATCCATTTTTAAGTTAATTGTGAGAGGCTTGCCTTTAATCCCAAGTCACCCGCCTTTTGTTAACAATCTTTCTGGAAACATTGCATGAATCAAATCTTAGTTTTTAGGTAGTAAAGATTTGTTCAGACGTCACTTCTTTTTCAGTCTCACAAGGCAAGCTCCCGTGAGGTCTAAATAGTTGGTCCTGCAGAGATGTTGTAGCATCTCATCGTGTCTGAGTCTCTNTTTGTGGATCCACTGACTGTCACCCCACAGGAAGCTTTGTGACTGAAAAAACGCCGTGCACCACAGAACTCGNAGCTTCTACAATATGAGGCTCTAATTGTGGCCTCTCTGCCCGAGCCGCCATGAACTATGTGCTCTTCGCCAAATAATTATAGAATTGGAGGACCTACTCAAAGGAGAAAAAGATTTCTTTGACCTTTGCCATCAATAATTTCCCCACCTGGTTAATTGCATCCTGTGTAATTACTTTTGCCCTGGGAGGGGAAGGGTTGAAAATGTCTCCTTGTCTGGTGTTCAGAAAGAATGTGAAATCGATATCTCGACAATCAAGGCCAGCTTTGGGTATCTCCAGCTGCGCTTGGGCCACTCCAGTCTCCATGGGAGACAGAGCCTCAGTGCTGGCTCCTGTGGCCATCAGAGCTTAATCCTTTTGAAAGCATCTAGTCAGATGTGCAGTGGGAGGAAGCTCAGGTGGTGAGGCTGGGCCAGCCGCCTTTTCAGTAGCACTGTGGGCGTCTTGGGGCCCTGAAGACTGTATGCAGAGCACGCACTGGGCAGCCCTCGGGTATCTGCATTTCAGGCATGATTAGAGGAAGACTACCATTCCCCTAAAATATTTAATCTCAAGCCTAGGAACCCTCTTGGGTTCAGACATACACTTTGTTGGGAATTTCTTAAGTTCCCGGTGAAACACATCAAGAAAATATATAGCTAAAACTTGAGATTAAAAACAAAGTTTGGAGGCATTCACTGGGAATTACTGTTAGCTCAGTGTGCCTGAAATTATACATTCCACTATAGACTTTGTGATCAGTTTAGACTTGAGCCTAAATATTGAATCCAAGTGTCAAAAAAGCAACAGATGTTTGTCCCAATGGCCGAGTGGGCAAGAGAACATGTTAGGTACAGTGATCACTCAACCTGTCCCAGAGGGGTGAATGAAAGTTGTGCATTCTTCTGGTCCATGGACTCACTGGTAGGACGTCCTTTGGTTTGGTGTATAGCTGGAGAGGATGAGATCTTGGAGGAGGGAAAGTGTGTTCAGAANTAATTAGGTCTGCATTTCATAAAAGCTTCTGCTTTGCTTAGGCATTGAATTCCTAAAAGGGTTCCGGGTAATACTGGAGGAGCTGAAGTCAGAGGGAAGACAGTGCCAACAACTGATTCTAAAGGACCCGAAACAGCTCAACAGTAGCTTCAAAAGAACGGTAAGTCACTCTCAGGAAATGCGCCCTGAAGACACCATTGTTCCGGGGGTCTGAATGGTCTATTGAAAGTCTGAAATTGGAGAAGAGGGGGGCGGCTGTGGGGTCCACAGCCCAGCCAAGGTGGGCGAGAATGGGAGGCAGCAGCTGAGCCTGCCACACACCCAGGAAAGCTCTTCAGCAGGGCTCTTCAGCTGTGGTAAACACACCTCTCTGGTTACACTGAAGCAGCAGCTATCCCAGGTGTCTGTAAGCTCACACTTCACTCCCTTCAGCTCTGAGACTCAGTACTAAGGAGCCGTGGCTTTCTTGTCTAAGGACAGACAGCACTGTCCACCTTTAGCATTGGGGATCCAAACCNAAGCTCAGTCCATCAAGTAGACCTGACTTTCTGCTTTCCTGGGATCTGCTCACCCTGGAATTGTGTCTAAGTGACAGTCGGTGTGGAGGGCTGGTCTTTTGTAGATGGGGGTGGGGGGCNGAGGTGGGCCATTTCTCCACACTACTTGTGTCTTTGTTCCCTTTTAGGGAATGGAATCTCAGCCTTTCCTGAATATGAAATTTGAAACGGATTACTTTGTAAAGATTGTCCCTTTCCCGTCCATTAAAAATGAAAGCAATTACCATCCTTTCTTCTTCAGAACCCGGGGTGAGTATGGTCTTTCCTGCCTGGCTCCCAAAGGAGTCAGTCATTTCTACTTCCATTGATGTCTCCATCAATCAGACATATTTACAAACACACCAGATACTGATATGAAGTAAGTAGGGTGAGAAGCAAATTCACNTTAAAAAAAGGAAAATGGGACAAGGTTTCTCTACAATCCAGGCTGCCCTGGAATTCAGCAGGTAGCCCAGGNTAGACTNAACTTCATGTCAGTCCTTCCTGCCTAGCCTNGTGAATGCTAGGATTACAGGCATGAGCCACNATCCCAGCTCGGAAGTGCATTTTCACCACCAAGTACAGACTTTTCTTCCAGAGGATCTGGGTTTGATTCCCAGCATCTCCTTTGGCAGCTCACAGCCATGTGTAATTCTAGTTCCAGGGATCCAGTACCCTCTTGTGACCTCGGTGGACACCAGGCACACACACAAGNAAAACACCCATACACATAAAATAATAAAAAGGAAATGAGTAAAGATGAGCAGGCTGCGTCTCTAGCTCAGTAGTGGAGTGCTTACCTAGCGTGTGCTGGGTTAGCAGTTATTTGCTGGACATGGTGGTATAGTCAGAGGTTTTCATCAGGACTGCGGATCAGCTCTGTTCCATCATCCACTTTTCAAATAACCACACAGAGATTTAATATTAATTNTAAATGCTTGACCAACAGCTTAGGCTTGTTACTAGCTAACTCTTACAACTTAAATTAACCCATTTNTATTAATCTACATTCTGCCATGTGGTGTTACCTCTCTTTCATCTAGCACCTCCTATTTCCTTTCCGTGTCTGGCTGGTGATTCCCCTAACTCNTCCCTTNTTCCCAGTGTCCTTNGTNTGGTTTTCCCACCTAACCTTATCCTGCCCAGCTATTGGCCNGTCAGCTTCTTTGTTAANCCAATCACAGTGACACATATTTACACAGTGTAAAAGAATATCCCACATGGCAGCACANGCCTGTAATCANGGTACTCAGGAGGGAGAAACAGGAAGATCACTGCAAATCTGAGGACAGTTTGACCTATGTAGACTGGNCTGCATAGCAAGACCCCAGCCTAACACAAAGAAAACACACCAANGAAAACATTAGGCCAGGCCCAGCTAGAGACACCTCTCTCTGCTTTGTTTTGGATCAGGCATGATGGTTTATTTACATATTGTTTTTCATTTGTTTATTTATTTGTTTATTTACTTACTTATTAGTAAGAGAAGGTCTTACTCTGGAGGCTTGATTCTAGAACCTAGTTATATAGTTAAGGATGGCCTCAAACTTAGAACAATCCTCCTGCCCCTGACTCCCAAGTGGGGTTACAAACATGTGCTTCCATGCCAGATGTCAGTTGATATTTTAAAACATTTATTATTATTAATTAATTATTATTTTTGTTCTGTTTTGTTTTGTTTTTGAGACAGGGTTTCTTTGTGTAGCCCTGACTATCCTGGAACTCACTCAGTAGACAAGGCTGGTCTTGAATTCACAGTGATCCACTTGCCTCTGTCTCCCAAGTACTAGGATTAAAGGCGTGCACCACCATGCCTGGCTAAATTGTATTTATTTTGTGTGCATATGTATGGGGGGGCAGGCAGGTGCCACAATGTGTGTGTGTGTGTGTTTGTGTGTGTGTGTTTGTGTGTATATAGATATATATACGCACCATGGTGTGGTATAGAGGTCAGAGCAGAGGAGAACTTGGTGTTTTCCTTCTACCATGTGGGTCTTAGGGATCAAACTCAGATCATTAGGCTTGGGGGCAGATGCCAAGCCACCTCACCAACCCAGCATTTGTCTTTTTACGACACTGTGATTACCACTATCGCAGCCATGTATAAGAGCAATGTGATATTTGTTGGCAGGTGTGATTTTTGTAATTTGCTTGTAGAGCACTTGCCTAGCTTGCATAAGGCCCTCTGATCACTAGCATTAAAAAAAAAAAAAGTTGAGGTGACTTAAAAACAAACAAAAACACAGCCTAGTAATAAAAGGCATAAGTTGATTTTTGAAGTGTAAAGGGTAAAAAGATAAAATGCTGTAACATCATGAGGGTGGTCAGGACGAGGTTAAAAGCAGTATCTGAGGCTGGCAAGGTGGCACAGGGACCCACTTGCCAGCAAGCCTGACCACTTGAGTTCAGTTCATAAGATCCACATGAGAAAAGAGAGAACCAATCCTCCAAAGTTGTCCCCTGATGTTCTGACCTCTACATGTGGGCTGTGGCATGCATATGCCCCACATAAAATAAACAAATGTAACTTGAAAAATCCACACCTGAGACTACCTTTTTCTAGAAAATTTTACTAAATTAACACTAAAGTTTATTCTGTCTCTATTCTAAATGCTTTCTAAATATTAGTGCAGCCCACCTCTGTAATAAACTTTCCATGAAAACGCCCTCCATACGCTCAATAGATGTGCGCTCACACACAGAGAGGGCAAAGGGTTTTGCCAAGAGTCGAGCACTAGAGGCACAGTTCTGAAGCTCACACTGCCAGCTGCCAACCATGCTGGCTTTCCAGTTGTTCGCCTTTCTTGTTTATTTCATACATGGCTTCTCTTTCATCTCCCTGAATGGTGGNCTTTAAATTTGGTGGCTAGTCACCATGAGACCTTCAGCGGCTTCCTCCTGCCTCCTGATCATACTTCTCATCTGGGGTTCTAGGTCTTAGATGGCCAGCTGCCTGTCCAGGTTGGCCTCCCCTTTACTTGTGACTGCTCTCGTGTATTCCTCATCTGTGAGATGTTTGGTCTCAGCCCTAAACTGTATCCATGTTTCCTTTTGTCAGATTCTCTTGTTTGGTTGGTTTTGGTTTTTCAATACAGGGTTTCTCTGTGTAGCTCTGGCTGTNCTAGAACTCACTCTGTAGACCAGGCTGGCTTCAGACTCAGAGACCCATCTATCTGCCTCTGCCTCCCGAGTGCTGGAATCAAAGGTGTGCACCGCCGCCACCACCTTGCAAAGTTGTTTTGTTTTGTTTTGTTTCATTCTTTGTTTTTATTTTATGTGCACTGGAGTTTTGCCAGCATATATGCCTGTGTGAGGGTGTTGGGTTCTCTGTAACTGGTGTTGCAGACAGTTGTGAGCTGCTCTGCGATTGCTGGGAATTGAACCTGGGTCCTCTGGAAGAGCAGTCAGTGCTCTTAACCTCTGAGGTCTCCCTCCATCCCTTTTGTCAAATTCTTAATGAGGTTGTTTTCTATGCTGCCAAGTTATTTTGTATGTCTTATTTTTCTAATTAAAATGATATTCATTAGGTCAAGACCATGTGCTTGTCACGTTGGTTGTTGCTTTCTACGTAATGATCAGATAGAAGACTAAAAAGAATGTGTTTATGAGAAATGGTGCCTAAAGATTAGAATACAGGTGAAGGGTGGAGTAACATCTCAGTGGTTACCAGACCCACTCAAGAGCCCTCTTGTGTGTAGACCTCTCCACAGTAGGGCTTACTGAGTGACAGAAGTGTGAAGAGTTGCACTGTCTTTGGAGCCTTGACACTATGCNATATTAGACAAGCTTTNAAAACCTTGGTGGCTTTACACCACTTCCACTAGGTGGCATGAAGTGTTCTGCATTAATATTTGTATGTTTTCTCATTTAAATTTTTATTAAGATACAACATAATTGTAATGAAAATCATTGCTGAATTGATGTAATTTGTGCCCTTTCCAGCACACCAGGCTCAGTATATATTTTGTTNAATTGTTGTACAAGGAAAACATCAGACTGTCCTGAAACTAAAAATAGCCATCTTTTTTTTTTTTTTTTTAACATAATAGCCTGTGACCTATTGTTACAACCTGACAACATGGCCTGTAAGCCCTGTAAGTACAGCTATCTGTTAAGTCTCAAAGTGTTACCCCATAATGGTGTTGGGGCAGCCTTTGGGTGCTTACTGGGTCCTTCCTCTTCACAGTCTGGAAGCCTCGGAATCTGAATATCACCCAGCACGGTTCAGACGTGCANGTGTCCTTCGACCANGCACCACATAACTTTGGCTTCCGTGGCTTCTATCTTCACTATAAGCTCAAGCACGAAGGTCCCTTCAGGCGGAGGACGTGCAAGCAGGTGAGTGACTGTGTGTGTAAGGAACACACATGTATCAAAGTGATATTGGGTGGTCAGTGGATGTTTAGGAATGTTTGCCGCTGGGTCTGTCTCTAGCCGACTTACCATTGCCTTGGTTATCCCCACGTTGGCTGTTTTGGGGTGACACAGAACCAAGGCATCAAAAGCATTAGATATTTCTAGTTTGTGTTGTGCTTTAAGCATCTGCCAGGTGCTGTGTGGCAGTCCCAGAGCTTTCTGCTCTTCAAATTCTGACTGCTCATCAAACAGCCTGCTTCCAGTCATCCTTTGTAGGTGGACAGTCTGGGGCTTAAGGAGGTCACCTGACTTGCTGGAGGTCACATAGCTAGGAAGTGGAAAACACCGGTCTTGAGCCAAGTCACTAGCAGATCAATGGCCCCTGTTTGTTTGATTTGTTTTTCGTTTTTAAACTAAGTGTGCTCAAAACCAGTGGCAAGTCTCCTTCAGCTTCAGGAAGAAGAGGCCTGAGGCTTTTTCTAAGATGAGNGTCTGAATTGATTGCTGTTTGCTTCTTTGTAGGACCAGAACACAGAGACAAGCAGCTGCCTCCTCCAAAATGTTTCTCCAGGGGGTTATGTCATTGAGGTATGTACAGCCTTAGAATGCCCTGTTGTTACGTTGTGTCATTGAGATATGTACAGCCTTAGAATGCCCTGTTGTTACATTGTGTCATTCAGGTGTGTAGAGCCTTAGAATGCCCTGTTGTTACATTGTGTCATTGAGGTATGTATAGTCAGTCATAGAATGCCCTGTTGTTACAGGAAGCAATTCCCATAGAATTTTGAGTCTTTTGCTTGTTTATTGGTTTTAGGACTGAGTCCCATGTAGCTCAGGCTGGTCTCAAACTCTCTTTAGAACTGAGGATGACTTTGAATAACTACTTCTCCTGCCTCTTCCCTCCTGGGGTATAAACACTCACACTATGCTCCTGGCTTTTATGCAGGCCCTGGGGGGTCAGGTCTTCAGGCTTGCACAGCAAATACTTTTATCCATGGAGGCATCTCCTCAGCTCCTTCTTTTTTAAAAAGATGACTTAAAGTGTTAAACTGCCACCATTATTCTCCCTTAGTGCTCTCACTGCCTGGTGATGGAAAAAATGAATGAAGTCACTAGTCTTCTACATCCCTTGTAGATAGAATTTGTAGCTGTGCTATCACTTCAACAATAGTAAGGCAGCATTCTCTGTTCTACAGCTGGTGGANGACAATAACACGACCAGGAAAGTGGTGCAGTACGCGGTAAGGCCAGGTATGGCGCTTCGGCTTGGATCTGACATCACACTCTCGAGCAGGCTTCTAGTATTTTCTGTATGCTGTACTTCTTGTTTTACAAAACAACACAGTCACCTCTTCTCTCTCAAATGATTGTTCACCAAGTGAGTTTCCTTCCACATTCCTGTTGGTGCCTTGAAGATCCAAGTGGGCGTGGCATCTGCCACTGAGACTAGGCGATTGTCCTTAGGCAAAGTTCTCACTCCNGGGTATTTACTGTCCTAGCATATTCAGAACTATTGAATTCTTTTCTACAACCCTTTAAAAACAGTTTTTGGATCCTTTTATAATCACCACAGCAGAGCTGGAGTGAGGTGCTTGGGGACCCTGGAACCTGTTAGTCGGCTTATATTTAAAAACAAAAAAGGAAACGCCCCCACCCCCACCCTGTTTTGCTCCTCAAGTTTAACAGCTTCTCTCAAATCTCCCAGTGCACTCTCCCTGGGCTGGGCCCATCAGAGCTGTGGCCATCACTGTGCCTCTGGTTGTCATCTCTGCATTCGCTACACTTTTCACTGTGATGTGCAGGAAGAAACAACAAGGTATTTATCTCTCTGTGCTGTGCCCTCTCCTCCCCACCCTCTAGTTTGTGACAAGTCAAGGGTGGGTGCCAACCAAGANGGAGCCTGGGGAGCCCTTGTTCCTCCAGGAGGGGCCTGGGGCACCTTCCTTGCCAGTTCCTTGCCTACTCAAGTTCCCAGAATCCAAATATTTGGCTGTTAATCTCTAGGACCTGGCAATGGACAGGCATATAATCCCGTTCTCAAACCCAGAAAGTCTGAAGTATGAGAACTGAGTCATATGGAGGGCTTCATCATTGATTAGTTAGGTATTTCACCTGGAAAACTGTAGGTGAGCCACATCTTGGTCTGGGTGGGGTTACCCAGGTATAAACTTACATGAAAGTCATGAAGACGTTCACTTCAGACTTGTGTACTTGAAGCTAAGCATGGTAGCACAAACTTGGTATCCCAGCCACTTGGAGGCTAACGCAAGTGGATCACTTCAATCCAGGAATGGGAGGCTAGCCTGGGTAATANAGTGAGACCTTTTGTCAAGAAAAAAGTCATTTTTTGTTGTTGTTTTGGNATGCTTTACTTCTTTAAAATTATACTTAAATAATTCTCCTTCCCTCTGCTAATCCTTTATTTAGTTGATTTGGTTGCCAGAGCACTTCACTGATATGAGTGGCTGCCGCAACATTTCTTGACACATCCTGAGGGCAGTTTCAGGTTAAAACCATTTTCCACTTCCTAATAGACTACTGCAGAAACTGACTGTCTTGTTCATAGTGTAACTTGAGGCTGATGGAGTTGGAGACCGGAGACTCCCTAGATGGAGATGTCATCTGTTCCTTTTGGTAAATTTACTTTTGAGACCAGATCTCATGTAACCCGGGCTGGCCTCCAATTTGCTGTGTAGCTGAGGATGGTCCTGAACTTGTGACCTTTTTGCCTCCACCTCCCAAGTGCTGGGATTTTTGTTGTGGGCCACTGTGCCCCGGCTTAGCTGAANACACTGAGACCCAGGTCATNTGGGAANAGACAAAGCTTTGTTTATAGGTGTCAACTTTATCTTCTCTCCCAATTTAGAAAATATATATTCACATTTAGATGAAGAAAGCCCGGAGTCCTCCACGTACGCTGCGGCTCTCCCCAGAGACAGGCTCCGGCCACGGCCCAAGGTCTTCCTCTGTTACTCCAGTAAAGATGGTCAGAGTCACATGAATGTGGTCCAGTGTTTTGCCTACTTCCTCCAGGATTTCTGTGGCTGTGAGGTGCGAAATAATCCAGTTTCTTCTCTTGCTCTGGTCAGGCCCTGAGCTCCATATTCCTCTTCANTGCCTTCTCCTCTCCAGTGCTTTGTGGAAACCTACTTTTGCCCAGTGCTTTATTTTCCGAACCAGGGTCAGTCGGAGTTTGTCCTTTCTGTCACCAGCAGGAAATGTTTCATATGATACATTCTTGCTTGAAACCCTGGAGTGGCATCCACATGGTAGGACGTTCTTTGAGTGCTGAAAAGGGGTGCCCTGCTATGGGACATGTGACCAGGATGTGAGCTTGTCACCTGACATCATGGTGAGCACCTGCAGGATCAAAGCCTCAGTGGGGCATCNGGAGAGAAGGGCAAAGCAGACAGCTTTGAGGACCTGAGGCAATTCTCTGAAGGAGTTTTGCTGAGATTGGGAATGGAGGACGGGACTGTCCTTGGAAGGGATCTTGGGGACTGGGGGGAGCTGAGGTCGATTGGTATGATGTCATGAAAAGGGAGAAATCAGTGACAAGGCCGTGGCTAGAGAGGACCAGGGAGTAAAAGGAGAGGGCTCCAGAATTTGCCGAGTGTTTGAATGTCTGCACTGGTTTCTTAGCTTCTCTCCTCTGCTCCTCCCCCTCTTCCTCCTCTTCCTCCTTTGTCCTCCTTTGTTCTTCTCCTTTTTTGTTTTTTCTCACTATGTAGCTCTGGCTATCCTGGAATTCTAGTTCACAGAGATTATAGCCTCTATCTCCCAAGTGCTGGGATTAAAGGCCCACATGCCCAATTTTCTTAGCCCCTTTTAGCCGTTAACATGTAGCTCTTCTGTAGACAACAATGCTTAATTTTTAGAGTGAGTGAAGTCTGAAGCTATTGTGGAAGGCATACCCTGTTTGTCACAAAAGCAATTATCATGTGATACTTACTTTGAACTGCCAGTTGGCCCATTTCTTTGGTGAGAGTGCCCTCTGGTGTTGCTGGTGGGATTTCCTCCTGTCGGGGGAAGCCTTGAGCTTAGCAGGTGAACAGCCGCCAAGAAACGATGCCACTGTAGCCAGTGGCCCGACATGCTCGGATAGCACAGGCACGAGTGGTGTATTTGTGCCCTGTTCTTTTGTATGTAGATGAAATTACACATAAAGTTTGTTTTTTTAAATAGCTATGTCATCCATAATATTGACTCACCATAGCTGAATTAGTTCAAGTTGTTGAGCTTCCTACTCTCTGGGTTGACCCATTTCTGATGATTTCTCCATCATCAGAACCCCTCACATTGCAATTGCTCAGTCAGAGATAGGAATATATATATTTTTTCGGGGGCTGGAGAGGTGGCTCAGAGGTTAAGAGTTCAATTCCCAGCAACCACATGGTGGCTCACAACCCTCTGTAACGAGATCTGGTCCCTCTTCTGACCTCTTAGGGATACGTGCAGGCAGAGTACTGTATATATAATAAATAAATATTTTTTTTAAAAAAAAGAATATATATTTTCAAAAACACTTACGTTTTATTTATTAAGATGAAGTCAGTCCTGGACAGAGTTTTTACAGTTTTGTAAAATATGCCACACGTGACTTAACAAACTACAGATCAAAAAGATTA
>LZPO01087163.1:35479-48811 GCA_001675575.1 Neotoma lepida | reverse complement strand
TGGTGATGGTGATGGTGATGGTGGTAATGGTGATGATGGTGGTGGGTGGCAGTGGAGGTAAGGGTAATGTGAACTCACAGGACCCCAAGGCTCCCCTGCGTCTGGTGCTGCAGTGAGATCTTGAGCAGCAGAGCAGTATCCCCTCAGGGGGTCAGTGCTGGGGGAGGATGATGATGGTTCCCATGTTTCCGTAGTGACGCTGGGCAGGGCGGCTGGACTGGGTCAGATGGGTGCAGCCCAGNCCTGGAGTCCNTGTGAGTCACAGCTCACCTCCTGTGGAACAAAGGGATACAGCAGGGAGGGGCAGTGCAATGACTCAGAGGCCACTGCTGCTTCCTCCAGGCCCTCCCACGTGTTGGTTTCCCCTGTGGAGTGGAGTTCACCCCACTTTCTGGGCAGGCTGTCGCTCCAGGATTTATATCAAGATTTGTTTTGGCCGCAGAAATAGCTGCACTTGGGTCTCTAGAACCTTCTCGGCCTGAGGCTCTTCTAGACTGTTGCAAACCTTTCTGTCATCCTAGGGAAACTTCAGCAGTCCCTCCTTCTCGGAGGAAGTGGTTTTCTGGAGGTGGAGCAGCTTGCCTCAGGCCATACAGGTGTCAGGGCCACATCTCACTGTCACCATCTCAGGAGCCTGAACTTGTCACCACCATGCACACACGTGGAAGGAGAGACTCCAAAATGTGATTTAGCTCTAGGTCCCAGGCTTACAGAGAAGATGTGAACATTTTTTCTTTCCCTTGTGAAAAGAGTTAGAAAACACAGGTAATAATATCTCACAATGAGAAGAGTGCCCTTGGGCTTGGTTGTGGGTCAGCATTCCAGGTAGTTTTCATGCTTGTAGGTACCAAATGTTGCTCACTGTGTCCCAGCCTGGGGTATCCCAGAGAGGGACAGTTTAGGCAAGAGGGTAATGCACTGCAGAAACACCACACTCCTTTGAAACATGGTTGTGAAGATAGAGGCATCAAATAGGTACAGTGTAGTTTACACTGAGGCCACAAGCCATGACCCACACTTCCATGACAGTCTTTGCATTCTGTGTGTAAAAGGCCGTATTGGTTTATGAGAAGAATCTCCTCCAGGATTTTTATTTGAAAGAGATAATGGAAAATACGGAACCTCCCTTGTCGTACAGTCCTTTCTTGATGAATGTGGCCCTGATATCAGGCCTGAAGAGTTAAAGCCTCATAAATGTGACACAAGGGAAATTTGTTTTAGTCAACTGTCTTAATCTTTCTTTCCCCCCAGCTTTTCAAGACAGAGTTTCTCTGTGTTAACAGCCTTGGCTGTCCTGGAACTTGCTTTGTAGACCAGGCTGGCTTCGAACTCCAGAGATCCACCTACCTCTGCCTCCTGAGTGCTGGGATTAAAGACTCACACCACCATGCCCAGTGTCAATAGTCTTAATCTTGTCCCCTGCAATTTTACCCAAATTGCTTACCTGATGGCAAAAACTGACTGACCTATTTTTGTGGTCCTTCCTCATTCCCCCCCTCCTTTAATATTAATAATAAATTAGTGAGAGCTCTAAGCACCCATTGTGTGTTTACGGTAGGAGTCCTTCATTCACTCGATCCACATGTGCGTGCTGAGTAATAGGACAACAGGAGCAGCACTCCTGGGTGGAAGAAGAGATTTGGAGCAAGGACAAGATGGCTCAGTGGGTAAAGATGTCTATTGTAAAGTCCGAGGATCCGAGTTCAATTTCTGGGACCCACACGGTGATAGAAAAGAATTAACACCCCTTAAGTTATCCTCTGACTTACACACACACAGAGTAAAAATATGTTTAAAAACAATTAGGAATGAGTTGCTCACTGAAAATGTATGATGTTCTGTACATAGGCTATATAATACTCTCTTTACTTTTATGTATTTGAACTTTTATACTTGAAAATCACATAGTGAAGGCAAGGTCCTGTGCTAGGCACTGGGAAGGTGTTGGTGGCTATCGCTGTCTCAGACTTGGCCCTTCTGGAGTCAGTAGCCTCATTCAGGAAACAGATATTAATCACATAATCACATGAATGCAAGGGAAATTACAGCTAGGAAGTGTGTAAAGTCCTAGGAAGAGGCGCCAGTGTCTGTAGTGTAGACTCTTCTAGCCAGGACTGCAACAGAGTTTAAGAAGGATTACCAATCGGGCAGGTGGAATGAGGGCCTGGGATTAAGTCCAGGACCGCAGAGGAAAACAGAGGAGTAGTGGGCTGTGCCAGCATGTTGACTCCTGCAGTTCTGGCCAGAGGTCATTTTGGTCCCTAGCCAGGTTGAACCTGTGGTGTGATGGGAGGGCCTCCACGGAGACTGTTGCCTACAGTCTCATACTGGACTTTGGTGCTGCATGGTGTAGAATCTGAATTCTAGCCTCCAGTGCCTTTTGATTTTGCTTAGAAAAAAGCTGTACTTTTCTTACCACCACTGGGAAGCCCCTCTGCTCTATATGACATGACTCCTGGACTCATAGGAGTTCCAAACATGTCCNTCTCCTTTTGGGGCTTCTGTGTGACACAATACCCCATCCCTTAGTTTCTTATGGCCAGCTCCAGCTCATGCTCAGTGTTGGGCCCCAGTGTTGTGCCATGTAGCCCAAGCTGACCTCAGACTCGTGGTGTCCTCTTCCTCTGCCTCCTGAGTGCTGGGATTATATGCATATATAATATATAGAGACCACCATACCTGGTCTCTACCCCTGCTTTCCACTGGTCTCTTCAGCACGTTGTGAGCATGGTGATTTAGGGCTTTCTTTACCCCTTTTTGTGCTCTTCCTTCCAATTCTCCACCCAGAGAGGTGCACAGGGTATTCATTAGTCAGGCGCCATCTTGTATTGCCTGGTGCTTATTCCTGCTCCTTCATTTTGCATTTTAATGGGATATTGACCTAGGTACAGTTATCAAAATGAACTCATGGGAAGTGGTGGGAACTTTGTATAAAATATGAATGCTTTGTATGTAGTTTGTGTTGCAAAATACTCTCAAACAACAGGTGTATGTGTATCTGAAGTCTGCTGGGTTAAAGTTGGAGTCAGGTGCCTCTAAATGGTTCAGATAAAGCTGTAGGGTGTGGGAGAAACTGTGTTGTGTGGGGCCTGGGGTGGGGTGGAGGGACACAGAGGTTGACCTTTCTGTATACATGGTTTGTGGTCATGNCTGATAGAACATTACCCTAAAAGTATAACTCAGCTACTCCTATGATTTTTGTCTATGCTATACACAAAAATCATCCAAGATGGCTGAGATCTATTCTAGTCATGTTTCTATTGCTGTGATANAAATACTCTGACCAGAAGTAACTTAGAGGAGAATGGATTTACGTGGTTNACAATTCCAGGTTACAGTTCANTANTGTTGGGAAGTCAAGGCAGGAACTAAATAATCATATCCACAGTTGAAGGAACCTTGCTTGATTCCTAGCTTCCTTCACTCCTATACAGTTTAGAGCCCAGCCTAGGGAATAGTGTCACCCACAGCGGGCTGGATCTGCCTACATCAGTTAGTCATAAAGATGGTNTCCCACAGACATGCCTATGGCCAAACTNATCTAGGTAATTCCTCATTAAGACAGTCTTTCCAGGCAGTTCTAGCACAAGTTCTAAGTGTGCAAGGCAAATCAATGAAGCTTCTGGAAGATCCTGGAGAATTATCCATGTGGAATTTGATGGGGCCCAGATAGCTTTGGTTTTATTTCAGGGTTTCTGGGGATTGAACCCAGGTGTTGCAATGCTAAGCATGCACTCTTGCACTAACCTACATCCATGGCTCCATAGAAACAGATACCTTGAACAATATACAAAAGGTACTACCATAAAGAGAAAGGTATAAATGAGGCTTCATGAAAGTCAGGAACTNCAGGGCTTAGGAATGTAACTTGGTGGAAGAACACGTGCTTAGCCCTCCTTAGTTCCTAAGTTCCATCCCCAGCACCAAATAAAAGCAAAGAACTGTTCATTAAAAGATAACAGTAAGGCCAGATGGGTAGCACATACCTTTAATCCCAGCAGGCAGGCAGATCTCTGTGAGTTCAAAGCTAGTCTGGTTTACATAGTGAATTCCCTGATAGCCAGTGCCACATAGTGAGACCTTGTCTCAAAAATAAATAAATAAGACAACAGTAAGAGTAAAAAGGCAAGTGGTAGTCTAGGAGGAGAGTTGAAATGAACACACCAAACAAAGAATTCATATACAGACTAGATAAAGAACTGCTGTGAACAAATAAGAAATAGCCTAATTTAAAAAAAAAATGGCCTGAGCAAGTATTATCAGCAAAAAGGGGGATGTCCAAATCATCAATAAACAAACATGGAAGGAGCCTTATCTTCAGTGGTCACCAGATGATCTCACCACAGCGGGCAGCACTGAATAGCCAGCAGAACGACTAACCTGATGTAGACCCACACCAAGGTGTGGCTTAGACACCCAGTGAGTGGGAGTGGGCACTGGCTAAAACCACTTTGGAAAATCATATTGAAAACATCTGCCCAAGAGAAACATNTGCCCGCCTATACTGCAGCCATATACTTCTAGATATGATCCCAAGAGAAATCAGCACAGGAGGGCACCAAAAGACTTGCACACCACTGTGCACAGCAGTTTTATTAACAACTGACCCCAAGCTGGGGCGATGGTGGCGCACGCCTTTAATCCCAGCACTTGGGAGGCAGAGGCAGGCAGAGCTCTTAGTTCAAGGCCAACCTGGTCTACAGAGTCAGTTCCAGGACAGCCAGGGCTACACAGAGAAACTGTCTCAAAAACAAACAAAAATAATTGACCCCACATAGAAACAGTCCAAATGCTTGGCTATGTGCGTAGACAGAATGTGGCATAATATAGAGTGGAGTACACTCAACTGTGAGAAAGAAGGAATTACTACACTCACTACCGGGGTAAAACCCACGGCATGGTGCTGAGTGTGTGAAGCCAGGGGCAGAGTCCATGCTGCACAAATTCACATTTCAATCAAGCAACAGTAACCACGCTCAGAAGTAAGGCAGTGGTCACTTTGGGTGTGTCATTATTCTGGATGGACAGAGTCAAGCATTCTTTCTAAAGGTTGATAATGTNTCATATTTTGATTTTTGTGTGTGCATGCTTGAGGTGACCAGGGGTTGACACTGAGTGTTTTCNTCAATCTCTCTCCATCTAATTGTTAGTTTTTGAGATAGTGTCTCTGGCTGAACCTAGAGCTTGCCGATTCAGATAGACCTGCTGACCCGTAACCCCAGGGACCCTCCTGTTCTCACCTCTTCAGTGCTGGGATTACAGGTGCAGCCACCATGGTTGGCTTTTTTATGTGGGTTCCCAGGGATGGAACTTAGATCATCTTGCTTATTTGGAACACTTTACTGATTGAGCCATCTCTGCAGCCCTTCTATTGATTTGATTGATAACTGCACNAGGATGTAATCATCTAAGAGCGCTATTGAGTTGCACACCTAAAACTTGTGACATGTTGCAAGCTACTTTAGTGGTGTGTGCGTTGGAACGGAGATTTCATAGAAGCCTTTGGTAGAGTCTTTGGAGGAGGGCTGGGGGGTGTAACATCTAGAGGGCAAGGCAGGCTGGAAAGACAGTGGCCTTCTGCCGTAGTACTGTCCCTATCCTGGGTNCAGGCATTAGAGATTGCTTCTGAGTGTCCCTNCCGACCNTCCCCACCTTGTCCTCATGTCCCNTACCATGTGAGCACTAACTGCTATGGGTCCCTGGCAGATCTTACCTGGACATGTGGAGGAGGGAAGCGTTTCCCAGTTTTTGTACCTGTTTAAAGGGGTACTTTTAGAGTTTATTCTCCTTAGGTTTCTTGTGGTGACCTAACCTGGATGGGGTGGGAATTGCCTGGCCGCCAGCTTTATACAAAGCCAGGATGGATGGCCAGTGAGGGTGGTGGTGGTAGGTGCCTGTTACCTTACTTTTACACCCTAGGCTGAGCAAATAGAAGCCTATTATGTAGATAGACTGGGGCAGCCCTGTCAGTCTTTTGGGACAGATCCCAGGTTGAGCAGCCTCTGGTGTCAGGACCAGTGTTTGTACTTTTGTGCTCTCTGGCCATGTGCTCACAATGCTCTTGGCAGGTGTTTTCCTGACAGGAAAGGGACACATTCCTTCTGGTCTATGTGCTGTAATTCCAGCTGCTACAGGATAGGAATTGTACCCTGGTCATGGACCCAAAGGCTTCATCGTCTGTGAGTTTGTGACCTGCTATATTCCACAAACGTTCTAATCCACTTCTGGAAAACATGAGGATAGGTAGGCACCAGGAGGCTAGACCCTAGAGTTGGAATGTCTGGGTTCTCAAGCCTGGCATGTGACTCCAAGACTGGAATGTGAACTATGAGGAAAGGAGGCCATAGAATAAGGGACCAGTTGCTGTCTCGTGGCCTAGGGGAAGGCACACCTCACTTAGATGGTAGAGGATACATGTGGATGAAATGAGGATAGTCTTAGCTCAGACTTCATTGCCGTGTGGATTGAGTGGGATGATGGTCCTGAAGCACGTGAAGACTGCCTTGGGTTGGCATGGCAACGATGCTGAAGGGTGCTGATGCTTAGAGACATGGAACAAGTGAAGAGAACAGAGCCTGATGGGCCCAGTGAGCATGTGCGACAGGGTCTTATGGCCCTCCGTAGGGCACAGCGAAGGTTCCCTGGCATCTTAATTATTCAGTTATCTAGTTTTTCTCGTAGTTATANAATCAAGAAAAATGTATTTTTAAAAGTGTGTTTTAAATTCACTTGATGATCCAACCTGACCTGAGCTAAACGGTCTCAGCTGCAGCAGTATTTACATACCTGAATGTGCCCTGCTAGGGTATTGTGGGACATACACTATACTTCATGTTACCTTTTCAAAGTGCAACTGGTTATGAATTCCCAAATGATTCCAGCTTAAAGGGTNGGGAAGAGGAGACTGTGGGTCTGTCTTCCATGGTTGATTCTCCAGGTAGCCATTTCTGCTGCTGCTTTCTTCTGCTTATGAAAGGANGCTGCAGTCACTCTCCTTGGTAGGCATGGAACTTCTTTCTGNGTCAAAGTGTATACATATTTAAAATTTGGGCAGCTATTGGTAGNTTGCCTTTCAAAGAGGTGAGTGGGACTGACATTTCCACCAACGGTGTGTGACAGGGAATTTGTTGCCAGCCACTCACAGTGTGGCTGGAGTGATGGTAATCTGTGGTGAGGCTAGGAGCATTTCATTTCCTTCCTGCTGGCCCAGACATGCACAGATAAGCATGTCACTCCCTTGTTTCCCTGGATCCCACGGCTGATTGTGTGGTCCATGGCTGTCCATAGCTATGTATGGCCCATGGGCCTATGTTCATGCTCTTTGCTACAAAGTTTGCAGCCTTTTCTCTCTAGTCTGGCCTTAGCCTCTCTATGGCTCTCTGATCTTTCCCAGGCTATGAAACTTGAACCTCATACTGTGAGAACTAAAGTTGCATTTTAAGTTTTATTTCCTATGCCTAAGAGATCCATGAAACAAACATGTCTATGATCTGCAAGCCTCTTGCTCAAGGATAGATAGTTCCTGAAATGCTGGAGGCTGTTGTTTATGGGAGATAACAGGCTACATGTTTTCACTCCCCTAAACAAGTTTGTTTGACCCATCTGCACCGGATGTGCTTGATCACATGTGGGTGGGAGGTTCACAGGCAGGAAATATGTCAGAATATATGCTTGCCCCTGATTGGACCTGATGGGAATAACTTAAGCCACTGTAAACTCTGATTCAGGGCCATTTTTCTGGAACCCAGAGATGGATCTGGCCAGAGCCCATCCACCTGGCTAGTATTTAATTAAAGCTTGCTTTAAATTTGGCTTTTAATTCTGGTAGTGATCTTATTCTTGGTTGGTGGGATTAACAGTACCAACATCAATGCCCTTGACCACCACCAACCAGTCCCATGCCTCAGCCCTCAGTCTTTCTCTCCTGTGTTACAGGCCAGAGCCACCTCTGCATGGTGGCCTTTCCTTCTGAGGAAGCAGCAGACCTAGCTTGCTTCTAGATGTAACTGTTAGGTCACCAAAGGGCCTGAGATCAGAGGACCTGTGGCTGAGAAGGTGGAGGAGAGGGAACAGTACTTAGAGGAATCAACCTGCAGGAAATTCCTGAAGCAAGCTCAAGGGGAAGATTGGTATCTTTAGAACTCTGGGGAGCTTTTGCAGGGCAACAAGGCTGGCAGGCTCAGACTTCATATACCATGGGTCACAGTGGAGGTGTTAGTGGTAGAGAAGGTGAGGAGGGTGGGTAGAGGNAGAAGGATCAGGCTTTGGTTCCAGATTGAACTAATAGTTAAGATGGGAGAGGTTAAACACCTCCCAGGTCTCTGGATTCAGGGTCTGAGTGGACAGAGGTGTTGTTGCTGGAGCCTGGAACTCAGCAGGTAAAGGTAGAAAGAGCCAGGTGATGAGGCTGCGGGATGCAAATCCCATTCCCAGCACTTGTCGGCCCTCACACCTTAGCCACTCTTTGTAGGACTGTGGTGCCAGCAGCCAAGGAGCTGCATGTGGCAGGTGGCAGGTCTGTGCAAATCTTGCCCTCCCTCAAGCTGTGAAGCCGCTCTTGTTTCTTCAGACCTGGTGTCTATACTGGAATTGCCTCTTAAGCATTGGCTTCCNGTTTTCTTGTCAGAACTCAGATCCCAGGCAGTCGAGCCCAGGCACCTGTATTTCTGAGAAGTTCCCCTGTGAACCCAGCTGCTCATAACTGTGTGTACTAGTGGAGGGCAGAGAGCCCTGTCTACCCAGCCAGGGTCGGATGAACTGTTGTGGGTCCTTGGGTCTCCCACAGATAAGCTCCACAAGCTGCCTCCATGCTTGGAAGGACTAAAGTGCAGATTCCCAGGCCCAGGCAGGTCTGATTGTAAAGGTCCCAGCTGCTGTAAAGCATGTGTCTCTGCTTATGTCCCTGTGATTCTGTGCCCTGTCGTGTAGGCTCTGAACGCTGACTCTGACATCCTGTTGCTGTCATGGAAATGCAGGGCTCTCATCCTCAAACCACATGCCCTGGCATGTCTTACCATGCTGGGTGAGGTCCGNTTTCTTGGTGCCAGGTCACCAGGTGAGGTTTTTGGGTGGTGACAGGACTCAAACAGCCTGGGTTGTCCCGATCTCTTGTGTCTTTCGCCTCTCATCAGTAACAACACCNGGGGTAAGTATCTTTATCACAGCTGACACTCCAAAAAGCTTGGCGTCCTCGTCCCCAAGTTTGCTTTAGCTTNTAGTCTCCTTTTCCTGCCGGTNTTTTGGAAGGAAGAACAACTCTTCCCATGCCTCAGCCCTGAGTCTCTTCCTGTCTTAGCAGAGTGTGGGGCTCAAGTGTCAGGCTTTACCTCTAGAAGCACCTGTTTATTTCTTTTTGCCTGTCCTTGGTTGGGCACAAAGGAATGACTAGAACCCGGTGGAAGGGTCCTGAAAGTTTTTAGTGGGTTCTGCCGAAGGCGTGGTATCGCATATCTGTGTATATGTGCCAAGTGAGGAGAGCTCACCATGGTGGGAGAAGCACCTCCCAGCTGAGACTCCTAACCGCAGGGCAAGGGCTGGCAATTAGTACAACAGGGCTGACGCTGGGCTTGAGAGCTCCACGATGCGCTTCCCTCCCTGTTATTCCTTCTGTGAACTGTCTGTTTGNGGATCTGGGATTCTGGAGGGTGTCTTGCAAAGNTGATCCAGATCTGGGAACCCAGAGTCAGGGGAGACAGGAGGGCTTATAATGCAAGGACAGGGAGGCAGGAAGGGCTTCTGGGAAGAGCTGGAGGCCTGGTATACCTCCAGCAACCCAACAGGAGGTGAAGTGCTTAGAGGTCCATGGAGGGTTACTTGCTGGCTGGCTAGGATGCTGGTTTTCAGCCTCCTGAGATCACCATGCTTGTACAGTCTTGCCTTCTGGGTGGGTCTGTCATGTTTCCTCATGAGATATTTTTATCTACCGTCTTTTCACCCTCCTGTGTGCACAGCCTCGAAGCTTGGAAAAGCTGCTGGGTCTGTTGCCCGGGCCCTTTAGTTAACNAGCTACCCTAGCCTTACTTGGTGCTGTAGAGGTCTCTTCCCTGGCATATAGGAGATGGAACTTGCTCATCCATGAACCTCCATCAAGCTTCTGATATTTGTTCTGTAAGGGGGAAGGGATCCTAACCCTAGGTGAGGCACCGTGGTGCCTCTTGCTTCCTTGAATCCCCACAAAACTCCCACAAATTTGATTCCATTATAGTNCCCTTTTGCAGTTGGAGAAACTGAGGCCCAGAAAAGTCCTTTCCAAGGTCTCATAGCTGCTAAGTGGCNGAAGTAAAATTATCATAGATGTCCAACTTTAGAACCCAAAGGCCTCCATTGATAGTTTAGATTATGAAAGCATTTATGGTATAGATGTTTTAGTAACTTATGAGTCATAAAACCATGTCATCCTGGGATTCTGGTAGCATGGACTTAGAGTCCTCTTGCATGGGCTCATGGNCCTCTGGTAGTTAATTTATGCAAACTAAAGAAGAAGCTTGAAGGAAAAAGACAGGAACAACCCATTTAGTCCCATTATTCTACTTAATGAGATATGTTTTGGAAAAGGTAGACAGTGAGGTTCCTTAAGCTGGGCACCCCATCCCCAGTGCCCCAGCTAATATGGGGCAGTCCTGTGTATGCGCCTGAAAATTACAGGCCTATGTTGCTTTCCTTCTCTTTCCCTTTTACTGTCCCCCAGTTTGCTATGGCTTGTAGTCTCCTTCTCCTTGCCAGTCCCTTGGGAGGGATGCCACTGGGGGACAACTCCTCTGTCCTAGCAAAGCATAGGGCTCAAGTGTCCTCCCCCTGCCTCTCCCTCCCTGCTTCTTCTTCCTTTTTNCCTTCTGGTCTGGAATCCTCCTGCCTCAGCCTCTACACCTGGTTTCTGATATCTTCTCATTCTGATGGTTGATGTAATTTGGTACTGCAGGTATAGCCACCTGCCTCAGCACCTTCCCACGGGGGTTCCCAGGGTAATTTCGGACGCCATAGGATTTTCCCCACTAACTTCAGAATGTGACTGGCAGTGTAGAAGGAGGCAGTTGCCCCTCCCCTTAGCATGGTCTTTCCTAGCTTGAGGATCAGAGTACAAGGATGGAACTGGGATGTAGCCAGAGGGTTTCTTTGTAGGAGACTCAGGCTGTGGGCACTCAGCTGTCAGAACCCATGGACTGCTGCAGGTTTGGGAGATTTGGCCATCCCANCTGCACTGTCCAGTTACAGCTGCCAGAGCTTGGTCACTCTGCACAGACCAGAGTCTGTTTCTTTCTCTGAAAGGTGAGGGTTACAGTGTGCATCACATTGGCCTTTTGTGTGACCTCATTCAAGGNGTGCCCATCCTGGAGGAGTCTTGGTTGTTCATNCTGTTTAATTAGAACTCCCTAGAATTCAGTGTCNTTTGTATTTGTTTCCAAGTGGCTGTCCGGGAATAGATGCAGAATAATATTTATAAATGGGCTTCTAAGCCGGGCGGTGGTGGCACATGACTTTAATCCCAGCACTTGGGAGGCAGAGGCAGGCAGATCTTTGAGTTCAAGGTCAGTCTGCTCTACAGAGCAAATTCCAGGACAGCCAGGGCTATACAGAGAAACCTTGTCTCTATAAACAANACAAGGCTTCTAGAGAACTCACCTGTTTGGATGTTTTAAAGTAGTTTTTTGCTCAAGGGATGCTGCCCATGTGCATTTGCCCTTGCATATAATGATTGCTGATGAGGCAAACCGGGCTACCATTCTTGAGCTGAGTGGGGTGTGTCAGCTCTATGAAGCGCACTTCAATAGATGTCCTGGTGGTCGAAGGATCAGGTCAGGAAACTGCCTTGTCAGAGGATCCAGTTTTTAAAAACTCATTTGAAAAATGAGACCATTCAAGGATCATTTTGCATGGCCTTTGAGGGTTCTCTTATTCCTGTCATTTCTGTTTGGGACTTTGNTTACAGGGGACAAGTGTGCTTGGCTTTCAGAGTGGTGCGTTGGTTCTTCTTGTACTGGCTTCTCAGTGTCCTCATCTGTGAGGAGATGAGTCCCTGCCATGCATGCTGCTGAGAGAGTCCCGTTGAATGGCGCATCGGAAGCCTCAGCAGGTACCTGGCACAGGAGAAAGCCCAGCACCNTTGGCCAGTGGTGGTATGGAAGAGGGCAGCAATGACAGTGGTTCTTAGGTCCCTGGGCAGCCTGTGTCCTCTCCCTCAAACGGTTTTGTCACGGGAGTGCCCACCTCNTGACAGTCAGGCCAGGGTGGGCAACTCTAGACCTGCTTTGACTTACTTGAGTAACTCTCACTTCCTCCCACCTTTGGGTCTGCCATGGATTTATAAGCCATCAGCATAGTTTCTGTCCATCAAGGAAAAATGTATTNAAAGTCCATTAAGGGCAGTGCATGAGAGACCTTGAGAGAATCAGGCACGCAGCAATGGCTTAATGTAATTCAAGGCTTGTCTACATTTTTTGTTACATTGAAACTATTTATTTGCATGCTTATTTTAGAGTTTTTTTTTTGGGGTCTCACTATATTGCCCAGGCTGGTCTTGAATTTCTTGGTTCATACAGTCATCCTGCTGGAGCAGCTAGAATTACAGCTGTTTGCCACCATGCTGGTTTTTCATTTTCCCTTTTGTCAGGGTGCTCAGAATTAAACCAAGAGGACCTTGCACGCGCTAAGGACAAAGAGCTCTAGCCCTAGAATTACTTAATCTTTAAAATTATGTTATTTATTTATTTATTGTGTGTGTGCGCGTGCGTGTGCGCGCCCGTGTGTACATGTGTTCCACGACATGCATGTGGAGATGGGAAGACAACATGGGGGGAGTTGGCTGTCCTTCCACCACGTGGGCCCCAGAGATTAAACTCAAGGTCATCTGGTTTGGTAGCAAGCTCCTTTACCAGCTGAGCTATTCGGTCGCCATGGGATTATTTTATAGAACAGGAACTTTCTCAAGTAAATCGTGTGGGAGATGATGCCCTGGGTAAAACTAAAGCACCTTTCAGACTAGGGCAGGGCAGCCTGGAGGCCAGCAGCGGTGAATCACTGGTGGTTCCTCTCCAAGCCCTCCAGCCCTGGGATCTGGGATTGGCTCCTTTCACTTGAGAGGACTGACCAGATGTCCACCCCAAGCCTCTATAAACAAGCATAGGATGGAAGCTGGGCCGGAAGAGCCAGCTTTCACACACCCAGAGAGAACCCGGACTGCCCCTCGGCCTCTGTGCCTAACTGAACTCTAAGCAGAGCCCTGAGGCTGCCTGGCAGAGCTGAGTTGGAAATACTTGCTAGAGCATGTGTGATAATAGCCCTGGATCTGTCTCAGCGTTGCAGCATCTTGACACCGTGTGTAGAAATCAGTGCCCC
>LZPO01087162.1:682036-696239 GCA_001675575.1 Neotoma lepida | reverse complement strand
GCTTCCTCTATTTTTCTGGGACCTCATCTGTCTCCAATATCTGTGCTCTCAGCAACACTTGCTATTGCGTATAGGCGGAGTTCAGTTCCAACGTCCTTACATCTGCAAACATCTGTTGTTGTTTTGTTTTGTTTCCAAATAAGCTCACATTCGGGGCTGCGGAGATGGCTAAAGTGCTTGCCATACACAGAAAAGCCAGATGGGCATGGTGGCATGCTTGTAATCCCAGCACCACTGGAGAGGTAGAAATGGAATGTTCAGAGCCAGCTGGTGAGCTAGACAGCTAATGGGTCCATGAGCTCTGGATTCAGGGAGAGACCCTGAAGGTAAAGTGAAGTGCCAGCTTCTTGCTAGCACCACCCCCTTACACACACACATAAGCCCACACATACACATGCAGAAAAATCGTGTTCACAGATTATGGGGCTAGGATGTAGACATGCCTTTTGGGGGAGCTCCAGTCACCCACTACAAGGAAGAAACTCAAATATCTGTGTATCAGGCAACAAAACAAAGTTGTGTCTATTGAAAATGAATGGGATCTTAGAGTCCTACTCAGGCCATTCTCGCCATCCCAGCCTCCTGGGTGCTTGTGAGCCTTTGCAACAGCACAACTTAGCTCTCGAGGAACACCCTTGGAGAACCATTACCCAAAAGATGGGCAGGAGCTTTCAGTACCTCCTTGGGCCAGGGGACCCACTTGGTCTGACCTCTCTCCTGACGGTCCGCACTCACAGTCACCAGTGACCAGGGGTAGTAGGTACTTACTGAGAAACACCCTTCTAGTGCCCATCTTTGGATTTGATGTTGAAGTGTGACTCGGGTTAAATATAAAATTCACAGCATATCTTGAGCAACTATTTTGTAGTTATCTATATATAAATCTATTTTACAGCGACACAAATAGAATAGATTATGGAGTGTCAGCATGTAGATAGATTCTGAGTGCTTTTCCACTAATATACCTAATGATTCGTGCTGAGAATATTCAAGGGCTCCACTGTACATTTAAATGGATATAATTAAAATAATGAGCTCTATTTTAAAAAATGATATATGAAAAAAATTTTTTAAGAAGTTGGAAGGAGCTGCACCACTAATTCAAAGTGATCTAAGTACTTGTGTGATGCTGTTGTTATTAGGACACCTAATTAAATGCGGAGCAGCTGAAGAAAAGAGAGGTTTGGGCTTGTAAATCTCCGTGCAGGAGTCGGGGAAGAGATGGAAGCTGCCTGTGTGTGTCCTTAGCACCACGAGCATTTACAGAAGAGGAGCCGGTGGCTCTGTGCTGTGCCATCGCACACACCTGTGGGGAGAGAGTTGCTCTCATGATCCGTATCCATAGGCTGAGTCAAGGGGGGTGGGGTCAGACTGCTCACACAGCTGCAGATGGATTTCCAGAGCAAGCTCTTACTTATTTAGAATGTAGTGGGGGCGGGGAGGAGGCTAAGAGTCTACCTGCCCTTGGGAGGAAGTCATTTGCTCCTCTTCCTCACTCTAGAACCCTGGTGACTCGTCTGGATGTCCCAGGGGTCAGGATATGTGGCCTCAGGTCCTGAGTTGGTGCCATGCCCCGAGTCTCCCTGTGGTATATTTCCACCCAGGCCTGTTGTAGATGGGTATGGCTACCTTAAGCATAGATCCATCTGCTGTCCCAGTGGGCCCTTGTGGGTCACAGCAAGCAGAAGTCCCAATGCCAGTTTACCAGGAGGCACGTCTTCTCTTGCTCATTAAGTAAGTACAGCATTTATGGAGCACCTACTGTATGCCTGCTGTATGCTGGAGATACAGTGTTACACAGACAGCTCTTAGGGGGTGTACAATTTAGTGAGTCATTAATGGACAAGACATTTTCAGACAGCAGCCAGGGCTATGAAGCAAATAGAACAAGGTGATGACAGAGAGGCTGGACAGTGAAGTCAGAAAGGGGACAAGTGTGCCAAAGAGAATTCATAAGCGTGCCCAATCTCTGTGAGAGTCACCTGTGGGAGGGAGATGTGACTTCCACAGAGGAATTATGGCTCCATTGTGCTAGGAAGGCTTCATGGTGGCAAGAATGACATCATGAACCAATGTCATTGTCATAATGATAACTACTATTTGAAATTTGTATGGACATCCACTTCAGGCCAGTGGCCCAGTTGGACTCCTTACAGATGTCCCCAGCCATCCCAGCAAGGATCCTCACATAACAGACACAGAAATGAAGGCTCAGGGACGGGTTTTTGACCAACATTTCAAGGTATGTGGGCAAGCAGGTTAGAGTTACACAGTGTGTCTGACCTACAATTCCTCTTGCCCCCAACAGGCTGGCCTGGAACTAATGAGGACCTTATTATGATCAAGAAGGGACATGGGGTCTGTTTAGGGTGGGTAATAGTGCTGAAATTGAGAACATGGCGGAACAAGCTGGGGAGGAGATGGTGATGTTCCTTTCTGTCCTATTTCTGAACTTAGCAAACCTTGGAGAGATCAGGCCTTGGCCAGGCCTTAGGCAGCTTTCTTCATGTCTGAAAATGTGACTCATGGCCACCTTTCATCAGTCAGTATGTTCATCTCTGTCTCATGAGCAGCTCACATTCTCGCTCCTGGTTCTTAGCAGTGGTGGAGCTAGGGTTTGGAGACCCGTGGGTTGGGTGCATTGTAGTCCATGGGCTAGAATATATGCCATGTAAGAGTCTTCCATGCTCTCTATATTGATCTATTTTCTGTTAATGTAATAAAATACTCAAGGCTGAGTCATTTATAAAGAACAGAGGTTTATTCAGCTTACACTCATGGAAGTTCAAGAGCCAGCATGAGTTCAGCTCTGGTGAGGTCTCCCAGCAGACAGCTTCACCATGACCTAGTAGCAGGTCATTATTAATGGGCCAAGTACTCTGCTAAGTGTTTTCTGTGTGTTCACACGTGACAACCCTCTTAGCTATGCTTGCAGATGAGGAGACCCAGGCTTCAAGGTGAGGTGATGAGTAGGGAATTAATAGCTGCCCCCTTGCCTACTTTCCTTGGATGGTGGTAGCAGACCACCTGGGTGATTAATGGAATACCAGGCACAGTGTTTCAACAGGCTGGAGACTTGAGGTCAAGTCTGGGGTCAGATGGCTTAAGCTCTGGGGAGGGGCCAGTACCAAGCTTGCAGACAACCACCGTGTCCTCCATTAGAGAGAATAACCTTTGTGAATTTATTTATGGAATGGGGGGGCATATTGTAAAGTATGTGGAGGGCAAAGAGGAATCGGTGGGAGTCAGTTCTCTCCTTCCACCGTGTGAGTCACAGGGATGAAACTCAGGTCATCAGGCTTGATGACAAACGCCTTTACTGGCTGAATCTTCCTGCTGCTCCAAGAGTCACTAGCCTCATCATGAAGGCTCACCATGGGGATCTCATTTAACCCCCATTATTTCCCCATCAGTCCAGCCCCAGAAACAGCCACATTTGCAGTTTGGATATTAACGTGTGAATTTGGGGGTGGGTGGGCACAGTTTGGTCCAGAGTAGCTCCCCAGTTTCCTTTCTCTGTGCCTCCCTTGTAAGGCCCTCAAGCATTCTCTCTTTGCTCAGCATCAACCTTTTGCCCCTCTGGGAGCAGCTGCAGCTGGGGAATCAACTTGTGCAATGAAACCATTGCTCCTCCACTATTGTAGCTGCTGAGACCCGGAGAGCAGGGCTTCCACAGGTCCACACAGCAGGGTCCAGGTGCATCCAGGCCCTGCCTCCCACATCTCCATGCCTTCACAGTGCTCCACTTTGCTTGTCATGTGGCCAGGCCTGAACATGCCTTGAGTATAGGCTTCTCTGAGCAGAAGAAAAGACCAGGCATGGCCAGGCAGTATCCCTGGGCCTGGAATGAGATTTGATTTTCATCCTGTGCCTACCTTGCCTTACTCACCTCCCAAATGGAAGTCATGAGGATAGTTGGCCTACTGAAAGGATGTGGGAACCCATGGAGAGTAATGTTGAAAGAGTGGCATGGGTGTGGGGGCCAGAGCCCTGGCTGCGTGTGTTCGCCTGCGCCTGCCTTTGTGACCTAGGCAAGTCATGGCTCTGTTCCAAGCTACAAAATGCACTCAGTTTCCTGTCCAGTTCCATCTGGCCTCAGTTCCTTGAGGATGTTCTCAAATATTTGGAGAGCAGTCCTGTGCCAACCCATTGGCTCTCTGACACCCTCATCATGAGAGCCTCTTGGGACTAATGTTTTCCCATCTAAAGTGGGAGTAGAAAAGAGCTTGGATGTGATCAGTGGTCCTGCTGCCAAGGAACAGAAACAGTGCGAGATACTTGGCATGCTCTGATTGTGCTGCTCAGAGTGCTGTTGGCAGACCAGACCCCAGCTTGGCCTGGGGCTTGTTAGAAATAGAGGCTCAGGTGCTGGCCCAGGCTGCCTGAACCAGACCTCGCATCTATGACCCCCAGCTTAAAGTTGGATAAGGAATACATTGCCAGTAGCCAGAGGTGTCCTTTGAGGTTGCTTGTAACTTCAGTTGTACGAATGACAGGAGGTCAACTGGGTGCTCCTGGAAGTCTTTAGACCTCCACTTACCCAGATGTAAAATGGAGCTTGTGCAGGAGGCCATGGAGCCCTCTTTTGCATTCAGTACAGAGCCTTGTCGTAAGTATGTATGATGCTAAGGGCTGGTGGGTTCCCTGTGTGCCAGTGGGCTGTTACGGATCACCTCTGAACAGCCTCTCTTCTTTCCCAGGGAGCGCTTGAAGCGCAGTCAGAAGAACGCCAAGGTGGAGGGCCCAGAGCCAGTGCCTGCTGAGGCCTCGCTGAGTGCTGAGCAGGGGACGATGACGGAAGTGAAGGTGAAAACAGAATTGCCAGACGACTACATACAGGAGGTCATCTGGCAGGGCGAGCCCAAGGAGGAGAAGAAGGCGGTTGGCAAGGAAGGAACTGGTGATGTGCCCGCCGAGATCTGTGTGGTGATCGGTGGCGTCCGCAACCAGCAGACCCTGGGTGAGTGCTTGAGTGAGGACCGGGAAAGAGGCTGGCCTCTCTGAGAGAGAACCTTCCATGTCTTGCTCTGCCCCAGGGAGAGAGCAGACCTCCTGAGAGTTGCCTTTGTATGTTGAGTTCTAGCCTGGGGAGTTCACTCTCTTCCTGATGTGACAAGACCCCATGCTTCTGTCAAGCCTGTGTTGAGGTCAGATATTTAGAATGTCTGTGGGCCCAGTAAATCTATCACACCTTGAGGCCCCCAAGCTCCTGGTGGTGAACCAGCATAAGCCCTTACTGCTTGCTTGGTATCTTGAGTGCATGTCCTGTCTGCCTTGTCCCTGGCTTGACTGGGAACTTTTGGGGAAGTTCCCAGTGCTGGTCCTGGTCATCCTTTGATTGGTGACAGGTAGGTGCCTTCCCATACTTGAAAGAGTCTGGTAATAACTTGCTCCATGGCAGTGATGATTCAAGGACTCAGATGGTCACAAGGCCTGACAGGCTGACTTAGCATGTGTAAAGAGAGCCTGCAGGACGCAAGATTGTGTCCAACTGCCCCACGTACAGAGGGCAGCTGCTCCTACACCATAATGCTTGACAGCCTCTTGAGAGTCACCTCAAGTGGGGACCTGGGCTCAGCCCTGCCAGATCTCTGCACAGATCCTATGCCCAACATGTGAACATATTGGTGTGAATGCTTTTGGCTTTCAACATTGGCTCTCAGATTGGCTTTTGAAATCTGCCAAACAAAACATATTGGTGGCTTAGCGTCGTTCCACGAGCCACAACTTTGAATACCAGAGACAGTGAAGCAAGGTCCATGTTCCTTACCCTGCTCCCTCATCTGGCCCCATGTGTACATGTACATGTCCATCCTTACCTTCATCCATGGTTGCTATGGATGCCATGGTTCAGGGGCATGCTGTGCCCTCCACCATCATTATCTACCCTTCACAGTCCAGGTCTGGCCTGCCCCTTCTGACTTCTAAGCCCCTCTGTCTTCCTGGCTTGCATACTGTTTGTGGCCTACAGGGCATCATTGGGAGATGGCTTTTGTTTCCAAGGTTCACCCTCAAGTCCTGATGCCTTTTCTCCTTAGCTGCTGGCCTCCACCTCCTGCTCTCTTTTCAGCTGTTATTCAGTGTCCCCATGTGCATCACTGCAGCATCCTATGACCAGTCATACTTTTGTGTCTCTCTGCCTGACATGCCCTGTTCAGCTGGCTGCGAGGAAACCATAGCAAATAAAAACCACATACTATGCTGTCCTTCCTTACCAACCTTGAGACTGACTCCTGCCATCTCCAGAACCGTGGCCACAGCACTGGGATCCTCCAGTGTCCCTTTGTTTTTGGCCTCTGACCATCCCAGACCTCTCATCAGTGTTCATCCTGCCATCCTGCCTGCTCTTCCTGCTCCCTGCTCTGGAAATACCTCCACCCATTTCCCAAGTCCAACGTGTCCTTCAAGGCCAACTCCGGGGCCATCTCCTTCCTTCCCTTACCTCCTCTGATTAGAGGGGTCTACATGAACTATACTTGTCCCCTGCCAAGTTTGGGAGCCCCTAGAGGCTGAATCTCTGGGACTTGCCTGATGTCTGCTCCCCACTCCTACTCCACAGTGCCTAGCAAGGTGCTGGCTTATGGGGAGCTCTGTTAGTTGTGGTACTGTGACAGTCAGGATGGGGCTAGGTGACGCTGCAGTCAAGAGAGGTCTCAAAAGTAGTAGAGCTTGGTAACTCAGAACCCTAAAAATTTATTTCTTCTTAACACTCTCTCCATTGTGGCTCACACAGGGCTCTACTTGTCTCTAAACTCTAGCACAAGTTAACCATTTTCATAGATGGCCAGAGAGCAGAGGATAGCAAGCTCTAGAAGACCTCAAGCAAGCCATTGACTGCTAGAGCCAGAAGGGAGAGGTATAGATTCCATTTACAGCTGTCAGACCAAACATCTGAGGGGGCTAGGAGGTGTCCACATCCCAAGAGCATCATGAAAGACAATTGGGCATGAGAAGATATTTGGTGGGGAGCCTTGCCTGACTTCTGACCCTCAGCATTTACTCCCCAAAGCCAAGGACCAAGCTTCCTCCAGTATCTGTGAATGGAGGCAAGGACATGCTCTTATTCTCACTGACAAGGATATGTTAATACTCTTTAAGCCCAGCAACCATTGCTGCCCTCCCAGGATGTCCTGTGAAGGGTAGCTGAGAGCAGACCCAGTCAGGGAGGCCTCTAGCAGGCAGGCCAGGGAAATGTGGACAGCCTTCGCTGAGCCAGTGACCCACACAGTGGAGGTATTGGGCCCTCGAGGCCTTCTTCCAGCCATAGGCACTCATTTCCCACTCAGCTACTGCTCAACAGCCTGGTCTTTGGCTGCACTGTCCATTAGTGTCCTCTTCTATTAGATGAGGACCCACCCTGGCCACCTCATGGATGTTGGAATCGAAATAGTAGTGGAGAAAACAGTGTTGACTGAGGAGCTCATCTCCATGCTGCCTGTGATGGAGGGCACATCTGGTTTCTTTGACTCATGGTGTGAGGCCTCTGCATACCACAGTGCCCACCAGACAGATTCATGGGTTATGTGAGGACATAGTAGGATATGTGCTAAGTACCTGGTGCTGTGCCTAGTGATGAGTGGATAAGCTCTTGGTAGTATAGTCTGAGTGTTAGTAATTGTAGTTAGAATTTTCTTTGGGCCACCAACCAGCTCCCAAATAATGACATGGAGACTTACTAATTATGAAAGCTTGGCCTTTAGCTTAAGCTTGTCCCACTAGCTCTTACAACTTAATTTAATCTGTTTCTATTCATCTACATTTTGCTTTGTGGCTTTTTACCTTTCTTTCATTCTGTATTGCCGACTCCCTCCAGGTCTCATTGGTGTCTCCCAGCACCATGATTATCTCCTCCTCCTGCCTCTCTCTGTGCCCAGAAGTCCTGCCTATACCTCCTGCCTAGCTATTGGTCATTCAGCTTTTTATTACACCAATCACAGCAATACATTTTCACATACTGTACAAATATCCCACATTTCCCCCTTTTTGTCTAAATAAAAAGGAAAGGCTTTAACTCTAACATAGTAAAACTATATACAATAAGAACAATTATCAGGTAAGAATTACATTTACAGTATCCAGTCCATTTGTATTTGGCAAGTTTAGAGAAAATAACTTCATTATTTATCCTATCTTGGTGAGTCCAAAGTTTTGTACCTAATTTACCTTCTATCATAACTAAGGAAAACTGCAACTATAACTATCCAGTCTTCAATTCCATCAAAGACCCAAGAAGAATATAATATTACCTGAATAAACAGGAAATGCAGTAAAGCCACTTCCAAAACTATAGAAATGACAGGGATATCTGGCTGCCTGGATGACTGTTCAAGGTTCCTTTGCAATGCTGGGGCATCTGTCTTCAGTCTAAGGCTAGAATATCTGGCAGACTTTTCTATGAAGCAGAAATTTTGAAAGACTGTCCCACCTTGTCTTATCAAAGTTCAGCAGTCTTTTCCTTTGTGTCCTGCTTGTCCAGTTTGTACAGTATACTTAATGTTAGCAGTCGAGGCAAAGGCAGTTTCTTGCCCAAATGGCTAGCTTTGCCACAGTGAAAGCAAACTCCATATGGAGGTTCTTCAACTCCTATCATCCTTTTATGAAGTGGATTGGTGCTGCCAGGAGCAGATGTGTCTCACTGTCATGAAAAGCCTTAGGCTATTAAACATCTTAAATGCCATATTCTCTAGGTTTCTGAAGTGTTTGAAGATGACCTATCTAAAAATATCTGTTTAATCTTGAAAACATACCTGACTACAAGTTTGATTGTTATAGATGACTACTAACCTGAATTTTTAATTATCCTACCTAGTTTGTAATAATAGCTTTCAAGGACTAGAACTTTATATTACATTTTTAAATGAGCTGCATAGCTACAATACCTTAAACAAGAGTAGAAACACATGTATGATATAACAAAATTAACCATAAATTTGTATCAATATATAAAAACCCATTCNAATGTAAAATATTTGAGATGAATAGTTGTCTATTTATCCTATATTCCTATATCCCCCAGTAAATGATGACAAATATTCATAACCCACTGAATTTACCAAAAACCACCCACCACACCTTTTGAGAATGTGGGCATTGTGTTCTTTAGACTGCTTCCTGTTGTCTGGTAGACTGCTTCCTGTTGTCTGGGGGTTATGGCATCTCCAGGGGACTCAGAAAATTGAGACAATGGTCAGTCAAGTCCTGAGACTTGTAACATTTGTTGTCCAGTCTCAGAACTGTTCCCATGCAGAGGGATCAGCATATGCATCACGTGTCTGTTTTTCCTAGTTTATTTCTTTATATCTGTAGCCAAGATTTTCAAGAGGTCTTCCCCAATCAAACCTGATCTCTATTAACCTTGAAGGAATCCACAGCCTTTTGTTTCCTGTGGAAACAAAATCATAACCTTTCCCCCAATGCAACACATTTTCTGAATTCCATTTAAAAGTTAAGACATCTCTAAAGTATTTAGGCTGGTTTATTTCAGCAGTCCCTTTTACAATCCAATGTCCCTTAGCAGCTGTCATTTGCTCATCAGCATTCATAAAATTCAAAGTCAGCACAATACCATACAGAATTCAGACCCCTGTGTATTTCCCATCTTTATGTGGCTTTTTTCCTTTATATTACTTTATCCTCTCTTTAAAGACTTTATTGTTTTTAAACTGTTTATTTTTTTCCTGTGACTGTCTGTCCCCGTTTTTTTTTCTTTCTTAAGTGCCTATACAATGTTTTAAAACACACTGTAACCTGTTTAGAATTTTTTTTCAGTCTGGACCTGCTGCTTTACTGTGCATCTGTAGCATTCTCTAACTGTGTGAGCCAAACCTTAAACTTTTAAGTGGCAGCTAGGCCCTCCACTGTGTGTCTCTGGTGGTTGGCTCCACCCCTTCCTTGGGTCCGTGAGAGCCAAGCCTTAAACCCACAGGCCTGGCCAAGAGATGTGTTTAATTGGGACCTGCGTTTACAGAGAGATACATTTTTTTTTTTCTTTTTTGGTTTTTCGAGACTGGGTTTCTCTGTGTAGCTTTGGCGCTTTTCCTGGTACTCACTTGGTAGCCAAGGCTGGCCTTGAACTCACAGAGATCCGCCTGCCTCTGCCTCCCGAGTGCTGGGATTAAAGTCGTGTGCCACCACTGTCTGGCCATAGGAAGTTGGTGCCCACACTGTGGCAGGCATTTTTACTTAGCTTGTTGTTTCTACTTAACGTCCTGGCTGCTCACATGCTCTCTGTACGGCAGAGCTGTGCCTCTGTTTGTTACAAGTACTGGGTTACTAGGAAGCCATGTCCATTTTTTTTCCGAGCTTTCTCAGGCCCTGTGTAGAAATATGTGCCCTATGTTGGGCACCAAATGTAGCAGGCTTTCTTGGACCACCAGCCCCCAAATCATGACACAGAGATTTATTATTAATTGAGAATATTTGGCCTTAGCTTAGGTGTATTTCTAGCTAACTTTTTTTTTAACTTAAATTAACCCATTTCTATTAATCTATGTGCTGCCCTGAGGCTTGTTTACCTAATCTACATACTGTCTGTCCTGCTTTCCTGCTTCCTCTGTGTCTGGCTGGTCCCTGACTGGCTGGCTGGCTCCCCTTTTCTCTCTGCCAGCCAGCCCTGCCTATCCCTCCCCTGCCTAGCTATCAGCTGTTCAGCTTTTCATTACACCAGTCACAGCAGTCCATTTTCACACAGTGTACAAATGTCCCACAACATGTGATGTGAAGTACCTCTTCAGTACCTGCTTTTCTCCCTACTCTAAGAACTAAGTCAGTGTGATATGGACTAGGGGCCGAGAATGAGAAAGAAAATCGGCATCAGATACATTCCTGCTCCCTTCTAGATTGGCCTCCCCAAAAACTCAAGTCTTGAGTAATTTGGGTAATTTCCTCATAACCTTCTCATAGCACACCCTGCTGGAAGAGGTTGTAGAAACCCCAGAGATGACCTTAAGGCAAACCACCATTTGGAAAACGGTGCCACATAGGACCATGTGGCTCCTCTCCTGTCCCCAAGGCAGGTTCTCCTCCTTGCTGTGTGGTTTGTGCAGAGGGTCAGGCTCAGAGGAAGCTACACTGATCTTGTCACCAACCAAAATGGTCATGGGAAGAACCCAGTGATTGTCTGTGTTAAGGGAAACAAACTCATCTCTTGCTGGCAAGTGGATTTTACCTGAAGCCCCAATCCTGTTCTCATCCATGGCTATGGAGAGTTCAGTGTTGAGGGCCTTGAAGAGTGAATGGTTGACTGTTGGAGTCTGTACTGGCTGTCCATGTGGACAGTGGGGTTATGCATGCTACCACTTGAGCTGACCCCATGATTTTATAAGGAGGCAAATCTTGTGGAAAGCAGGAGAGTCCTTAGCCACACAGCACACTGGTGGTATATTACTCCTGTTTCAAAGAGTCCACTCTCCTGATAGGATCTGCCTTACCCTTGCTTTTGAGCATAAGTGAAAGAGTGACAGGAAATGCTGGTGTGTGCAACTTCTGTGCCCTGGTGTCTGAGTGTGCTGAGTTCATGATCCTGAGACACTTTGCAACAAGCATGTGCTTTGCCCACCCTGCACACTCTGGGCTCAGAAACAGGTTCTGTTACTGAATGGAATAGTGTCCCTGTTCAGTCACACAGTTATGGGCATTGGAAGCCTCCCCAAGTTGCAGTGTTGTTAGATAAAACCAGAAGTGAATGGATGAGTTAATAGATGCCTTGCCCATCTGACAAGCTATAGGCAAAGCTCTGCCCTGTGGCCTGGGGAGGAGCTGGAACATGAGGTTTCAGCTCCTTTATGAAGAATGACATATGCAGGCATCACTGTTGCCACTCCCAATCCCATGTTCATGGTAGGCATCACTAACTGACCCCTATACACCGTTCCATCAGTGTTCCTCAGAATCCTTCACACAACACACTGCCAGATGACTGGAATCAGAAAACTGAAAGTGGAAACCTGTTTGCTATCATTATGCAGGTTGGGGATAAGGAAGGCCAGCTGGGACATTATTGTAGACCATTGCCTGGTCCCAAGAGATAAGGATGGCAGGCACTCATCCTTGTTTTCAATATGTACCATCAGCTCTTCTCTATTCTATGGAACCAGTCAGGGGCTGGGTGGCCCAGGGAGGGTTCATGTTAATGGAGACAGAGCGAGTGAACAGTCTTGCCTCCATTGGACTCTGCTTCTTGCAAAGCCTGAACCAACCAGGTGTTAACCAGTATGGGGAAGGACACAGGGGCAAGCCAAGGACTGTGTGTCTTGGAGAAGCAATAGAGCCTGCAGGGGACATGGAGCAGGGTGAAGGAGGCTAGATATCCACAACCTACAGCATTTTAGGATACTAAACATATACATTCCAGGAGGTCCAACCAGTATGGAGTGGCCACCGGGAAGTCATTTGTGTCAGAAATTGTTTGGTAACCAAATATAACCTGTGAGAGAATGAGTTTCTGGTCCTGGAGGTGGGCAAACAGAGAGGAAGGATGGCAGCCAGCCAAGCTACAAGAAAAGAATCAAGGGTCAGATAGAAACTAGATCCTGCAGGGAGGTGTCCTAGGCAGTGAACAGGTACAAGTGCACCCAAGGAGGAAGGACAGTTTTCACACACAAGCACGTCCACAAAGCCATCCTGGGAGGGGGAGGCAGAGGGAACCCCAGGCAGTAGGAAGCCACAGGGCTGTGACTCTGAACAGAGTGACGAGTTCCACAACTACTCAGACACAGCCACGTGGGCTTCGGTCCTTAACAAGTCCAGGAGGTGAAGGTGCCAGGTCCTACTTGGTAGTGCCAGCTGATAGTGAGTTTCCTATTTCAATAGGCTTTTGGCAGGTCTTGGTGCCTGAGCCTGCCAGAACCAACACTTAGGGGTTTTTTTTTTGCTACAGCCACGAGGGAAGGAGGAGTCCTGGCTACCCTCCCAGCCCAGTTTTCTCTGCTATTGAGTTTGCATCTGCGGTAAACTTGGAAGGGGTCTGGTTGGAGAATCCCTGTTGGAAGGGATCCTGGCTGTAAGTTAGAAGACCTGGGGTCTACCCTACTGTGTTTGGGATGCTCAGTGGTTTAAATCTGCAGGATTGTTAGGACAAGAGGGAAGCAATAGTTGTGAGNATATCTCTAAAGGTGGACTAAAACACAAGATAGGTTCTGGCATCAGCTGAGGCCTCAGGGCATTGACACCTCCAGGATGGCTGCAGTGATGAGAGGAACCCCACAGACCAGTGCATCAAACACCTTTAGTTTAGTGCCTCCTAAAAGAATGTCTTTCATTTTTCACCANTTGCAAAGGTTATAATTCCTGGAATATTGTATTGTTTTTTAAAGGTAGAATTATGGAAATAATCACAGTGCCACTGCTATTTAGGGCCCGCCATTGTCACTTTAAAAAGCATGCGAACAAGCTCATCTTTAGCAGACAGGAATTTTATATCTTCTGTTTTTCTCCTTGAACTCCTATTTCTAGTCCACTTCCCCCACAGGGTTTTATCCTAATGTAATATATTTTTTGTGCTTGAAAGTCTTTTATTGACCACTGTTTCACACTCGTCTGCCACAACAAGAGGTACATAAATTGAAATAGAAATTTCTGGAGGAAAAAAATTTCCTGGGATCATAAAGCTCTACATTTTAAAACCTTTTAATTTTTTCCCCCAGATTGAGTTGTGATTAGCATGCAAATTGTCAAAAACAAATTTAGATAAATAGTAAGTGTAAAAATTTTAAAAAATTATCAAAAGCACACTTCTCGATAAAATGGATAAGGCTGCCTTTCTTTCTCAATCGGCTCATGTATCTGTGAATTAATATTTCTTACTGCTAGAATGAGACAGGACTTGGCCCTCCTTTCNTGCTGATTTTCAGTGTTTGTAGGGAAGGCGCTTGGAGGGCTGGAGCGTGTGAACAGGGAGCCGGAGACCATGGGTTTGCTTCACCGTGTCACTTGATTCTTTGAACTCCTTCCAAGATGTATGCCAAAAACCGCATGAGGATCTATCTTCAGACAGTATTTTTAATGGCCTCTTCATTTACACCTCTGTTAGATTTGTGTGTGTGTGTGTGTGTGTTTGTGTGTGTGTCCTCACATGTGCAAGAATATGGGTATGAAAGCCTGAAGTCAGTGTGGGGTGTCTTTCTTACTCTGTACCTTTATTTTTTGAGACAGGGTCTCTTGCTGGACCTTGAGCTCACCTATTTGGTTAGACTGACTGGATCTC
>LZPO01087162.1:653710-674958 GCA_001675575.1 Neotoma lepida | reverse complement strand
AGGCTGGCCTCGAACTCACAGAGATCCACCTGCCTCTGCCTCCCGAGTGCTGGGATTAAAGGCGTGCGCCACCACCGCCCGGCTTCCCTCCAACTCTTAACACTATGGGATGATAAGCAGATAGCCCACTGGGTACACTTTGAGGTGAAACCTCTGCCCTTCTACCCCTGTGCACAACATGAGCCTCAAGAGTTCTCCCCTCAGTGACTATCCCATGGGGGNATATGTCTAGGTCCATNGGAAGATGCAAACTACCATGTTCTTAGTACATTGTCCCTGACAACTCTAAAGCAGAAGCCACCCAGATGTCCAGCCTTAGGAGTGGCTAAGTAAGTGCACTCACTTAAAGGGCTGTGTGCAGAAGTGGGGGTGAATACGGCCTAGCTTCCCATGGCTGTGTGCACAGAGCTCGCAACCCTGATGAGTGAAGCCAGGCACAGAGGGGCTCATCTGCTACAACTAGCAGATCTTGGAGAACCCTCAGACTTGAGCACAGTTGGTCCTAGGTTCTTGGTTCTAGGGTTCCAGATGCTGGGGCCCTCCAAGACTGATGGAAGTAAGGAGACTGNGCACCCTTGAAAGAATCTGCCTTCTGATTCTTGAGCCAAGGGTTCAGTTCCGCAGGGCTTTCTATGGGTGGAACGTGACCAAGCTGCTTGCTTAAGACCTAAACACGTTGTTTTCTGTAGACCAGATGAGGCTGAGGCCGTGCCCAGGGGCATGGCATCTCCATCCTCAGTCCCTCACTTGTAGTGGGAACTCCAAGGGGATAGCATGAGGCTAGATTCCTACCAGTAAAGATNGTGGGCAGGATCTGGCCCAGGGAACCAGTATGTCACCCTGTTACTAGTGTTTGTTGCACCACTACGAAACACTTCAAGGTAATAAGTGTTACTCAAAAAGAGGAGGTTAGGGTATAAACTAGCCTCAGCTGAAGAAGGGCCCCACCTGAGGCTAAGCCCTGAGAACATTGTTCTTGAGCCACCCACTCTGGAGAGGTAAGCAAAGTTGATAGGAATCCTCTGTGTTCAGCTTGGCTAGACACCTGCCATAGACTAGAGCTTTGAAGCAGCTATCTCTCCCCTAGCCCAGCCTGTCACTGTCTGCTTCAGTAACTCCTCCCTTCTTTTCTGGCCCCTGTGGTCTGCCAGTGGTCAGCCACACATTTAAAGACCTTCCCTATTTATACTTCCTTCCTTGGCTATTCTGGGTCCCTGGCCCCCCTGGAAGCCTGTCAGTGGGCTGTTGTTCTGCGTCTGGCTCCCACTGTACAGGCTCCCTAGTATTGGTGCTATGGTGGGAATGTTTTTAGACCTTTCTTCNTTTTTCCATTCCTCTCTATGGGCCATTTTTCCCATGGCCAGGGTGCTGTCTTCTCTGTCCTACGTCCCAGCCTAGATCAGACCAGCAGCAGTGCTCTGTGTCTAGTGAGGTGATGAGTCGGCCTTGGCACGGGGCTGTAGAGCATTCGATCTGAAAGGCTCCTGTGGAGAACATCAACTCCAGCCTGCTGCTTTGCACATGAAGACCCTGAGTTCCGGGGTGTGGAAATTATGCAGCTTGTTAGCAGTAGAGGTGGACCTGATAATAGGTCCTTAAACTTCCTCGTTTAAGGACCTATTGTATATTTAGCAGGAAGATAATCCAGTCACACACAGACATAGAGACACACCTACCCACTCGCCCTTCTTTTAGTATGAAAGGATCAAAGACCAGTCCCTGCTGTATACTTCCCTAGATCCCATCTTCATCTCCTAGGTCTTCTTTGNAAAACCCTGCCACATGACATTTACCCTATTAGTTGGGGTGGTAGCTATTGTGTCCTGTCTTAGGGTTTCTATTGCTGTAATGAAACACTGTAACCAAAAGCAACCTGAGGAAGGAAGGGGTTTTTTTGGCTTACACTTCCTCATCACTGTTCATCACTGAAGGAAGCCAGGACAGGAACTCAAACAGGGCAGGAACCTGAATCTGGAGGCACGAGCAGAGGCCAGGGAGNGGAGCTGCTTACTGGCTTNCTTCTCATGGCTTGCTCAACCTGCTTTCTTATAGAACCCAGGACCACCAGCCCAGGGATAGTACCACTCAAAATGGGTTGGGCCCTCTGCTATCAATCACTAATTAAGAAAATGCCCTACAGCTGGATTTTGTTCGTTTCNTTATTATGAGGAGCTGTTGTTATTCCCATCTCACAGAGGCGTTAGGGAGTATGTCCAAATTCAGTCATATTTTTGCCAATGGTAAAGTGGGGTTTGGGCTTAGGTGTGTCTCACTCCGGAATCTGCCTCCTATAGCAGGTCCATGGTGGCATTCCTGAGATGCCCAGCTCTCTNTGAAAACAGTTTCACTGGCAGACTCTCCCTATTCAACTCCTCCATTCAAGNTCTGGAACATGAGGAGACAGTGTAGATTCATCAGGGCAGATGGGGGTGGTTTTCAGTGACAGAAACTTGGGGGGATGAGTTTTATTCGAGCTGGGAAATGTGACTTGTGGGGAGAGGAGCAGGCCTGCAGACAGGAGAGGCTGTGGGCAGAGATACATGCAAGCAGAGTGAGCAACTGCAGAGGGCAGGCAACTCTGGGCAATCTGAGAGAGGAAGGTCAGGATGAAACCTCAGTTGGAGTTAGCCCCCAGGGAGCTTTCCATGTTGGCATCNAGAGAAGATGATGGANTTGTGGGAGAAGCTGAGGATTATGATCCTGATGGGACAGAATGGAAGGAAAGGTTTTCTCTNAGCTGCCTGGCTTGCCATGGGAAGAGATGATGCTGAAGTAGAAGCCTNAGAAAGGACTCAGGGTCACCTGATCTGTGCCCTGGACTTCAAAATTTAGATAGGGAAAATGAGGGGGGCAGAGACCACACCTCCCATCCCCTATACTCCACCAGCTCTCCTTTGGAGGACCCTGGTACTCACATACTGTGAATGTCTACAAGTGCCTAAGCTATGGGCTCCTCTGTGACACTTCATCTCTGCAGCCTTCAGGGACCACCAGTTCCAGGGATGAGCTGAGGGCAGAGATGGGAAGAAAGATGAACTAGTGTCCTTCATGTCCCTGAGTTCAGCTGAGAAGGGGAGCAGAACCCTTCTCACTCTTTTGCAGAGTGGTGCAGCCTTGACATGGAGTATTCCATTGGCTCCTCCCTGTACTGGATGCTGAGGAGGAAATGGGTCTAGAACAAAGCACCCCAACACGGTTTATCCCAGCAGAGAAAGGCTGGGAGCCCTGACTCAGGTCTAGCTTGAAGTTCAGTGACTATTGCTTCCTAGCTCTCTCTTCTTCCATCTGTCTGTACAGCCTTGAGCAAGCAGCTGTATGCTGCCTAGGGACCTTGGGAGATAAGATTGATGGGCCCTCCATAGGTCAACCAGAGGAACACATTTCACCAGGTCTGAGCCAGTTCAAGTGCAAGAGGGTATGCCCTGGAGGGAAAGATAAAGGTCTGGTTGCTGCTAGCCTCACTGTGGGAGGCTTAGGAAACAGGCAAACTTGGACCAGTGTTAGCTGTCAAGTCTATAAAACTTAATGACTCAAAGCAACCAACCTTGGTTTTCTCCCAGTTTCTATGGTTGGAAATTCAAGTGTGGCTTTTCAGGGTCCTCAGGCTCAGAGATTCCCACAGGACTACAGGCAAATTTGGTCAGAGCTGTGGTCTCATCCCAGGGTTCAACTGGTAGATGTTCCTCCTAGGTTTGCTTGAATGAGAAGGTGAGGGTTTCAGGACTCTGTACCTCTGAAACTGTTGCTCTGAGGGCCTCAGTTCCCACTGACCACTCACAGAGGGCCAAACTCAGTTCCTTGCCACCTGCATCTCTCCGTGACTGAACTAAGAACATTAGCAGCCAACCACTGACTGAGCAGGGGACAGGTGGCGTGTGCAAGGCCAATCTCCTGCTGCCTGTCATCCAGCTTCCACAGTGACATCTCCATCACTTTGATCACATTCTCCTAATTGAAAGCACTCCAAGAGGAGTCACACAGGGTGTGAGCACTAGCTGCAAGGGGCATGAGCATGTCTCCGAAGCCAGACCACCTTACTGTAAGACTTGGGGCAAATCACTTCACTTTAGTTTAATCATATATTAATGGGAGACTGCTTCTTCCCTCTATTGAGAAGACTGGTTGAGAGATCCCAAGGGAAGGGCCGAGTGCAGCACCTTGCTCATGATTAACGCCTGACCTTCACCATGGGAGCTTCAGTGGTGGATACTCCTCTATGATGGGAGATGTGACCCATCTAGAACCAGGTCTTGGAGAACATAGGTCTCACAGGGAGGGTTTGATGGTTGGTGTGGGAATCAGGGCTCCCAAGTATCTTGTGGTTCTGGATCTCCACAAAGAATACCTGTTGTCACTCTGATGGCTCAGGATCAAGTTCTCCGTGGGGCCCTCCAATTGGGGCCAGACTGGGTTGGTCCTATCTTGGTTCCAGAGTCTGGTGTACTGACCAGCAACCTCGGCACAACTGACCAGTGTCTTTCTGTCCCTTTCCCCCAGACAATTTCAGGTACACGTGTGATATCTGCGGGAAGAAATACAAATACTACAGCTGCTTCCAGGAGCACCGAGATCTCCATGCTGTGGATGGTGAGTCAGGCCCCTCACTCTTGGGAATCACACCAGAGAAGTAGCCTTCCTCAGGAACACTGTCCCCACANAGTGCCAGAGCCCTGAGGAGGGGGAATCTATGNTGCAGGATTCTGGGGGGGAAATGTCCCTGCATGTCCACATTCCCTTCTGTGGCTGATCCAAATGAAACTGCTGGATTTTTTTTCTATAGGTCAAAATGAGTCAAATGTTGAAACTTTGTCTCATACCATTTTACAGTTTTATATTGAGTGTTTGCATGCTGTAGTGAAATTAAACCAATTAGTTAAGATGAATGATGTCTTTTGAGCATCTTAGATTATAGAGGTGGAAGTTGGAACAATAAATTCAAGTCATTCATCTATAGAGTTCTACGACTCCTAGAAAGAGGGTTTTGGACCCAGAAAGACTTGAGGTTCCCTATCTAGCTCTCAGCCACTGAGCAGTGATGTAACACCAGGCTTGCCTCTACCATCATCATCCCTCACCTCCCTTTCCCCTCTCATCACCCTTGAGCCTCTTCCGCTGTCACACACATGCTGGGAAGTTCGGAGTGTCTGGTGTGGGTCCCGCCCCCTGGTGAGGATTGGGCCAGAATGGAGATTTGTACCACTGTGGCCCTGCCTTCCTGGGTTTCCTCAGGGGCCAGGTCAGGCCTCCTGGTGGCACAGGCAACCCCGTGAAGCTAGGCATAGCTGGAAGAGGTGGCTAGGGACTAACAGGGCTTCTGTTTGCTTTTTTCCTCCTGCGGCTGTCGCCTCCCGCCTGGGTACAGTATTCAGTGTGGAAGGGGCTCCCGAGAATCGGGCAGGTAAGTCTTTGTGGCTGTCCATTTTCTCTGTCTCCAGCTGGGTTCCTGTGTCCTGGCTGACCAGCATGCTAAGGCCATGTGTTCTCCCACAGACCCCTTTGACCAAGGTGTTGTGGCCACGGATGAGGTGAAGGAGGAGCCTCCGGAGCCTTTCCAGAAAATTGGACCAAGTATGCGGGACCCTGGGGCCAAGGGCTGGTGGGGCTGAGGGAGGGAGGCGGCTTGAGCCACACTGCTAGGAGCCACACTGCTAGGAAGGCTGTGGCCCAAACCCGGCAGCCCTGTGCTCATCTGTCGGTTGGGCTAGGCAGTCTCAGGACGTTAGCCTTCAAGGAACTGCAGACAGTGTGGGGGTCAAGGTCAGGGTAGTGAAAGTAGCCAGTCCACAGCCATGCTTCATCAATTCGTTTATGATGTCCTCACAGTCTGTTAGCTAGCTACCTGTACTTCAGCCTCCCGTAGCAGTGAGAGAAACGCTCCCTACAGACTTGGGAGGTGTTAATGAGATCCCAGACTGCTAGTGCTGTAGCACAGTGCCTGGAACATACTAGGTGCTCAGAGAGTGATGACTAAGTCATTCGAGGGACATCTCAGGGAACAAAGCTAAGTAAGGCAGTCACCTGTAGACATAGACACTTANAACACTTATCCCATACAACCCCTCAGGACAGGAACCACACTTGTAACTTGTGTGTTTTCGGCAGACTTGTCTTGGATGTTGTACAGATGTAGATGGCAGACAGGGCCCTGCACTCGGGTAATTCACATGGGCATCAGGGGTGTGGGATGGTAGACAAATGAGCAGACAGAACCCAAAGCGTCCAGGTCTTCAGGGGTCAGAGAAGCCCAGCATGAGAACCAAGAAGCTTCCAGGACAGATACAGATAGGGGTGGAGCCCCATGTCATATTCAGAGGTAGGGAAGGATGCTGGCTTTGGAAAGGGGAGGAGACACAATGGTGGGTTCATGTCTTAGAGGGCTCTTAAGTATCTAGGCTTTGTAGGTGGAGCTTTTCGTCAGGACCGCTGGCTTCTAAATAAACACACAGAGTCTTAGTATTAATTATATATGCTTGGCTGATAGCTCAGGCTTATTACTAACTAGCTCTTACAACTTAGATTAACTCATTTTTATTAATCTATGTATTGCCACGCGGCTCGTGTCTTTTCCTGTCCTCCAGCATGTCTTGTTCCCTCTGCGTCTCTTGTCAACTCCTCTGACTCCACCCTTCTTTTTCCCAGCTTCCTCTGTGTCTGGGTCTCCTGCCCAATCTCTTCCTGCCCAGCTCTTGGCCAGTCGGCTTCTTTATTAACAATGAGAGCAACACATTTTCACAGTGCACAGGACGATTCCACAGCAGACTTGGTCCTTAGAGGGCTGAGCCAGAGTTCAGAATGGAGAGGAACTCAGTGACCGTGTGACTGCCAGGAGGAGACTAGATAGGGAGAGACCCCGTGATCAGTGTTGGCAGGTACAGTAGGACCACAATGAGGGAGACTCTTCCATCCGGACCTTCAGGAAGTTNCAGCATGTTCCTTTCACCTGTTTTCTGTGCCTCAATTACTATCCTTTATTGTCTTCAACTATTTATTACAGTAAGGATCCAAGGCTGTTTGCAATAACACACACCAAAGCAGAATTCAGGGATGAGGAAATCAGATGAGCTAACATGAAAGAGGGGTATGGTGTACAGAAGGGAGCTCTGTCTGGGATCTTGAAGGTTCTAGATGCTGCCTGTGGGGCCTTTCCTTCCTGCTGTCTCATCCTGCTCAGAGGGTAGGTCTTAGATTTCTTTCTGATTCTTCCTGAATCATTCAGGAGCCTGCAGAGGACATGGTGTCTGCAGAAGGGATCGCACTGCCTGTCACATGCATAGTAAACACTGGGTACTTGGGAGGGTGAGAATCATCTCATGGATTAAGAAAACAATGAAATCTCCAACCGAGAGTGAGACTAGAAGAAGCATGAACAGGCACTTACCCCTGCTCAGTGTGCTTTGGCTCACCTGAAAGCTGGGGACAGGAATGGTAGCATATTCTCCACAGCTAGAGAATATATGTAGCAGTGTCTAGCCCAGTTCCTGTTTCTTACCCAGGGTGTGAGATGAGAGATGTCCCTGGGAAGCCACCAGGGACAGATGTTCGAGAGCTAACCCAAACCTACATCCCAACTCTACACCTAGCGTAGTATCCTCCCTGTTTCTGAAGTCTGTCAGATTTACTCCACAGCGGAGTGATGACAGCCCTCCCTTTCAGGATGGCCCCAGGGATAGGGTGGGACTCTGTTGTAAGTGAATTAGCATGGTCCTTGTCACATTAACTACGTGGGACCTAAAGACTGCCCATCAAGATGCAGGGCCTACAGACTGCCCATGCAGGGCAGGGTGAATTGTGTTTTGTTCTTGATCTGATAGGGATCGCTTGTTAGGATCTGGAGAACTCCCCACTGAGTACACTGGGATTGCCCTGAGGAAACTTGACCAGGGTTGGCAGTGAGCACACCCCCACGTCGCCCCAGTGGGACTAAGATTGCAGCAGTCATGTCAGGGTCTCTGTAGAGTGAGACTGTGTGGGAGTGGATGCTGCTGCTTCTTGAGAAGGCTGGTGGCCATGGATCCCTAAAAAATAAACGGCATAGGACAAGGGGAGCCTGGTTACCCCAAGGAAAGCTCCGAAGGTCTGGAGAAGAGGAGGATTCCCAGAGGAAAGTCTGCTATCCACATGGCCTCAGCCAAGCAAATGGGAGAGGAAGAGACAAGGCCGTGATAAGCTAGAAGGTGGCGGCTAGAAGAAATGTTGGTTGGGTGTCAGTGCCCATCGGCTGCAGGCTGAGGATGACTGCTGTGGCTGTGAGCAGGAGAGATGTGGAGAACAGTTCCCATCATTACTGAGGCGGGAAAGCTGGCCTCATGTGATCTTTATGCTTAGATAAGGGAGGCAGCTTGAAAAACAAGCAAAAGCTCATGAACACTGAGAACTCCACCAGACAAAAAAAGGTGCAGGAAAAGGCCAGGGAAGAGTATATCTCTAAACCCTGTCTATCACAAAGTCTAGACAAAAACATTGTTGTACAACCTCCATCACATAGAAGAAATTATAATAGGCGAGATATAGTGGCACACACTTGTAAGCCTAGTACCTGTCTCTTATACACATCTAGATGTGTATAAGAGACAGGGATGGGGGAGCCGTGAGGGGGTTGGTTGGGTTCTGGTGAGGTGTTTCTTCCTGGTTTGCCGATGACCTATGTCATCATTAAGGGTGATAAGAGACCAAGATCTGGTGTCTCTCCTAAGGACACTAATCCCATCATGTGGTTCCTCCCCTCATGATCTCACTGAATCCTAGTTACCTCTCAAAGGCCCCAATTCCAGATGGCATCACAGTGGAGTCCAATGCTTGAGCATGTGGATAGGAGAGGGACAGTTCACCCTTTGGATGGCCCTGTGGTAAAGGAGCCTGGGATTGTATGATGAAAAGACATCAGGATAAGATGAAAAGGCACAGAACAGAGTAAAATGAGAAAGGATTTGGGGAAAACAAAAATACAAGAGCAGAATGAAAAGCCACATGACAGTCACGGCAGAATTGATCTGCACAAAACCCATTAGCAACATGAAGGACAGCGGTAACAGAAGACCGCAGGAAATGTGTGAAAACAGGGGACCCGCTCTAGGTGACTGATGGTGTGACCGGTGTGACAGACAAAGAATGCAAAGAGCTAATGGAAGAAAAGGTTGCTGAGCTCACGGAGCTTCCATATGTGTAGGTCTGAAAGCCTTGTCATAGTGTCAAGCAGAGTCAACATAAGGAGACCCTAAGCATCAGCAGATCTTCATGGCTTTAAAGGTGTAGAGAAAAAGAGGAAAATTGAGATATCTACATGTGAAAAGCAAGTTGTCTCTACCCCCGAGTTCCAAGTAGACGTCTTTACAACATTGTATATCCAAAGAAAGTGGTTATGTTTGGAAGGAAAGAGGCTGTAAGAATTTTATACCTGGGCAAATTAGAATTGGCATACAAATGAAAATGAGGGGATTCAGAAAAACTTTGTTTTTTCTTACTTGTTAAAACAAGTAAGTTTTAACCATTGTAAATCTAATTATGGAAGTTGAGTTGTGTGCTAATGATTAACCTAAATAGAGAGGTGGGTTACCAAAAAGGACCAGGAGTAGCTCAGTTGGTAGGTAGGTAAGGTACTTGCCTAGCAAGCACAGACCCGTCCTGGGTTTGATCTCCAGCACCTCATAAATCAGGCCTCGGCCATCTTCAGCTGCATGGTGAGTTCAGGGCCAGCTTCATGCAACAGTCATCTTCAGCTGCATAGTGAGTTCAGGGCCAGCTTCATGCAACAGTCATCTTTAGCTACATAGTGAATTCAGGGCCAGCCTGAGCTATGTGAGAACCTGCCTCCCCCAAAAAATTGAAAGAAAAAGAGAGACATGGAGCAATACACTAAAGTGTTAAAATGCTATGCATAGCGAAGGCCTGGCTGCTCCCACCCTCCTCAGAGTGTGGTCCCAGACCAGCAGGATCAGCTGCTCCTTGAAGTTCATCTGAAATGTGGATTCTTTGTTTGACTCTAGCCCAAACTTGTGGCATCAGAATTTCTAGAGTAGAACCTGGTGNTTGATCTATGCTGTGAGACTTTGTAGNGGNTTTTTACATGTGCTAGTCTCAGAAAAGGTCTGGAGAGAGGGCTAGTGGTTAAAGGCTGCTCTCCCAGAGGACCCAAGTTCAACTCACAGCACCCACATCCAGCAGTTGATAGCATACACCTCTTCTGGCTTCCGTGGACACCCACACACATGTGGCATACACACAGAGACATGTAAATACAAATAAATAATTTTTCAGTTTAATACGCACCAGGTTAAGCATCCTTTCTCAGCAGTAAAAGACTTNAAATGCCGTTTCTCCCCCCATTAACAATTAAAGAAATATATCTTTTATGCTTTCTCAAATAAAAAGGAATATTGAAAAATAATGGAACACAGGTGAAGATGTAAGAGCTCATATCCCAAACAACCAGAGCTCAAAAGGACAAACCAGAAAGTGTGAAGCACAAAAAAACAGAAAATAAGTACAGGTTGGCTGTTCTGTAGCTAAAATGCTTAAGACCAATAATATTTTGGATTTTTAAATTTTTGCATATCATAATGTAATATCCTAGGANGGGACCTGAGTCTAAATACAGAATGTGCTTACCTTTCATATATGTGCATAGATAACCTCTAAGTAATTTTCATTAAATATTTGTAATGACATATTATGTGTGACACAAAGATTCAGAGCATCAAGTTTCCTAGTTGTGACATCCTGTTGGAGCATTTCAGGGTTGGGGATTAGGAATGTTCACCATGTAAAACCAAATCGATCATCGAAGTAAAAGCAAGTGGTGTAATCTCTCCAGTGAGAAAACAGGAGCTGTCAAGTTTATTTGAAATAATCCCAATCACTAATGGTTTACAGCGTCCCACCTAGTTCATTCCTTATCTTTTCTCTTTGCTTTGGCGTGTCTTTCTCGGGGACTTTTCCCTTCTCCCTTAAAGAGATTAAAGGCCTCCTCATGGCTTTTTGAGACGCTGTTTCCTTGAGTGTACGTACTACAAGTGCAGTTTGAAAGTCGTGTGATGGTTCGAGCGTTCTGTTTCCCTTTCCACACAGCTCCTTGAAGACAGGGACGTGACAGTTTCTGCTCAGCCTCCACTTTAGTGCCATCCCTGCTTAATGAATGAAAGTATAGGAACGTGTAAGAACATGTCATTAGACACATGCAAACAAGTAGAAATCACGACCTGACGGATCACTAGGAACTTAATAATATTAATACCAGACGAACTAATAAAATGGTTTAATTAAATGTTCGAGCGATGCTTCCTAAACCTTCCCATGCATTAGAATGTCCTTGTTAAAACATAATTTTATGGGCCACACCCATAGAAATTTTCTCTCAGCAGATCTTGGGCAAGTCCAGAGATCTGGGTTTCTGTCAGGCTCCTGCGGTCCAGGAGCCACTTAGGAGCAGTGTGTTAGAACTGGGTCTTCTGTCTCGTAGCCCAGGATGACTTAGAGCCCCATGTATAGATGAGGACCACTTTGAACCTCTGATCCTCTTCCCTCTGCCTTCCTCTTCCTGGGATTGCAAGAGTTAGCACCACATTCAGTTTCCACAGAACTGAGGAGGGAACCTAGGACATCCTGCAGGCTAGGCAAGTCCATTCCCAGCCCTCCAGTAGAGAGTTTGAGCCACAAGCTTTCATACACCAAGCAATTATGTACCTAAATAACAAAGTAAATCCTGAAAAGCAGTGGAATGGGGGGGTTTATCACAGCCTCTAGACTTTGCTGGAGCAAGCGGACAAGGTTCTATAATATTGGAATAATATAATTAATCCAGTTGATCTAACAACCTTGACAGGAACTAAAAGGCATACCTTTGCAGCATTCATGAGTCAGCTCTAAAAATTGTTTAACTACTCATCATCCTAAAGCTTCCATCTTGGGAGAGGAGATGAAAAGAGACTCTAGAAGCCAGCTGAGACAAAGCTTCCTGTAGTATATGTCACAAAATGTTGATAACACGAATCTACAAACAATTTAGTGAGTTTTAAAGGAAATTCACAAAAGAAAAACTATACTTACTTATACAAGAAAAACTATTTCCTTAGAAATCAAGGAAATGGAAAATAAAACCTGTAATGTGGTTGGGCCATCTCTCCCAGGTCAGATATGCAAAGTAGAGAGGTGGTAAGGGTGCAGTGTGTGATTGGGTGATGGCACTGTGGTTACCAGAAGCCTCCAGAAGGTATGCCCCTCCCCCACCTCTTTTTCCCTAGGAAGTCACAGGCAGGCTCCTGAGCAGTGAGCTTTATTTTGTAATCGTGTGCCAAACTAATATGCAAAAGCCCCTGCAAGGATGTGTATTACAGCATTTTTTTAACAAGGGGGTGGGGTGGGTGTGACTTGAAACAATCTGAATGTCCCTTGGTGGAGGGCAACTGGCTCAGCAAATTCCTAAGTCCCATGGGAGCCATGCAGCCAATAAAGGCAGTCCTGGAGATCAATACTTATTGATTGGGCAAGATGTCCACAAAGTATTGTCGATTGAATACACCAGGTTACAAAGAGGATATTGATCAGGGCTGGCTAATTCAAGGCCATAGGAGCCAGACAAAAGGTAGCAGCAGAGAAACACCCTAGAGGAGGGTGAAGGGAATGTGGGGGCAGGGTGGGGCCGCTGGTGATGCCCTGGGGAAGATGTTCCCCTTGGTGTAGGGATTGCAGAAGATAGCATTTGCTCCTTTTAAAAGCTTTGAGCTTGTNTTTATCAGTATTTTATCACTGTCCCCAAATGAACCATTTTACATCAGACATCTTTAAAGGAGAATTTAGGCGGAACCTAGAGAGATATAAAGATAAAAGGCTAGTGATGGACCAGCACAATGGCTCAAGGAGTAAAGTGCTTGCCTTATATGCCTAGTACCTGAACTTGATCCACAGAACCCATGTTGTTCCCCGACCTCTACATGTACTCGGTAGCACACATGCACCCACATGTACATCAGACACATGCAATAATAAATAAGTAAAGAAACAAATATTTAGGCCTAGTGAGGACTAAGAAGTGTGACCGCAGCTCTGGTGGGTGGAGACACTTGGGGACAGAGTCCCNGAGATAAGGGACCATGGTTGTGACCCCTGCAGTGGGCAGGGCTTGCAATGGAAAGGTTGACTCCGAGTCAGCTGGGGTCCCCAGAGCATCAAGACTGCCAGGCATTGTTCTAGTCATTTCATACTTACAGTTAACCTCACAGCAATCCAAGAAGATGGCCCTTCTGTTCCCTCCCTTTTACAGGTAGAAAAATGGGGAAACGAAGTGGTGAGGGGCTGGAGAGTTGGCTCACATTGCAAAGTGCTTGCATGCAGGCATGAGGACCTGAGTTCAGATCCCCAGGACCCATGTAAAAAGCCAGGTGCAGCAGTGTGTGTCTGTAATCCCAGACTGAGAAGGCAGAAAAGGGTGGATTCCTGGAGCTCACTGGTCNGCTAGTTTCCCCAAATCAGTGAGCTCCAGGTTCAGCAAGAGGCCTTGTCTCAAAAAAAAAATAAACAGCTGTGGAGAAAAGCACCCAAAGTTGACCTAGAGCCTTCACACATATGATAACCCATGCACTCATGGAAATGCAACTGCCCCCCCCAGCACCTCCACCACACACACAGCACTAACTGTCAGAGGTTATAAGAGACACCACATTGGAATTTGAACCAGACAGTACAACTCCACAGTCCAAGTTGAGTCCAGTGGTCCCAGAATGAAGAGGAGTTTGGGAGCTAAGAAATGCTGATGTTTGTTTGAGGTGTGTTTGTGGGGGGCAGGCACCTGTTCTCATACCTCCTTCTTCTTCCGCAGAAACCGGCAATTACACCTGTGAGTTCTGTGGGAAGCAGTACAAGTACTACACGCCCTACCAGGAGCACGTGGCCTTACACGCCCCCATCAGTGAGTCCCTTCTGCAGTGGGGGATGGGGAGACCTGGGGAGGTGCAGAGGTTAGCCACTGGCCAGGACTCTGGAGCTTTGCTAGGGAAGGTGCCAACAAGGTTAGCTTGGGTTTGGGCTATCAGGTGTCTGGGTCTAGCCTGAGCCATGAGGTAGATGATGAGGTAGACTAGCCTGGAAAGCCTCTTCAGAAGCAGAAACCAACCAGGTAGAGAGAGCTCTCTCACAGTAGCTCAGAGGACTGGCTCTCATATTGGGCATCAGGAAAGTGGATGTTGTTTGTCAAGGAACTGCAGTGAGGCCTGTCCCCACCTTCTCCAAACACCTGCATGTGTGAACTTCCTGACTCTGCACCCACCCCCATTGTATCTTTCCTGGGATGTAGCTTTCCTCCTAGTTGACCAAGGCCCAACCTACCTGATGGGAGGGCACCTGGGCAAGACAACCCTTATGCTATGGTGGAAGAAAGCTAAGGAGGCAGAAGATGTGCTAATGTGCAAAGCAGAAGACCTGAAAACCAGGCCCAGGCATCACGGGCTTCCTGATGACCATGACCCCTAATCCCTTACTCTGGTCCTGACAAGGATAGAAAGGGATTCACTCTCTGAATGCCTGTCAGCCTACCTGGTGACTTCCAGGTATCTGTCTGCAGAGGAGAGTTAGGGGAAGGTCCATCCCTAAGTGTATGAGCCAGAGGGCCTCAGCCTTTCACCCTTTCCTGTACAGGTGGATACCTAAGTTGTGATGAGGCAGGACTCTCATGGCCTCTGGAATAGCTGGATGGGGTGTTTAGGAGCTTCTTCTAATTTCCCTGTATGGACATCTCAGTGCAGAACTATGGGGATCATCCCCCTATCTGAGACTCAGAAGAGTTGGGGTAGAAGCAGAGGGATAGCCTATGGAGGTCACAACATCAAAGCCACTTGGTCTGGGGTTGTCCCAGATGTTGCTGGATTCTAAGGGCTCCCTCAGGGGAGGGGGTGAGAAGGCACAGTATCAACAGCACAGACACTGGAAGTCAGTTGAAGGCAAATAATGAACTAATTTATTCAATAATGGGGAAGACCTTATATATCCTTCTCCCAGCACCCAGTCTGTGTGATTGTCCCTCATTGGCTGGACACGATCAAGAACTCTGACATTGATCAGGAACTCTGGCAGTGACTGTTGCTAAGTCCTCAGGCAGACTCTGCACAATCAGGAACTCTGACAGCACCTGTTGCTAGGCCTTCAGGCAGACTCTAGGTTGACTCATAAGGAAGTACATTATGTGCATGCCTTGGCAACTGGTCTGAGCCAATTTCCTTGACCCTATGGTCCTGTCCTACACCAGACCTTCAGTATCAGCATAGGCAGGTGGCTCCCCTGAAGGTATCCGATTAGGAGGAAAGGTGTCTAGTGCTTGAATGGGGGTATCAGNAACTTCCCAAGGAATTCCTCCCTGCTGGCAGAGTGGTAAGGCTGGGGTGTACTCTACTGTGGATAGTAGCTTCAAACCTTTGTTTGCACTGAGCTGTGGTTCTTGGTCTAGTTTAGTGCCCAGCCATTGTGTGAACTTTTGCCTAGTGAGCTTCTCTGGGACCAAGTTTCCCATCTGTGAGAATTCTTGAGGTCTTTCTATCCCAGAGTCTGGACTGACACTTGCAGCAGGCAGTGACTTCAGGTAGGTATCTCCTGTGGCTCTAATGCACACTATGTAGAGAGTGTCAGAGGGTCTACTGTGTGGGTACCACCCTGTCCATTTGATCTCTACTCCTGATGCTGATGCCCAGGCATTGGGCTGTTTGTGAGTAGCTGCTGCCGAGTGCCAACGAGGATGCTACCCAGAATGCACTTAGAGAGGCATTACTTAGAAGGCCAAAGGCAGCTAGGTTTCAGTATCTGTGCTGCTTCCTTTTCTTCCCAGAGAGTGTTGATAAGGTGTTGATAAGGTGATAATAAGGTGTTAGTAAGATGGGGAGTGGGTCCTGAACCCCACCTGGCAACTGTAAGCCTACCTCCACCCTGAGGCTGTCCAGCCTCCCTTGGCACATGACAGGAAGGGTAGCCCCACTTGCACCCTAACTTCTTCTCTGACATCCTGGTGCTTCCCTCCCAAAGGGCTCCCTACTTCTCTTCCTGGCTTTCATTTGTTTTTTCTCTCTGTTTTAGACTATGTTTTTCTGATCTGTTTGTTGAGTATGTTTCTCTNGTACTCACTGATGTCTTCTGAGAATTTTAGAAACACCTGTGTAAAATACAGTGTGAGATTTGGTCTAGTTTCAGCAAAGGATGGTTTCTGCAAGGCTGGGCAGGAGATAGTGTCTTGATGGCCTCAGGATTAGGGGTGGCTTTGGGAGAGGTCAGAGTTGGGTGTGAAGGTGTGATTGAGTAGTAGCCATGGCTGGGCACGTGTCCCTGGTTCTGATGAGAATCCAGAAGGCTGACTGCGGAAGTTCTCCTGAGTCCCATGTGTGCACTTATGTCTGCTTTTGATTTCATTCACAGAACATTTTTAAGACTCACGTGTCATAATATCAGCTCCTTTTTTACTGCTGATGGATCCCCCACTGTGCAAAATCGGAGTCTGTTTGATCACTTGCCTGTTCACTTGGGTCAACTCCAGCTTGAGGCTGACATGAATGGAGCTACTATGAAAGGCTTGTGTGATGCATTCTGTGGGCTTGGGGGTCATTCCTTGAGGATAAATACCAAGGAGTGGAGCTACTGGGGAATAGGTTTGTTTCCTTTTTATTAGAACTGACAAGCCATTTTCCAAAATGCCCATAGCATCTCAGCCTCCCCCGGCACTGTGCTGGCCCAGTGTTCTGGGGTTTGGGGTACATCGGGCNGTCTGTTTCTGGTTGTTCTAGTGTGTAGACAGTGGCATCTTGTGGATTTGACTTCTATTTCCTTGGTAACTGGTGATGTTCACCGTCTTTGCATTGACTTGTTGTCCATTTCCTTATTTTAGTCTGGAAAATACTTGTGTAGATGATATATTCTCTCTCTCTCTCTCTCTCTCTCTCTCTCTGTTCAGTTGTTTGTCCTTTTTCGTTGGCTGTAGAAATTCTTTGTCTATTTGGATTGGTCCACATCCTTCATCACATGGATATTTTTTCCCTGCCTTTGGCAGACCTGGTAGTTTCCATATAGTGCCCACTGATGAGCAGGTGATTTTCTTTTCATAAAGCATAATTTATCATTCTTTTCTACAGTAGGTGCTTTCTAGATCCTTCCTCGGGGGTATCCTTGCCTACCTCATAATGGTGAGACTCTCTTCCTTGCCTTTTAGAAGTATTTTAGATCATTTTAACTTCCACGTTTGGGTCTGCAATTGAGTTACATTAGCCCATGACTGAGGTGAGGTATGAGGTTGGTCCTATTCTGTGTAGACACTGGGTTGTCTGACAGCCTTTGTTGACGTTGCCTTTTCTTGTTCAGTGCTTTGGTACCCTTGCTGGAACCAGTTGATCATCCAGGGGTTAATGTCTTTCTTTTCTGTTGATTCCTTTTTCTGCCTTTATACATACACCAGTGCTCTTATTTATGACACCTCTTCAGGAAGTCTTAAAACAGCTCTCCCTAGATTGTCCACTTTATCCTTCCATTTTAAAGAATATATGACTCATCTAGGAACTTTATATTTTCACATAAATGTTAGAGGCTTGCCAATTTCTACCAAAATAATAATGATGAGAAGGGAGGGAGGAGGAGAGAGGCAGAAAGAAAAAAATCAGTTAGATTTTGGGGGGCGGATTACATTGAATCTGTAGACCAGTTTGAAGAACACCGGCTTTGTAGTGGTGTTGGGTCTCCCAGCCAATCCCTGGCCGTCGTGTAGCCCTCCAAGGATCTGGGCTTCTTTAGTTCTCTCAGCATGCCTGTCCTCTTCAGTCTTAACACCTGTTTCATTAGATGTCTTGTGCCTTGTGATGCTACTGTAATTCTTAAACTTCAATTTCCCAATTGGTCCTGCTGTTTCCTAGGAGCAGTAGAATTTTGCATTCTGGATTTGTGTCCTGCAAGTTCACTGAATTTGCTCATCAGTCCCCGTAGGTTCCTTCTTTTGTAGATTTCTTGCTCCTGGTGAAGTGATCTGCTAATAAAAACCACTCCCTTCCTGGTCTGTATTCTTTTTGGTATCTGAGGGGGTTGTGCTCTCCACTGTCCTGTTGAATGGAAGAAATGAGCAGGTGCACCTGCCTGCCCCCCGTCTCAGGGTTCAGTTGCTCACTGCTAAGTGTCACCATTTTCATCATCACCGATTGTGTCAGCTGCAGCAGGGTCTCATAGCTGCCCTGTCACCTCAGGCTGCCTTTCACTCAGTTTCCTGGAAGTTGGGCCTGTAAATTAGTGTTATGTGCATTTTCCTTCTGTTGAGATGAACGTGTGGATTCTTAACATTTTGTTGTTTGTTTTGTTTGTTTTTTGCTAGTGTACTAAATGGCATGTTTTTTTTAATGAGTCATTATGCCTATGTTTTATTAAAATAGGTTGAGGATATCAAAAATCAGAGTGCTACATGAACTAAAGAAAGCTACAATATTGGAATGTCTCTTCTTTGCCAAAATTTCTGTTTTAAAACAGTGCATGTTTAATGTATACAACTCTGATTATATATACACATATACAGACATAGAAGCACACACTAAAGATGCCATCACAGTGAGGTTAGTATATGTTTAATGTATACAACTCTGATTATATGTATACACATACACAGACATAGAAGCATACACTAAAGATGCCATCACAGTAAGATTAGTATATATTTAATGTATAAAACTCTGATTATATATACACATACACAGGCATAGAAGCACACACTAAAGATGCCATCACAGTGAGGGTTTTGCAGAGGAATTTTAAATTATAGAAGAGTCAAGGTAGTTTGATCAGTTACTTTGCTTTCAAGGCCATGTTTTCTACTCACTTCTGTGTAAAATTTCCCAGGATTTCCTCTGACATTTAACCAAACTCTCCCAAAGGCAGGGAACACAGTCCTAGATTAGGAATGTGCCCCATGATCAACCAGTGGGGTGTGACTAAGGGTCCTTAATCAAGAAAGTAAATACTGGCTGGGCAGTGGTGGTGCATGCCTTTAATCCCAACACTTGAGAGGCAGAGGCAGGCAGATTTCTGAGTTCAAGGCCAGTGAGTTCCAGGATAGCCAGGGCAACACAGAGAAGCCTTGTCTCGAAAAAACAAAAACAACAACAACAACAAAAAGAAAGTAAATATTTCTAATGAGTCTTTAAANCACTAAATACCACCAGTGAAATATATTAATCCCGTAACAAAGTTCCCACCATTTATAATGTAAAAGTGGTAACCTTTGGTCCATGGATGTTCCAAAATTCAGATAATGAATGTAAATCCACAGTCACCTTGTGCCCTTTTGTAATCCCTTATTTACTATGTTCCCATCCCCCAAGAGTCACCAATCTGCTTATGTTATTGTTGATGAGTTTGCATTTCCAACATAGGTGGACTCTGACAGAGTGTGCTCTGTTATTGAGAGGTAGCCTGCCCTTCAGTAGTTCACTCTGAATGCAGCCATATTTCCCTTAAGGTCAGGCACATTCTAAGAAACACATCATTAGGGTGTTTTGTTGTACAAGCATCAGAGAGCAAAATTACACAAATGCAGACAACTGTGGCTTTATTAAATGGTATTTATTAAATAAATATTTAATAAATATTAAATATTTATTAATATAAATATTAATGGTATTAAATGGTGTGGAATCACCATATACTGTGGTCTGTCATTGACCAAAGCACTGAACGGCAAATGGCAAGCAATATACCATGGTCTGGATAGACATTATCCAGCTCTTTATCTGTTTACTCTTGGGTGACTGTTTGGAGTGTCTCCACCTTAGATCTCATGGGAATGGAGCTGCCATAACTCTATGTATAAGTCTTTGTGGAATGGCTAGATCATCTGGTAGGTATATGTTTAAGAATAGCTAGCTGTTGGGTAGCTGGCAGATAGCTCTGTGGATAGAGTGCTTGATGTGCAAGCACGAGGACCTGAGTTTGGTTCCCCAGCACCAGGTAAAAGCTGAATGTGGGCAGTATGTGCCTATGATCCCAGTACTGGGGTAGGGGTGGAGAGAGGTGAGTACCAAGGGCTTGCTGGCCAGCCATTCTTACCAAAACAGTGAGCTCTGGATCCAGTGGCTGACCCTATCTCAGAAACACTGCTCTGAACATTAACAACAATAGTATTGTGGTAAACTAATAAAGCTATCTGAGGCTGACCTCTGGCCTCCATGTGTGCACACACAGGTGAGTGTGCTCACAACACATGTATGCACAACACATATATATCCACAGAGTAGCCGCTGTTTTCCAAGGTAGTTGAGCCACTTTAACTCCAACCAGTACCATGCTCTTCCTGTAACGTCCTTGTATTTATTGTGTGTCAGAACAGTGCTGTTTCATAGAAGCAGTTTCAGAGAAAATTCCTTTCTCTTCCATTTTCTCAAGAATTTATATGGAGTTGGAATTGCTTTCTATAAATATTTTTATAGAAATTCAACACATTGTCAAACCTGACATTTTCTTCATAGGAAACATCATTTAGAAAATGTATTCCCTTTCCATATATTAGTAAATTAATTATTTAAAAATTTTAATTGACTTTTAATTTCATTCTATTATGGTCAAATACATACTGTGATTTCTAATCTTTGGAATTTATTGGGTTTTGTTTTATGATCTACCGTATATATGATCTCTCTTTGCTACATCTTCCATGTTTACTTCACCAAAATTAATTAATTAATTAATTATGAGTAAGTTTGTTATATAATTTGTAGTGTCAGTTAGGTTAAGTTAGTTGATAATTTTCAAGTCTCTGTGGCCTTTCTTGCCTTTCAAAAGAAATTTGATTGCCTTATCAGGTACTAAGCTAAAAGCCTCAAAATCCTCAGCTTCCAGTCTGGGTTTTTCCATTTCCTCTTTAAGATGCAGCCATTTTTGTCTAGTTTGTTTGGATGTCTGCTGTTAGAATCCACACACTGTGTCAAATCTGTGCTCCTCCCCTTTAGAATATTTAAAGATTTTATTTTAAGCTTCAAATTAAAATGGAACATATAAGCCAGGCATGATGGTACATGACTTGAATCCCAACACTCAGGAGGCAAAGGCACAAGGTTCTCTGTGAGTTCCAGACCAGCCAGGGCTACACAGAGAAACCCTGTCACAAAAAACCAAAACATATATATATAATTATATACTTAATTAATATATGATTAACTGTACATCATATGATATATATACCATAAAAATGAAGGATATTTATGTTACGTTTACATTATACATGTAAAGGAAACTAAACGAAGTTGCCCACTAATGAG
>LZPO01087162.1:639093-653649 GCA_001675575.1 Neotoma lepida | reverse complement strand
AACCCATTTACATTTAATTTAGCTTATTTATATTATTGGATTTCATTCAGTACTATATATTTTTCTTTTTGTTCATATTATTCAATTTAATTCTTATTTTCTTACCTGCTGCAGTACTAATCAAGTATTTTTTAATTTATTCCATTAATATTCTGCTATTAGCTCTTTTTCACTTTGCAGTTTATAGTATATATCTTTGATGTATTATAGTCTGTCATGAATTTAGGTCATAACCACTGAGTCATCTTTCCAGCCCTCTGAAGCCTTCTAAGTACTAACCTGTAAGACTAGTTCTTAGTAGTCTGAAATTTGCTGAGATTCATCAGCTTTGGCCAAGAGATTTTTATTTTTCCTCCCTAATTCCTTTTTCCTCTCTCAGGACTTTAATTGTATGTGCGTTATATGTCTGATAGTGCTGACAGTCAGTTCAGTCTGTGTTTATTCTTTGAGCCTAACTAGCCCTCTGTGCTTCAGTTTGCCCTGCTTTCAAATTCATTAATCTTTTCTTTTACAATATCTAATCTCTGCAAATTTGTTCTTATAGCTTTCCTTGTTCTCAGTTATATTCATGGTCTTCTTTAAACCTTTGAGTACATTTATAATAATGGCTTTAAGGTCTGTGTCCCATAATTCATCCTCATATTTATTTCTGTGTTTCTTCTGTTTGGTTATCCTTTTGATTTTTAACTACGTTTTCCTGGTTCCCCTTGAAAGTAATTGTTTTGTGCTGCACATTATAGATGGTATGTTGTGGACTTGACCAGGTTGTGTTTTATTCCTTTGAAAAGCACTGCTTGGTTCTGGCAGGCAATTAATTTCCTTACAGATCAACTAGTGCTTCAGAGTCTAGTCTTTAAACCAGGTTAGAGCAACAGGAGTAACTCTTCCTCAGCATTGCCTTAGCTCTTCCCCAGCATTGCCTTAGCTCTCCAGGGCATGGCCTTTCTGTGACTCTGCTGACATCAGCAGGCCTTCTCTTCTCTGGCAGGTGGGACCCCAAAGATCTCCTAATCTTGTATGACTTCTGTGTGACCTCTGAGTCCTCATTCACATCACAAACACACACACACACACACACACACACACACACACACACACTTGTCTGTTTTCTCTGTGCAGAGATTCACTCTACACAGATGGTGCAGAATTCAGCTAAAGCCTTTAAGGAAGCCCCACTGCGCATTTCTGGAATTCTTTCTTGGCTCAATTATATGTTCTTTGTTATTCTGCCCTGCAGTGTCCAGCCTCATCAGAAACCCTGACCCTGATCACTGTCCTGATTCAGGTTCAGTGAGTGGGCATGCCCATGGGGCCCTGNTCTGTTCTCTAAGCTTGCTATCTCCAGTGGAGATTTTGGAATGAGCTGGGACTCACGCATACTTCATGGATCACACCATCTGCTGATGAGGTCTGCACGCCGTGGTTTGTTTTTCTAGCTTCATCAGTCCTCTCCCAGTCACTGCACTGTGGCCAAAAGTCCTCTTTCCAGGACAAAATTCCATGAAGGTTTTCCACCCATCCCCACCTTCAGTGGTAGAGCACNTGATTCCTTGACTTCACCTCTGCTTCCTCGAGTTTAGAGACAGCCCGTGCTTCTCTAGCCTCTTTCCTCTTAATGTTTTTTTCTGTTTTGGTTAATATTTCAGCTTCCCACAGGAGAGACTTTGCACCCTGTCATTGTTTAGGTGTGTTAAGTATGAAAATCTCATGTGTGTTTCTTATAGTGGAAAGTAGCCAGTCTGTCTGAGATGCTCATCCTAGCACAAGTCCAGGTAGCAGCCTGATGGTATTCCATGTGAGGTCAACATATGGAGTAGACTGGTGGGTAATGTGAGTTGGGAACCTGCTGAGATCCATCCATGCTTGGAATCAACCCATTGAGTGATCCTGAAGTGGTGACCAGAACTCTGTGACCCCATCTGCTTTATACTTTGAGGCAATGGGAGGATAGTGTTAGCGTCGTGGAACCATTATAGCCTCTTGTTGACTTCCTGACTTTGATGCACTCTACTCCAGCATTCCAAGTTTCACTCTTCTGGCTATTCAGTGCATTCATTCCTCATGGATGGCTGATTCCTCTGAGTCATTCCCTGTGGTCCATTCAGGTAATGAGCTTCCACACTCAATGCTTGAAGATAGGGGGGCAAACTGAACCACTTGGGCTTTTAGAGAGCAAAGTCATCAAAGGTCACAGCCAATGTCATGGATGGCAGTCAGTTCCTGGAAAGGAAGAGGTGATGAGATGGACGGATGGTCAAGGAAGTCAGTTTTAAGGAGGGCTCCCTAAGGTCAGGTGCAGCACATAGGTCCAACAGTCAGAATGTTAAGGGATGAAAGGAAACAGCATGTTTAAGGGCCTTGAGTGTGGAAGAGGACAGGTGTTAGAGGAGTTGAGAAAGTGGGGAGGTGAGGGGCCTGAGCAAGTGAGGTGAGAAGACCCAGGCAGGGCAGCTGATTTGTCTGTGTTTATTAGATNAAGTGCTGCATAGGTGCTCTCAGGTCCCTGCTATAAGGAATGCCAGGATTTTCACAGCAGGAATCAACTATAAAACAATCCCCAGAAGTGGTTCTGCGGTGACAGAGACAGGTTTCTCAGGAAAGCAGGTGGCCAGGCAGCTCACCGACTCTCTGTCCTTGTACCCAGGGCTTTGGATGTGTGGGTGAGTGTTTTGNGATACGTGGAGGGGATATATGATATTGATAGGCCTCCTTGAGCTTCTGGCTGGCTTCAGAGCCTGTGTCATCCAGCACCTGCTTGCTGGGTGTCCCTAAGGATCTCATTGTGGCTTCTGGGCTTAGATTCCCTCTCTTTTAAGCAGGAACATTAGTAGCAATTTCCATGTGACTACTTTAGAGTATCTCTCTGGCTTCTGGATGCCTCACTGAATTCCTTGGGGGCTGCCCACTTGGGGGGAGGGGTCATCCTGCCTCATTAGTGGAGGTAGGAAGGGGAAACTATGCGCCCCATATAGCACAGAGCCCAAGACTGTTGAGTCCAGAAGTCATGGAGCTAGGCTTCCACTGTGAGCTGCCTTCTCCAGCCTCAGATTAGGCCGGAGAGAGAGCCTCTAGCCATGGCTCCTAAAGTGTTCCTCCCATAGGGAGACAGTGGAGCAGTCAGAGGTGGACTTGGGGCAACAGTCTCAGGTTGAGTGTATGGGGTTTTCTGTGATAACAGTGAAGAAGGGGAACTATCAGACAAGCCATCCTTCCTGCTTGACTCAAGTGAGAAAGAACGGAAAAGGAGAGAAGGAAAACATTGAGGTATCCTTTGCCGATGAGAACTCCCTGGGCTTTTCTCAGCCTGAGGCCCCAGGGATCTCCTCAAATAGGCTGGAGCTTGTTAGAGCTGGGACTGAATGACTCCCCCGGCACAGCCAGCCCTGTTAAAGGCAAATATCTCCAGAGCTGTNCTCAGCTCCTCATGAAAGAGCTGTGGTTTGCATGGGGCCTGGATTCCTTGCACCTTGACTTCTGCATCAGTGCTAGGAATCGCTGGAAGTCGAGGGCTTAAAGCCTTTCATCTCAGCCTCTGATAGGGTAGTTTAAGTCTCCAATTCCCAGGATAGGCAGTGCCCTGAGAGCAGGATTCTAACAAGCACCACCCTCATAGAGCCAGAAAGCCAAATTGGCTCAGAGCAGTGACTCCAGGCCCTGTGCACAGGTAGGGCCTTCTGGATGGTGCTCATTCCTGTGGGTTCTGGGATCCCCTCCCCTCTCTATCTGGTCCCCTTCTTTCCATCAGGGGACCTAGTTGTAGACCTTACAATGGTCTCAGGAAGCAGGCCTTGTCTGATTCTCTTCTGAGTGGGTCAGGTTAGGATCAAGTTCAGGGCATCTAAGACCACCAGAGGTGGAAACAGCCTGAGAATCCATTTATTCTCAGAACCTAGCTCTGTAGAGGATGCNAGTAACAGAGACTTCCCAAACCTCACAGGGGACAGGCATACCTCTGTGACAATGACAGGCCCCAANTTTCCTAAGAATAGCAGTTCCCAACCCCTGTCTCTTCCCTACTCCACCATTCAACCCCAGCACATACTGCCTGTCTGCTTTTCATCATCACTTATGAGCCAGACTCCCTTGAAGGAAAAGGGCTGAGAAGCCAACATTCTAGAAAATGTACTTGGGCCAGGGGTAATAGTCCAGATGCCCTGAGTCTAAGGATGTAGACACTCAGAAACTGCACAGAAGTGATGGTGACTTAACCGGTAGTTCTGAGCATGAACTGGAGGTCAGGTTTCCTTAAAGTGCAAAGAAAACTGGGGAAGATTCTTGACTTTCAAAGGTTCTCAGGCTCAGGGTAGAAGCTTGAGCCCTTGCTCTCCATAGAATGAGGGCAGATTGGGCATAGATGTGTCAAGAGTGGGCATTCCAGGAACTGTGGCCTGAGAGGCCAGTCACTTGGCAGGCTCTGAAGGCCCCAAGGACTGAGAACATGACCCTCTCAGGTACTGCCCCCGGGTGGGAGCCGCCAGAAGATCCAGACACGGGTTCTGAGTGTTCCCATCCAGAGGTCACCCCATCTCCACGCTTCGTGGCAGCGAAGACCCAGACGAACCAGTCAGGGAAAAAAGCTCCAGCCTCCGTGGTCCGATGTACCACCCTCTTACACCGCACCCCTCCAGCTACNCAAACTCAGACGTTCCGAACTCCAAACTCGGGATCTCCAGCAAGCAAGGCAACTGCAGGTACGGAATTGTCTCCATTATCCATGCCTCCCTGGCTCTCCACCCTGCCATAGCTATTCCCCTAAAAGAACAAGACTGGAGGTCCCATCATGCTTTGGTACAGATTGGGACCCATGGCCTCTGGCTACTTGTGACCCTGGCAGACCAAGTTCTGGACCTCAACTGAAAGGTTAAACAACAAAATTTACAAACATTTTAAAAGTAATTTGATAACATTTTCCCCAAATCATGGCCTAAGGGAATCTGTTTTATTTGGCCTTTATGAAGTTTAAAAGCTTTTTATAAAAGATTAATTGGAAGTGTTTGGACATGAGACGAGTCTNTGTAGGGCTCTGGGTTTCTGGCTATGCTGAGACATCTGATCTGGCTCCTAGGCCATGTTCCTGCAGGGCAGTGGTTGATGCCTCCTTCACAATTGGTGTCTGTGCACTTCCCCTGTTCCACAGTCCCTACCACTCCNTGCTACATCCCTGCCCCAGTGGCACCATGGCAGGTGTCATTTACCATTGTGAGNACACTGTTGTNTGTGACCATCCAGCCCAGTTCATTCTGTCTGGACCCATGGCATGAGCTTGCATTTTCACCTTCCAGAAATATTTCTCAGGCTGTTTCAGCAGAGATGCTCTCCACCAAGTAGGGCAGCTGACTGGAGCTCTGTCTCCCTGGCCTCCCACTCCCTAGAGTTACCCTATGAAACCCTCCTGGAGATAGAGGCCCAGCAGGAAACCAGACGATGCCAGCTCCAGAAGTTTCCAGGCCCATGCAAAAAGGAGCCCTGGCTGCAGAAGGTGACTGAGCAGCAAAGTCCCCAGTGATCATTTCCTCCATAATATAAGACCTACTGTGTGCTAGGTACATCTACCAGGAATCCCGGGTCTGACTCGTATAAGGAAAGCCTTGGGCTACCTACCCAGATGATGGTGCTCTACTTTCTGGGGCTGCGGGCCTTTCATTTGCCTTCAGGAGGCCAGAGCTGTCCACCAAACATACAGAGTGACTGTGTTGAAAGGTCAGATAAATGAGCCACTGGTGTCATTTGGTGACTGGTGATCTGGCTAGGTAATTAGTGGTGCTTGCCTTTCTTCTGATTTAACAAGCTAATTTGGGCCAAGCTGTGGTCTTTTGTTTAATGTGCTTATATCTCCCAAAAGGAGGGGAGTCAGCCAACCTTGAAGTGTGGATTTTTTCAAGTACCGTGTTGTGACAATTGTGTTTTTTGACTACAGTCAGGAGGATGAAAAGTTCAATCCCTGCTTGGGCTAGAGTGGATTCAAGGCCAGACTGGGCAACTTCGTTAGACCCTGTCTTAAAGTAAGAAAAGAGGGTTGGGGATATAGCTCAGTGGTAGAGTAATTGTGGGAGGCCTTGCTTGGGTTCAGTCCGTAGCGCCTTAAAAGAATTGGAAAGACTGGCCATCATGGTCCCCTTGGAGGTAGACATTGACTCACCAAATGGTACGGTCATGGCTTTCTGCCTTGGCTTTCCTCTTGAGCCTTGTGGCTGAGTTTGTAAAGGCCCTCAGCTTTCACTGAGAATTTTCTGCAGGGACTGGCATGGCATTTGCCACTCACTGAATGTCACTATCTTCAGGTAAGTGCCCAGCAAGCCATGGGCACACCAGCAGCTGCCTCTGTGAGACTTGGAAGCCCTGTGGTGGATCATACCTGAGATNACCAGCTAGTCAAGTCCAAGGGCAGCAGGTTGTGAACAGGAGGTGGCAGGGGCTATGAAATGGTGCAAAGTGGAGACTGTCACTGTCATCATCCTAGAGAAGATGGCTCTTTGTGTGCATGTGGACATGCACACGTCCACACATGTGTGCATATTACACCTGAAATACCACACACTGTTTTCCAGCCAGATGCCCTTGCACCAGGAAAGTTGAGCAGTGGCGGACTTAATTCAGGAGTTAGTGACCTGAGTTGCACTAAATCTTACCCATGTGCTAGTCAGAACAAAGATTCTGCCTACCTGCCTGTCCCCTGTGAACACAGGCTACAGTAGAGAAGAGGGTCCCTTCCTTCTTATAAGGGAAGCACCTGCTTCCAGTCAAGCATGCTATCTTAGTGGATAGGACCCTGCTAGCTTCAGTTNGTTTGTCTGCCCATTCAGTGGACAGTATCACACAGCCTCATGGTGTGGGGAAGATTAAAGGAGACCATGGCGGCAAACCTCTGACTCAGTGTCTGGCATACAGTAGGTGCTCAAGAGTGAGAGCCCCTCCCCCTCTGTAGACAGAATGAATGAGACTCTGCCAGTTTACATGCTGTCTGGAGACACTCAACCCAGGCTGTTATGTTCACAGACGGAGCATGGTCCTAATGCTAGCAGCCTCTACAGGCTATGGGAGACCTTGAAGTGACAGTAAAAGAACTGAGCAGGCCTATAGGAGCTNCCTCTGGCTGCTTTTTGTATCCATCACCCATGTCAGCCATGACCCAGAGCACCAACACCCAGCACTTTGTTGGGTAGGATGGACCTGGTGAGTGGTGCTTCTCCAAGTGATTTCCCAGAAATACCACTTGGAAAGATATTACAGAATCCAGGCTTTAAAATAGGGTTCTGTCAGAACCCCTAGGACTTTGGAGGATGCATTAATTAAAGTTCAGTGGCTCGCCTTCTAGTCAGTTTCTCTGAGCCTGTGGTAGCCTCATCCAAGCTGTTAAAAGGGTCAGGGCTAGTTGAGTATCTCAAATTGACTTTCCCGAGACCCTCATCTCCTGAATCAACCATGCCCTATAGTACCTGAAGCACNGTGGAAAGGCTGAGTTATCTTCTGCAGGTGGGCCTATAACTAGAGAGTTCTGCTTGGCNGAGCCCATCTCTGCATTATGGAGTTTCCGGAGAGAGAGCCTGGGAGATGGTGAGCTTTTGGAAAGATGCTAGAGATGGCTCACAAGGAGCCAAGCACTCCCCCTCCCCTATATGAGTTCCAACCCTCCTCACCTAATCTTTGGCCTTTCCAGAGCAAAGACTACCCCCTTTCTTGTCTTGGGTCTGTCCCAAGACATCCTTATGCCTTTATACTTGCTGGGTCAGAGCTGCCTCCAGAAAATGGGCTGTCATACTCCATCCTCTTTTTGGAGGGGCTGAAGCAGCAGAACCTGCCAGGGAGAACAGAAGAAAGTTCATTCAAATGACTTGGCCTTACACATAGGGCCCTGGAGTGAAAAATAGGACCCTGACCTGTTCCCTGTCTGCTCATTGGCTGCATTACTTTGGTGGGTCCTTAGGCAGGTCACTCCTTCCCCCTCCATCCCTATACCTCTCAGACACTACCCAGAGAGTCTCTTGGGACCAGGTGGCTCAGGGATTAGCAGGATTCTCATATTCTCCCAGGTCCAGGAGCCTTCTGCCCACTCTGGCCTGACAAACAAGTTGACCCCTTCCCATGTCATATTCTCATTCCCTCCCTCTCTCTCTCTCTCTCCCTCCGTCCTAGATGTGTATAAGAGACAGCAGTAGGTGCTCAAGAGTGAGAGCCCCTCCCCCTCTGTAGACAGAATGAATGAGACTCTGCCAGTTTACATGCTGTCTGGAGACACTCAACCCAGGCTGTTATGTTCACAGACGGAGCATGGTCCTAATGCTAGCAGCCTCTACAGGCTATGGGAGACCTTGAAGTGACAGTAAAAGAACTGAGCAGGCCTATAGGNTCAGTCGACGAGTAGAAGGCAAAGCACAGAACCACTTTGAAGAGACCAACAGCAGCTCACAAAATTCCAGTGGTGAGTGTGCCTGTGGTGTGACATTACATGTGGCCTGTACTGTACTGTCACCTCCTCCCTCAGAAGGGCAGTACCTATGACTGGGGTCTTCTGGTGCATGGCGGGAGGGGAGCTGAGTAGTGAAATCAAGAGACAACAGGGCCTGTGAAGAACAGAAGAGGCCATTGTGTCCATGGAAGCCCTTCTGTGGCTGCACTTGGACCCTTTGTCCCTTGCCCATGGAGAGGGGAACTTCCTTAATCCCAAACTCAGGCAGCCCAGATGGGTAGCCCTAAGAGAGCCAATAACTAAGTTAGAAGTAATGCCGTAACAGGTTTCTTTTCAGGAGATGCAAACGGAGTGCAGTAGAAAGACGGCTTAAAGGAGCCAGAGGTCGCAGGTTCTGGATCCACATTGAACCCAGGACCACAGAACTGACACTGTTCTAGCCCCTGCAGTGCTATGGCTTTCCATGAGCGTTCCTGATAGTGTTTGCTGCCACCTGGTGGCTGCCTTGTTCTGGATCCTAGTGGCACCTTGGAGCCTGCAGGACAGACAGCTTTGGATTCCAGGGTTTACCACTTACATGGTCACCAGCAGTCTTTGAGAAAGGGACAGCAAGCTGGTGTGCACAGTGATAGCCAGGACAGGAGGGGACAGGTCCTCTGCCATTGTGAAGTTGACTTCACTGAATACTAGGCCTGAGTGAATGCCCCCATGCCAACACTGCCTGATGTACACAGGTAATGGTGTGCATCTTGGCCACCATGGGCTTCAGCAAGTGGTTAGGATCACAGACACCAGGTGGAGGCTTCTGCCTAATAATAGACGCAACCNTTCTGAGCCCAGGTTTGAACTTAGCTCCACTGCCTCTGGTGAGTGCTCTAGATGAGCTCTAATTCCTCCGTGGTTATATGTACTTGAGGAGCACAAACAGCCCCACAGAACACAGGCAGGAGAGGAGGGTATGTTGCTTTGAGGTTTGTTTGCCTTGGTGTAAACCAAGCAATTGGCACGAGTACCAATGCAGGGGTGTCACTGTGACCCTTAGAGTCTTTCTAAGGGGTTAGTATAGGGGGGATTTCATGGCCCATCTGAGGCCACAGAGGATTAAATGGCAGCCTGGAACTAGAACCAAGTTCTCCTGGCATGGCCTAGGCTCCCAGCCAAGCCATGTTGGACCCCTTGCACCTCTCCTGCCACCAAGGCTAACATTTGTTTGGGAACGACGCTGTCATGGGCTACTGCTGCTGCTGCTGCTGGCAGCCACTGTTTATTGAGCGCTTACAACGTGGCTGGCATGTGTTCAGAGCTGTGTGTGTTGTATCTGTTTCACCCANACCACAACCCTGTGGGGATAGTGTTCCTTTTATTCCCACTTTCTGGATGAGGAAACTGAGGCTCGGGAGAAGTCCATTGTAGCTCCAAGTCCCCCAGACTGTAAGTAGAGCCAGGGCCCCCGTATTCTGCCTGCACCTCACTTTTGCTGCCTGTTACATTGGAGGCTTTACCAGCCTCACCGTCTGGCAATGTCAGGCAGTATGGGGGATTGCCGGCAAACAACTTCCCGGGCCACTCAGGTGCTTTGGTACCAAGCACTCCCATCCTAGTGTCAGAACCCGGAAACAGCTTCCAACGTCCTGTCACCAAATGCNTGGCCACTTTCGGGCATCATACCCGAGTCCTACAGCCTCACTGTCAGAGCACCCTAGAGAAGCAGCCCTACCAGCACCACATGCTAGCTGCCTTCTCTGATAAGTGTAGCCTCTCTGCCAGTACCCTCTCAGCCACCTTCCCACACGGATTGTGTGCCAACTGAGAGCGCCCCCTGCCTGGCTCAGCAAGTGTAATGACCTCCCAGCCCCAGGACTGAAAAAAAAAAAATCTTAGCTAAACTGTTTCTCTTTTGCAGAAACTGCAAGTCCCCTGATTTCCAATCCTTTCCCTCTCCTGCAGAGTAAGTGATGGTCCTGCTGGGGGGGCGCTGAAGAGGGCAAGGCAGGGCAGGGAATTAACACTGTTGGCCTCACTGAGATATAGACAGGCCCTGGGCCACCCTNCAGGGAACACCCAGCAATGGCCTGGGGAGGCTGCAGAGGGCCCAGGAGGGTGGAGGAGTATGGACAGGTAGCCAGAACCCTCAGCACACAGGAGGGACAGCCGTACCCACTCCTGGCTATCCAGACAGCCTCAGGACTTCTCTTCCCAACCTCCTTCCTCCCTCTTTTCCCTCACTTCTACCTAATGGTGATTTTTTTCCTCCTCCTCCCTCTTTGCCAGGTACTGGTGNGAGTCCTGGATACACAGCTAATGGTGCAGGTGCAGCCTGTTCCCCTCAGCTCACCCCCCTGTTCTCTCCAGTCATACCCTGCTGCTGTGCTTTCCTCCATCTCCTCTTTCCCTCGTTACTTTCTTCCTGTCCCATTGTGAGTTTCCCTGTTCATTCATGCGTTAACTCATTTGTTCCCTCCGTGAGCGGGGACCCCCGTGTGGTCCCACAGGCAGAGGGACACAGTGTGTTTCCTGAGAGCGCTCGGTGCCTGGGTGTTGTCCTTCCCGTGNGCTCAGAACGGTGCCTGGCATGAAGTCAGCACTCGATAAGAGAGCAGGCCCATTGACTNAGCAGCCNGCATCTGCGTGTCTTCCCTTCTCTGTTGCTTCTGCCTCTCTCCAGCGTTTCCCTCTCCAGGCTAGTGACAGGCCAGTGGACAGGCTGGGCCCTGGGCCCCCAAGTATGCATCTGGGTCCCCACCTTCAAAACTTCCTGCAGCCCAGTGTCAGGGTACCTGGGTATGAGCCACCTGTCACATGTCACCTGTCTTCCCCAGAACCCTACACGTGCGGCGCCTGTGGGATCCAGTTTCAGTTCTACAGCAACCTGCTGGAGCACATGCAGTCCCATGCAGGTAAGGCCAAGAGGGACCCCAAACACACAAAGGGAAGCGATCAGCAGAGCCTGCCCAGAGCATACACCCACTTCCCATCTCACCCATAACCCGACACATACACAGTGCTGTCACTCCCTGGGCATCCACACTCTGAGCCCCAGTCAGTGAGTCCTTCACTGACTGGCTAGTCTGAGCTCTGGGGTCTCAGCTCAGGCTCAGGATGAGTTGGGGCTGGGGGTGGAAGAAGGGCTTCCCAGAGCTTGCAAGCCAGGAAAAGAGACCTGGAAGTGGGTATTGAGTGTGGTTCAAGGTCAGCATGAGCAGAGGCTGGTGGTAGAGAGGCCAGCAGTTGGGTAGGTTGGGCTCAGGCCTTCCCCAAGCAGTCCCATGCACAGACCATTCTCTCTCTCCAAANCCCTGGTGCTCAAACTGGAGCTCTTGAAGGAATTAACTGGGAGGATGTTGGGGCTGTCCGCAGGCTGCTAGCGTAAGACACACTGGACTGCTCCACCTCACAGGCTCAGGCTTCTACTGTCAACTCTGAGCCTGTCCTCACTCTTGTACTGTAGAGCACAGGTGTTCAGCTTCCCAGCCTGGACTTGCAGACATGAATTACAGTGGCACCAGATTCTGGTCTAATTTCTGCTTAGTCAGGGAAATACTATGTGTCAATAAAGAGAGTCCCCAGTTCCCAGCATTTCCACAAATGGGTTACAATGTACCACACAGCCATTGCAAGAAGTCTGGCTGGTGACCTCCCATGTGGGTACTCTGAGATCCAGGTCCCTTCCCTCTTAGGGCCCTATACTCCCTGGGTACTCAGGGGCTTTCTTCTCTCTGGCTGGTAGGTGTGGGGAGAAGTAAGAGGATATACAAGTGACCCAAATCCTACATGCTTAGTTTCTACCAGTGGACATTTAGGCACATGACCAGCCTGAATCTGTGGCAGAAGGGTGCCCAGAACCTCTGTTCAACCAACACCTGCAAAAGGAACCATGCATCTGGGCAAAGGGGCAGCTAACACCTGTCCTTCCAGATAGTTCTTCTAGAGGCACATTAGAAATAGCATGTGAAGCCGGGNGGTGGTGGCGCACGCCTTTAATCCCAGCACTCGGGAGGCAGAGGCAGGCGGATCTCTGTGAGTTCGAGGCCTGCCTGGGCTACCAAGTGAGTTCCAGGAAAGGCGCAAAGCTACACAGAGAAACCCTGTCTCGAAAAACCAAAAAAAAAAAAAAAAGAAAAAAAAAAGAAAAAAGAAATAGCATGTGAAGTGGAGTGGTGGTGCACACCTATAATCTCAGCCTCTAGGAACCTGAGACAGGGATCACAAATTCAAGGCTATCCTGGGTAACACAATAAGACCTTGTTTCAAAAAAAAATCAAAGAAATGAAGTATTATATAAAATGTATGTGGAACATGATGGAAGCTGAGTAGTTGGCACTGTTGATATCTCCAGTTGTTGTTACCAGTTGTATCCCCTGAGGTTTACAAAGCCGTTAGGTAAGCCTCCAAATTGGGCCTGATCAGCACATAACTTTATAGGTTGTCTTAGCCACTATTCTATTACTGTGAAGAGATACCATGACCATGGCAACTCTTATAAAATAAAGCATTTAATTGGGGCTGGCTTACAGTTCAGAGGTCCAGTCNATTATCATCACAGTGGGAGCATGGCGGCACTCAGGCAAACATGGTGCTAGAGAAGTAGCTGAGAGTTCTACATCTGGATCCATAGGTAGAAGAAAGAGAGACATACTGGGCCTGACTTTGGCCTTTGCAACCCCCAAAACCCACTCTGAGTGACACATTTCCTCCCATAAGGCCACACCTCCTAATCCTTCTCAAGTAGTGCCATTCCCAAGCATTCAAATATATAAAACTATGGGGCCATTCTTATTCAAACTATTACATTCCTCTCCCTGGCCCCCATAGACTGTGGCCATATCCTAATGCAGAAGTGTGCTTAGTCCAACTTCAAGATAGTCTATCACAGTCTCAACACTGTTTGAAAGTCCGAAGTTCAAAGTCTCTTGTGAGACTCATGACATTCTCTTAACTGTAATAACCTGTAAAACCAAAGTAAAAAGGCAGATCACATGCTTCCAATATACAATGGCACAGAATATGCNTTACCGTTCCAAAAGGGGGAAAGGAAGCACAGTGAGGAAATACTGAACTAAAGCAAGACTNAAAATCAGCTGGGCAAACTCCACATTCCTCATCTTCATGTTTGATGTCAAAGTGCTCTTCAGATCTCCAACTCCTTCCAGCTTTGTTGNCTATAACACATTTCTCTATCTTGGGCTGGTTCCACGCCCAATCTGCAGCTCTCCTTGGCAGGAATCTCATGGCGCTGGCATCTTCAACATCTTGGNGTCTCCAACACAATCCAGGCTTCACCTTCACAGTTTCACACAAAGGCCTGTCTGGGCCTCCATTCAGGGACACCCCTGGCACATGCTTGGCCTCAGCAGCTTTCCTTAGCCATGAAGAAAGTTTGTTAGGGAGATGCCACAATCCCTTTCTTCTGTCCTTGACTCTAAAACCAGAACCACGTGGCCAAAGCTGCNAAATTCTGCTGCTTGCTAGGGCTGGAGCATGGCCCCTTGTTCAATTACATCTGTATCAGCTTTCTGTTGCTGATGGTTTCCTTCACTGCTTAATCTTTTCTTTAATTCCTTTTCACAAGTTGGAAGCTTAGCTAGGTGGGGTCGTGCCCTGAGGTCACCACTCCTTTTATCCCATTTAGCTTCAAGCTTTTCTTTAAATATTTTGTGTCCTTGAGCACAGGACTTAGCTCTATTACATTTCCTGGGGCTCCTTTTCTCCTCAAACCGTACAATTTATATTTTTCCTTGCTCAGCTTGCTCCTTTTCATAGTAGATCTGCATAAGANTAACCACTAATGACCAAGAGACANAGTTATTGAAAATCTCATTTGCCAATGCCATTAATCCAAAATTCTTCAAATTAGACTCAAGTAGATTCTTCANACAAGTACAAATATCAGCCACATTCTTTGCCAAAATATCACAAAAATGATCGCTANGCCATTTCCTAATATTCTTCCCCAGTTAAACTTCATGAGCTGGGCTCTACAGTTCAAATCACCCTCAGCACTGTCTTCCATGCTCCTACTAATATGGCCCATTAAACTCCACTTAAAGCATTCAACTGATTTCCTAATCCAAAGTCCCAAATTCAGCATTCCACCCACAAGCAGTATGGTCAGAACTGTCACAGTAATACCCCAGTCCCTGGTACCAACT
>LZPO01087162.1:619998-635035 GCA_001675575.1 Neotoma lepida | reverse complement strand
GGCTTACAATACCAAACATGAATTCCTTCCTGTGGAGTGGAGCTCAAATTGAATCAGAGGGTCATTAGTTGATTATATAACAGTTGTGCCATTAGTACACAGGTGGGCGCATCTTGCCTAGAATGTTGGTTTTGTAGTTAATAAGGTTCATAGCTAGGTAAGTCCTCTGATGCCTTTTCTCTCCTAGTTGCCTGCATGCATCACAACTTGAGGCTCTTTGGAAGTTAGCCAGGAAGGAGGAAGTTTCTAGCAGAGCTCCAGCTTGTTCTCTATTTTATAACTGATGTGTGTAGAGTCTTCAGCAACAGGGTCTTACACTCTAGTTTTGATTGGCATCCAAGAGGACTGACAAGAGGCTGAGTCCTTTGGGGGCCTGTCCAACTCTTCAGGGCACCCAATACCTGGCACCTGGAATTTCGTATTGTGACTCACTGCTTCTAGGAGAAGCGTTACCAAGCCATGATGGGTGTCTCTCATCAATCTGGCTTGTATGTTCTTTGTTTTGATTAACCCTTGCCCACCCTCTATCCCTGATCTACCACTCCACTTACATGTCTACCCCGGTGTTGCCACTCTCTACTTTCCTATTACCTGTGTTCTAGCCCCCTCCTTTTGAGGGGGGTGGGTTTCAANACTGGGTTTCTTTGTGTGTAGCTTTGGCTGTCCTGGAACTCGCTCTGTAAACCAGGCTGGTCTCAAACTCACAGAGTCTCTGCCTCTGCCTTCCAAATGCTGGGATTAAAGGCATGTGCCATCACTGCCTGACTTTATAACACCCCACACACACCTCACCCCCACCCCATCCCCCTGCTCCTTTAAGGCACTCCCACATCCTGATTTCCTCTTTCTATCCAGGTTTCCAGGTTAAAGCTAAAGATTGGAAGCTGGGATTCANATTTGAAAAAGACTGTGACATTTCTCCTGGTCTGGGTTATCTCATACAGTACAAATTTTTTTCCAGTTCCAGTCATTTACCTGAAAACATCATAATTTAATTTTTCTTTATAGTTGGATGAAACTCCATTGCGTATTTGTATCACATTTTCATTATCCACTCATCAGTTGATGGACATCTAGGCTGCTTTTATTTCCTTGCTGTTGTGAATCAAACAGCAGCAAACATGGATATGCAAGTATCTCTGTAGTGTGATACTAGATCTTTTGGGTGTATGCCCAGAGGAAATTTAGCTGGGTCATCTGGTAGTTTGATTTCTAGTTTTCTGTTTGTTTGTTTATTTATTTGTTTGTTTGTTTGTTTGTTTGAGAAACCCTATTTCCATAGTGTCTGCACTAGTTTATGATGAAACTAGATCTCTAACTCTCGTCTTGCACAAAACTCAACTCAGTGACCTCAACATAAGAACTGATACCCTGAAACTGCCAGAGAAGGAAGTAGGAAGTGCACTTCAATAGTTAGAGACTTTCTGAATAAGACTCAGAGAAGCACGGGGACTAAGGCTAACAGTGGNGAAATGGAATCTCCTGAAACTGAAAAACATCTGGACAGCAAAGGAATCTATCAGGATAAAGAGGTAGCCTACAAAATGAAAGAAAAAGATTCCATCTGTATAATGGGCAGAGGATTAGTGTCTAGAAAGAACTAGAAAAAAAATGAGCATGAAGAAAAACAATCCAATTTAAGGGGGGGTATGGAATTAAGCAGAGAGTTCTTAAATACAGATGGCAAATAAAAACTTTTGAAAGTGTACAACATCCTTAGCACTCAGGGAAATGCAGATTAAAGCCACTTTAAGCTTTCAGCTCATGGNGCTGGGGAGATGGCTCAGAGATTTAAAGTACTGGCTGCTCTTGCTGAGGATCCAGGTTCAATTCCTAGCTCCCACATGACAGCTTACAACCATCTATAACTCCAGTCCAAGGGGATCCAACACCCTCTTCTGGTCTCCACATGTGGTTCTGGTACCAGGCGTGCATGTGGTGCACAGACATGCATGCAGGCAAGACATACATACACATAAGATGTTTTTTAATGTTGGATTAAAAGATTCCATCTCCAGTCAGCATGGCTGTCATCAGAAATACAAATGACAACAATACTAGTCTCATAAAATGAATTGTGGGATAGTCTTACTACCCATGTTTTCCATGAGAATTTGTGTAGAATTTATATTATTATGTACTTAAGTTTTTTATAAAATCAACCAGTGAACCTTTAAGGATCTGGAGGTTTCTTTATGGGACTAACTATGTGCTGTTTCTTTAATGGGCACAGAAGTTCAAGTTACCTGTTTCTTCTAGGATGGGCTTTGTTTCTTTGTGTCTTTGAGGTGCTTGTCTTGCCTAAATTGTTGAATTCGTTGGCCTAAAGTTNATAGTTACTTTTAGTCCTTTTGACATCTGTGGGCTCTGTAGTGATGACTCCTTTTCATTCTTGATCCTAATGATTTGTATCCTCAGGTGAGAAGCTTATCAAGTNTATTGATCTTTCCAAAGTATTGGCTTTTGTTTTCATTGGTTTTGCTCTTTTATGCTTGTCCATTTTCTATTTCATTCAATTTATGCTTCTGCTGAATTATTTCATCTCCTTATTTTTGTCTCAAGTTACTTATTATTAGACCTCTTTTTAAAATGATTTATTTATGTTTTATGTGTATGTGTGTGGGTGAGTGAATGCCACATGTGTGAGGTGCCTGTGGAGGACAGAAGAGGTCATAAGATTCCTTGGAGTTGGAATTACAGTGTAGAGGGCTGTGGAACACACTGAGGCCTTCTGGGAGATCAGTATGTACTCTTAACCCCTTAGTTATCTCCTCCTTCTGTGGTATGCTCAGTCCATGTGTGTTCCTCCCCCAACCCTTTTATTCTCAGTAACAGTTGCTAAGAGAAATAAGTCAGATCTCTAGTAGTAATTTGTCCATTTTGTGTCAATTAAGTTTTCACTTTTGTATTTAAAACTACATGTGTTTTTAGGCTCGTATATTCTAGGTAATTGGTCACTTTATCATCATATAGATTATCTTGTTATCCCTGGCAACATTTGTTCTAGTCTCATTATCTACTATGCTTTAAAAAAGTGAGAGATTGTGAGGCACTGTGGAGCACTTGGAGTGCACAAATACTTCAGAGCTGTGCTTTGTGACTNTGATGGGTATAGGGCTCCTGGAGGGCTCATGTTCTCTCTAAGAGTCCTCTATGTCCTGACCTCTTCTCTGTCATCTCCATAGTCCTTCCTGAAGTGATGTGGTAGCCATACCATTGTGTGTGGTAGCCATACCATTGTCCTCAGTTTCCAGAGTGTGCAGATGAGGCTTTGAAAGCATAGACAGTTTCTGAGAAGCCTGATCTCAACTCCCTGTGGCCATNTGTTGCTTTAGCCCTTGCCCCTCACAAATACGTGTTCTTACCTTGCTCTTCAGCTTCCTCTTANCCTTCACAGTGACCCATTATTCCCATTGTGCCTGCAGCTGACAATGAAAACAACATTGCCTCCAACCAGTCCCGATCTCCACCTGCTGCAGTGGAAGAGAAGTGGAAACCTCAGGCCCAGAGGAACAGTGCCAACAACAGTAGGTCTCAGCATGATGGAGCCCAGGGCTCCNGGAAGTTCTGCAGCCCCACTGCAGCTCTGTCCTGTCCCCTGTTGTTACCATCTCTACCTCCTGTGGGACTGAAGATGATGCATACAGCTCCAAAGCATACTTGTACTTAGACTCGGGCAGGAATTCTTAACTTGTGGGTAGGCAAAAGGAGGCCAGGAAGAAGGGGTGTGCATGTGTGTGTCCAAAGCCCTACTTCATGCCAGAATCACAACTAGAACCCCACATTTTCACAATTNTCATAAGCTTTTTTTTGATACTGGCCCTAAAACATGTTAGTCACTAAAGCTTCCTATGTAATTCCTGTTGAGAAAAAGGTTGTATTCAAAGGTTTAGATGTTTGGCACATATGACAAGTATGTTGCACACATATCACTATATACAATTCTTATGCCCACAGCAGGCATTATTAATCAATCATAGAACTTTANCTCTATGGTACTGTCAGCTGTTAAAAAGCAGACCACACTAATTTGTATGCAAGACAAAATCTATTTATTATTCTTCATACTAGCCCTTTAGAGTATTACTGTGGCCAGTTTAAGCAGCTTTGAATGTCAGAAGTAATCCTTTTTCTCTTTGTGTCCCCTGCCAGCCACAACTAGTGGTTTGACACCCAACAGTGTAATCCCTGAGAAGGAACGGCAGAACATCGCAGAACGGCTACTGCGAGTCATGTGTGCTGACCTGGGTGCACTGAGCGTGGTCAGTGGGAAGGAGTTCCTCAAGTTGGCCCAAACCCTGGTAGACAGTGGCGCCCGCTATGGGGCCTTCTCAGTCACCGAGATCCTGGGCAACTTTAACACATTAGCACTGAAGCACCTGCCACGCATGTACAACCAGGTGAAGGTGAAGGTGACATGTGCCCTGGGTAGCAATGCCTGCCTGGGCATCGGTGTCACATGCCATTCCCAGAGTGTGGGCCCTGACTCCTGCTACATCCTTACAGCCTACCAGGCTGAGGGCAACCACATCAAGAGTTATGTGCTAGGTGTGAAGGGTGCAGACATTCGTGAGAGTGGTGATTTGGTGCATCACTGGGTGCAGAATGTGCTGTCAGAGTTTGTGATGTCAGAAATCCGGACCGTGTATGTAACAGACTGCCGGGTGAGCACGTCCGCCTTCTCCAAGGCAGGCATGTGCCTTCGCTGCTCAGCCTGTGCCTTGAACTCAGTGGTGCAGAGTGTGCTGAGCAAGCGGACACTGCAGGCCCGCAGCATGCATGAGGTCATCGAGCTGCTCAATGTGTGTGAGGACCTAGCAGGCTCTACGGGCCTGGCCAAGGAGACCTTTGGCTCTCTGGAGGAGACGTCACCACCACCCTGCTGGAACTCAGTGACAGACTCGCTGCTTCTGGTACATGAGCGCTATGAGCAGATCTGTGAGTTCTACAGCCGCGCCAAGAAAATGAACCTCATCCAGAGCCTCAACAAGCACTTGTTGAGCAACCTGGCCGCCATCCTGACACCTGTGAAGCAGGCAGTCATCGAGCTCAGTAATGAGAGCCAGCCCACCCTTCAGCTGGTGCTGCCCACCTACGTCCGGCTAGAGAAGCTATTCACAGCCAAAGCCAATGACGCAGGCACCGTCAGCAAGCTATGCCATCTCTTTCTAGAAGCACTCAAGGAGAACTTCAAGGTGCACCCAGCCCACAAGGTGGCCATGATCTTGGACCCTCAGCAGAAACTGCGGCCAGTGCCACCCTACCAGCACGAGGAGATCATCAGCAAGGTATGTGAGCTCATCAATGAGGTGAAAGAGTCCTGGGCTGAGGAGGCCGACTTTGAGCCTGCCACCAAGAAGGCACGCTCAGCCACTGGCGAGCACCCCACAGCTCAGGAGGATGACCGACTGGGCAAGAATGAAGTATATGACTACCTTCAGGAACCCCTCTTCCAGGCCACTCCCGATCTCTTCCAGTACTGGTCCTGCGTGACCCAAAAGCACACNAAACTCGCCAAGCTCGCCTTCTGGCTCCTGGCTGTTCCTGCTGTGGGGGCTCGAAGTGGGTGTGTAAATATGTGTGAACAAGCACTTCTGATCAAAAGGAGGCGACTGCTTAGTCCAGAAGACATGAACAAGCTCATGTTTTTGAAATCTAACATGCTTTAAGACTCGACTTTGGGGAAAAACAAACAAACAAAAATCAACAACAACAAAAAAAAAGACAAAAAGAAGAAAAACGTTAGGAAAACACACACACACAATACTGTCACAAAGAAATTTAAGTTCTAAACACTGTGGAACCTCATTGTAAATGCCCCCTGGAAACTTAAGTGCTTTTTTTTCAGAGTGTGTGTGTATGTGTGTTTGTGTGTGTGTGTGTGTGTGCACATGTGTCCACACCCACACATGTGACATTGTGTGGGTAAAGGGCGTGGAGAGCTCATGCTTGAATGTACAGCCAGAGAAGTTCCATGCNTGCATGCGAGCACACACTCACACACTCACACACACACACAAACCTGGTGCGTGTATGCATGCCTGTCCTCGGGCATGTGTGCATTGAGCTGGGTGTGTCAGGAAAGCCGAGAGAATGAGAAAGCGGGATGGCTTCACTTTCCTTGGGCAGGGGCTCTAAGGACTCCGTTTTCAGGTGTGCAGATTGGGAGAAGCTGAGATTGTGAAAGATTCAGGCAGCTGAGGGCTGAAGTGGCTTGAACTCCCGTCCCCAACCCTAGCCCTTCCTTTCCATTCCTCCAGCCCTTCAACCCATGGTGCCCATCCTCNGCCCCGGCTGCTTTGACAGATTCTCCAGACTGCATCAGATGGACAGTTTCTGCACTGGACTTCATTTCTTGTTTCACTTTCAGGGCATTAAGCTGCTGTACCTGTGACCTCCTGCTTGGATGTCTNGGGCAGCTGCCTTAGAATACACACTATCTATCTCCCCAAATCAGGAAAGGAGACTTTAAAAATATAAAGCTGATGTTTTACTTTTTAATATAAGAGAGAGAGAGAGAAAGACATTTTTTTCCAGAGATGTATAACTGACTCTACACTCAAGGTTTTTTTTTTCGTTTTGTTTGTTTGTTTCCTCCAATGCTTTAGCGATTTTTTATCTTTTATCTTTTATCTTTCTTTTCACATTTGATGTAGACTCTGCTGGGAGGCACTGAATGTCCTAACTTACATTCTGGAGTTTTGTTTCNTATGTTTTACTTCCCCCTTTTTGTTCTCAAATCACACTGTAAACTAGCTCATCTCAGTGGTGGTATTCAGGACTCACATGACAAAGATCAAGGATATGGCTGTGTGTCTGGAGTAGGGAGTGGAGAGGAGANGTGGTTCTTTGACTGTGGGGTTTGGTGGAAGCCATAGTGGACAGCATGTGGCTTTAGGGGTCCTGAATGTCAGCGAGAGAGCCGCTGCCTGGTTCCTGCCTGTGGTAGTGTGAATGTCCACCTCTTGAATGTTTGCCTCCTGTACTGCTCACCACATGCTGACCTCCAGCTCTGTGGGGACTGTGACTGAACTCCATATTTGTGTCTGCCAGACCCACAGTCTCTCTCCCTCCCCAGATCCCAGGGGTTCTGGGAGTTTATAGCCCTCAGAGGTCCCCACAGACACCTCAGATCCACAGTCAGGGCCGTGGTGGGGCACAGTACGTTGCTGGCTGAACAGTTGGCATCCTGTGGGTGGATGTGCTTGACTCAATGCTGTGAAAGGGGTTGTTAGCCGNCACTGATCCCCCTGGCCAGGAGCTAGTGTTTCTACACACAGTCCAGATGCCAAGAGGGGACACCATTCTCCTCACAGGATGATGGGCACAACCACCCCATAAATAAAGACCTTGATATCCCTGATCTTTCGGTGACCACAGCTGTGGGATGGGGATGCATACACGTCAGGCTGAGAGTGTCCACCCCAGTGGGCCNTTTTGTAAAAGCACCTCTACCAGCTGGGGCTTGGCCTGCCCTCCTCTTTCCAGTCATAAAGCATTACTCAACTGAAAGATACCTCGACTTCAAAAGCACTGCCCCCATAGCCCTCTCCCCCAGTCCCCAGCAGGAGGGGAGTGAAGATGGTTTAAAAGACGCAAAGGCTTCCAGTTACGTTCAAGGTTCCAGAACACTGTCCTTGAGGACTAAGCCTGCACTCTTTGCCTCACAAGACTAACCCAGCTCTCCTGCAGAGTCTCAGATACACAGATAGATCAGAGAAGGCCGTGCCCACATTCACTCCAGCAAGCTATGTTCTCAGGAACCACCAAACAAGCTCTACTCCAGAGAGACTTCCAGGCATTTTCATCACAGTGTCTTCAACTTGGGTCTTACCATCCGAGGAACCTCTGTTCACAGTGGAGAAATCCAGACAGGAACTGAATGTCGCTCCCTGAAGAATGGAGGAATGTCTTCAGACTGCTNGGGGAACATTCCAGGAGGTGGGCTCCGGGTAGCTAATGATGGATACCTCCAGTCTCCCTCAGCTGTTGGGAAAGGGGTCACAACCTGGCACTTGTAACCACACTGGAATCTGGGTGCTTAGTGCAGTCAGTGAGAACAGATCCTCAGGCAGAGCTGAGCTGAGCTGCTGTTATTGGCTAACCATCAGCCAAGCTCAGGTGTGCATTTCAAGCATTCCTTTCGGAGCATAGAACATTTGCCCTCCAGAAAGAAAATTAGTGTTAAACTCCAGGCTTCTGGTCATAGATTGTTACATCCTGTCCAGTTCATTGGCACCTTGAATCTATCCCTGGGCTGAGATCACCTCTGTGGGTTCATTATGAGCCCCAATCAGTCCTCAGAAACCCGTCTCTCAGGCTGCCTCGTCCTCAGAGATTACAAAGTGGCAGGCTGTCAGTCATTTCTCTCTAGTGTCACCAACCGGAAAGACTGTGCCCAGTGTCTGCTGTCATGTGGGGCATCTCACAGTGCACACCCTGCAGCAAACAGCTCAATAAATCCCAAAGATCTCCCAAGTCCAGCCACAGGCCCCATCAACAGCAATAGCCACCTTACCAAATTCTAGTTCAGCCAAAGCACCAAGATAGGCTCTTCCAGTTCATCTCCTACGGCCTGGGCTGGCCTTGACCTTCAGAAAGATTTTGTCATCTGCCTCCTGATTCTGTGACCACTAAAGGTCTTTACACCATAGGCTTTGGGGGGCTGGGAGACCAGGAAGCTGGGCCATTTCTATCCTGTTCTCATAGCTTACCTCAAGCTGTATGATTCCCTGGCCAAAAATGGTCTTTGCTTTGACATCCATGAACCTAAACATGGAAGATGCACTTCCATTAGCAAGGTTCTCTGTGAATCCGAGATCACTTTGTTTCACCGATGAAGCCCAAGCCAAGGCCTGCGGCTTGTTTGCCTGGGATTCAACGTTCAAGAGGTCTCAGGTCTTTGAGGAGTGGTTGTCCGTGGAAACACTGGTCCTCAGCATGACTCTGTTCCCAACACCCAAGTCTACCTGCCAAGGCTCCCTTGCACGGCATTCAGCAACCAGGAAGCAAGATGGGTGCTTTCTGAGCACAGCTGTCTGCCTTTCATCCCAAGGGGTTGCCTACACAGGAAGCCATGGACTACAGCATGTATGATGTCACCATCCCACTTGATGGCTCCACATTTGGCCTTGTGGGGCTGGCTCTTGGCTGAGGAAAAGGTACCTGTTTTCCTGGTGAGAAGGGCAGCTGGTGATACCAGTGAGAACTCAGCTCCAGGTTTCTAGGAAGGACCTGACACCAGCTGTATCTGTTGGCCAAGAGTCTTCATTTCAGTTTGACAAATTTTATCTCCTGCACTTTGAAGAATTGGAAGAATTCTACAAGGCGTGTTTTCCACTGTGAAGCTGAATCTCTGCCTTTGGAGCCTACTTTTGAGCACGGTCCTCTATTTTCCTGGCCTCAGGCTAAACTGCACAAGGAGGGGGACACCTGAGGAGAGTCTGGGCGCCATACATCCTCACTCTGAGGACACAGGATCACTAAGAAGGATCAGAGCTGGGATGTAGGTGAAGGGAAACCTTGTGAGATGCCACCCTAGACCTTGCCATGTCACCCTTGAAGAGGAGCGCACAGGGCATTCCTTACCCCATAAGCTGGGCCGAGCCCCTAGCTTCCTGGTCTTGGCAGTGGTGTGACACTATCGGGTCTGCAATATATCTAGAGGAAGGCTTCTGGGGGGCAGAACCAAGAGACTGAGGCTCAGGCTATACCCTGGAGACAGTGCACAGGGGCTCCTGTCCCCAGGGCAGAGGGAGAGCTGTCGAGAAGGCCGACCCTCCCTTTCACTGTGGCTAACGTTTGCTAGGCCAGTTATGGTAAACCAATGATGCAGTGTTTCCTCTTAAGTTTCCCTCACGTCTCTGCTTTGCAGGGGCTCCAGGGGGCTTCTATGGCTGTGGTTGTTTGCCGTCCTCAGACCCAAATGAGATAGGAAGAAAATTTAGAGAGCCCTGGCTTTGACCAAGAGAGCCTGTGGTCTCTGAGCAGATGTAGGCCTCACATGGAAGAGAGTGGCACCTTCAGGGTTCCACTCCCATATGGGAAATTCACTAGGTTTGGAGTTGGCATTAGCATCATGACCCACCAAGGTCCTACCCACCCAAGCATCCCATTGGGCACCTTGACTCTTTGAACCAAAGTTCCTTAAAGGGGCACAGCCCAGCCTTGTCCTTAGGAGCCTGAATTTGCAGGCCAGCTGGAAGGAGGGCTCCTCCCACAACCCAGGTGCCAGAAGGATCTACTAGGACCCTTCTCCTACCCATCGAGGGTGGGTGGCTTCCCCAGCAGGGCTCAAGCTTGTGGCCTGATGTAGGCTGGGTCTGGCCAGCCAGGAAAGAGCAAGAGCCATGTGGCAGGGCCTTCCGGACCCCAAGCATCAGGAAACCATTTTGTACAACAACCTGGAGCAGAGATTTTTTAAGAGGCATGAGTTATTTTTAGTTGTCTCCTGATCCTGTCTTTTTTCTTTCTCCCACAACTTCACGTGGGTGATCCGTTCACATCAGGTAAACCTTGAGAACGCCTTGGTGCCCCCATCCCTCCTGCCCCCCTACTCAGTGACCACATGTGTGCGCTCCCATCCTGTCTCAGTAGTAAAGACGTTCTAGGCAATACCATAGACACATCCGTGTCTCGCTTCGAGTGCAAGAAACTCAAGTCATCTTAAAAAAAAAATTAAAAACAAAAAAAATTTACAAAAAAGCAAACACACACACAAAAAAATATCTTTTTTAGGCCAGAGTTTTCTACAGGTATTAATGAATATTTTTCTTAATCCTTATAAGTTTTATGTGTTTAATATTTCTTAATACCAGTAGCATTAATTTATACTTTTGTAGCAACATAATATTTTTATAAACAGCCAGTGCTTGGCTCAAGTCTTCACGGGGGTTTATGCAGGGCTATCTTAGGGACCCTGTGTACCATGTACTGTATTTAAAAAAAAAAGTTACCTAGTGTCACACTTGCTGTGTTAATTAACAAAGATGTCGTTGGTGGTCTCCTGTATCGATGGTGTGGATCCAGCAGTCCTTCAAGGAGCCACATTGCATGGGGGTTGAGTTGCCGNTTCTTGTGATACATAAACTCCCAAGGCCAAACTTGTGGGTTTATTTAGGGTTTTCTGTGTGTCCTTTGGGGTGTTTTGTTTTTGGTTTGGATACTGTTTCTCCATTTTACAGCCAAGTCGGTTTCATGATGTTTAAAAATTTTACTGATGTTAAATGGAGGAAAGGGACAGAAAAAAATTTTAAAAAGAGATTTTTACAAAGTAATAAAATTTAAAACTGAGCTGTGTCAATGTTGCTGTTTTTACCTGTCTGTTCTTGTCCAAAAGTGGAATGTTCCCATGAAGAAGAGGAAGGTTCCACTGGGTTCCTTAAGTCACCAAAAGCCCCAGCCCAAGATTCAGTTCCTCCCCCAACCCCCAAACCATTTCCCAGTTGGTTGATGCCAAGGCAAAAAGACATCCTTTCAATGACTAGAGGATCAGTCGCCTAGTGCGTTCACAAGTTCATGTCAGTGTTGTATTTATGGTTTTACAATAAAACGACTTTAGGAACCTCTGGTGTGTGATGTTTTTCTTAGGATTGGAGTTGGGCCATGTCATCCACTTAGCACAGGGCTGGGTGAAGAGGACAGGTCAGGCACTAAGATGGCTTGAGCCTGTCATGCTCTAAGGTCATACTTACCCACTTTTAGGGTCATTAGTTGTCACAGCATAGACCTGGCTCAGCCAGTGTTTGATGGATATGGGAGATGGTATCCAAGGAGATCATGACCTACTGTGAGATGGCTTGTAGAGGTTTGTTTCAGAATAAGGGATGGATTTAATCAGTCCTNCTGGTTCAGTACGTAAGGCACACATCATAGTGGGCCTGGTCCCAGAGCTGTCCATGAGGCTCTTGTATCTTTAATACAGTGGCCAGAGTCTCCCATGCAATGTATGTGTGTTAACAACTGTCATATGTACCATTCATTTCCTGGGGAAGACTAGCCCAATCTTGATAGCACTGGGACTCTTAAACACACAGAGTTGTCTCCCATAACTTGTTCAGGGCCTGATGTCAGACGAGGACATTCATGCTTTTCTTCTATAGATTCAAAGTTGAGGGAGAAAAGATCTCACCAGAAAAATGAACCGAGGCCTGTGTAGAGGAGAGAGTAGAGCGCCTCAAGGGAGCCCAGCATGGAAAGGCTGCCTTCTTGGTCTCCAGGTAAGTAAAGCACAGACCCCTCCCATCTCAGGCTCCACCCAAGTCCCTGACGTGGGTAACTTNACTCCAAGAAGCTGAGTCAATTGGGTCTTCTAGGAAAAAAAATCCTATCAAATTATGTGTAGGTATCATCTCTACACTTGGCCCCTTCCTAGAAGGTATCAGCCCTGCAGACATGCCCCATGGAAGCTTCTTCAAGGGAACCATGGACATCTGTGTGCCAGCAGGTAAAGTTGGTACAGAAGTTTCTCCACGGCTGCAATTGTCAGGAAGTCAGCAGTATCCACAGATTTTTCTGAACTCCCTTGGCCTTGAGGGTCAAATAAGGCCAGGCCATGGCCTGTGGACCTCACCACTGAAGGGCCAACCTCTGGGTTATATGACCATTTAAGGTGTTTATTAAGCAACTGCATCTATACTGTAGCAAGTAAATCTGGTTAGTAACCACTAAAAAACCCACGGCAAGACTGGATGTGTGTTGTGTGTCTATTCAGGGTACGGGCCTCCGGGCAGGGAATTAATTTTGGTCCCTTTTTGAGATGAGCGGTGTGGGTTTTTGGCACTGGGTTACAGGCAGGCCTCACTCCATTCCACCAGAGGGATAATTGTGTTGTTAGGGTACACTATTGTTCGTTTAAAGCTGTAGCAAGTCCCAGGGGAAGCCTGTCCTGCGGGATAGCACAGAACTGTTGCAGAAACAGGTGACTTAAGGACAGAATATTGGAGGTAGGACAAGTGAGCCACAGAGTGACATAGCCTCCGAACACAGCCCGAGTCCCTGATGTGTCTTCCCTTAAGAACTGAGCAGCCCATCCAGGGTGTGGTGGCACACACTTCGGATCCCTGCACTGGATTGGTGGAGGCAGGACAATCATGGGTGTGAGGACGGCCTGGGCTACATAGAAGCCTCCAAGAACTGAGCAGATTTTCATGAAGACACTTGGTTTTTAATAGGAAATTCAGAATTATACAAAAAAATGTACCCCATGAACCTGACATTCCACCCACTGGAGCCAGTCAGCATGTGGAATCTGTACCCTCTGTTAAAGATTTGTCCCTCAGGCCAGTCCAAAATGCCCCAGTTCAGAGTGGTACCTCGAACTCCTGTTGGCAGCTGTCTCTGGTATGTGCAGATGGATGTACATGGTGATGATGATTGTTAGCCCCAGCTGGGGGACCTTCCTGAAATTTCTTTCTACCCAGTTGCCTGTCTCCCTAGTGGTTTCTAACCTATCCACTTCAACCAGAGCAGTGATCATTAAGTATTGTCCCTCCAGACAATCTATTCTGCTGGAAACTAGAAAACCCAAGTTCCAGACTTTGAAGGACAAGGTAGTGTCTGTGTGCCTCAGGGGACTATAGAGTGTTCTAACCTCATCCTCTCTGCCTGACAGAACACTTCACTAAATGGCCTAGGGGCATGAAAAGCAATCCCCTTGCAGAACTGGCCATCGACTGTGGGGACTATGGTCACTTCCCAGAGCACTGGCCTGGTTTCTGCTACAGGGATGACTTTCCACTCAAAAGCATCATCAAGCCGGAACCTTCACCCTCCGCTCATTATCTGCCCACCATAGGGACACTGGGTGGGTGTAGTTAGTACCAATTACAGGAGACAACCCAGGCCATGGTTATGGACCACGCTTGTCCTCAAGCTACTCTGGCCAGCCCACCTCCTCTCTTTCCCACATAGCAAGAATCCAGCCCAGCCCAGTGCTTTGAACTCTGGTCCAGGGTCCAGCTGGCTGTTGCAGATGCACTGGGAAGGCCAGTAGGCAATCTACCAGGGCAAAGGGCTGGGTGAGGACCCCAGGAGACAGGCATTCCAGGTCAAGGTGGAAAAGTATCAAGTGCTGTAGCTCCAGGTGATTTGGCATATGTATGAGACAAGCTAACAGATGGAGAAAACCACCAGAAAGGACTTGAGTGTGACAGGGTGGAGGACAACCTCAGGCACCTGGACACTCCAGGACATCACTATTTCTTTGTCCTTGGGTCTTTGTGACCCCCATCCAACCTCTTCTAGAAATAAGTGCCAGAGTTTCTGGGCTTCCTTGTTTCCTGTTTGTTTTAGTAAAACAAAAAAACCTCACTCGACACTAGTGCAGAATTAGGGACTATTGTGTTTGAAGTAGTGCACAGCCAGGATCTTGTACTACAGGAAGTTGTCACACTGCAAGCCATGCATCTTTCTCTCCTGGGACGGCTGGATTACTCATGGCGGGAGCTTCCTTCCCGTCCAGTCCCCTTATTACAACCACCATGACAGTGAGATGCCAACACACAGAATGCCAGGAGTTGACAGCTTGTTTTATTTGGGTCCAGATCACCTGGGCAGCGCACACTGGGATGGATAGTGGCTACCCTCTGCCTTGCAGACCGACACTTCAACTGTTTATTAGTTCCTTGTACCCTGCGGATACAAAGTAACTCAGGTCCTTGGGTTGGGATGAAACCTTCCTTGCTAAATGACTTCTCTCGCGTGGCTGTGGCATGGAACAGCCTGGCTTTCTGACTTACTGTAGGTACCATTTTCCAGTGGCCACCATACCCTGGTCATCCTTTTAAGAGCAGCTCCTACCAGCTGAGCACTAGCCCTACAGTGGGTACTGTGAAGCTGGAGAGGTGGGTGCTTCGTGCCTTTTTACAAGAGTGTAAAGCTGGTTTCTAATTTCCCTTCGTGGCGAGGCCTGGTGGTACAGGCTTGTATTCCCAGCTGCTCAGGGAGAGGAGGCAGGAGGATGATAAATCAAGGCCTTCCTGAGTTACAGGGAAAATCCAAGGCAGGCTGAGCAACTCACTGTGACCCCACCTCAAAA
>LZPO01087162.1:604301-619916 GCA_001675575.1 Neotoma lepida | reverse complement strand
GGAGGCCAGCTCCACCAAGCTCCTCAGCAGCCCTACATGCCTTCTGTTGACGCCTAGTTATCATCTTCTCTGGTCCAGCTAGGACCAGCTAGGTCATGTTTCTGGCTTTAGCCCCTTTCCAAAATGAGGAGCTGAGGACCAGAGAGTGGACCAGGCTGCTCATCTGGGAAAGAGTTCATAGCTGGACTCTCCAGCCTCCACCCCTTACCAGGACTCCCCTGCCTGCTTCCCTGGGCTTCCAAGGGCTTCTTACCATCACTAGGAACTCCACAGTATTCCTTGCACTCCTTCTCAGAGTAGAACTTGTTGCCGTTACCTCTGCAACCCCCATAGGTGAATTGGATACACTTCCCTTGTGCTGCATCAAATGCCCAGAGTTGTATATAGGCTCGGCAGGGGCCTTGGACTATGGGGAGATTGCAGGCCGCTGTGGAGGAGAGAGGGACATGGAGTGTTAGTCACCCTTGCAGCTGCTGATGGAACATGCACAGGACTACTGAGACAGGGACAGAGAAGCCTGAGCATCTAGAGTGCCTAGTCCTTCTTTTACAGACAGGGAAACTGGATGGGTCTCTAGGGAAGGGGAGCATTGACTGACCTAGGCCACGTGCATCTAGATGTAGAGTTCCTATGAGCTNCCTTGCCCTGGATTCCACCCTGAGAAAACCTTAACTCCTGCTCATGGGCTAATTCCAATGGGATGATGAGACTTGGGGGTAAGGAGGGTACAAGACAAGGTGTGCTCACCTATGGTCCGGCACGTCTGCAGACATTCCTTCTCAGAGATGAAGTTGTTGCCATTGCCCAGGCAGCCCCCATATTGGAAGGTCTCACAGGCCATGGAAGCGCCATTGTAGTAATATCTCTCTATCATGCCTAGGCAGGGACCTTCTGAGTATTTGAGCTGGCAGGAATCTGGGAAGGAACAGAAGAGCAGCACTTACTGAGCACTCCCTATGTACCTATATATGACTTGATATGCATCACCCATGCTAACAGCCCTTGCTGGGTGTCTGCATATGATTTGATGTGCGTCATCCATGCTGAGAGGGTTGTCAACTCATCCTTTGGATGAGAAGCAGGTGCCCCTTACTTCTTCATCCCTAGATGGGTGAAACTCAGAATGAATACCCAAACCCGAAGACTCAAAAATCAGTGTTCATTCCACCCCATAACCCAGAATAGGAGGTTTACCAATGATCCAAAGACCTATCTACCCAGAGAATCTAGCTGGTTCCCCCTCTCCCCAATAGCCTCCTTGACCCCTTCACCANGGTGCCACCCATGCCTTTGCTCTCCTGTGATGCATAAAACCCTTCTTGATGCCTGGACACAGCCTGAATTCCCTTGGCCCTGGAAGCGTCTTTCCTCACCTCACTTCTGGCTTCTTANGATCACCAGGCCTTTGATGATGCTCTCCTTTGGACCTATCATTTGCTTCCTTGGAAGTCTCCCTACTAAAACCCAAAGAGCCAAGAAGACCCCAATGCCCAGCACAAGGCCTAGGGTGGGGCAGGCTTGGCATTTGCTGAGCAAGTTAAATGAACTGTCATCCACAAAAAGCATCCTTATGTCCTTCCCCATGATTGAGACAAGAGCCCTAATGGTCAGCTCAGGAGACAAGTATCCCATTACATAGCAGAGAAAACCAAGGCTTGGTGAGCATACAGACAGGACAGAAATTCACTCCTCCTGGCAAAACTGAACTCTCCTGAGCCTGGGACCGTATCTGCTGTTCCTCTCCCTCCAACCCCACAGGGTACAGAACCTCATCTGCCTTATCTTGGCCAGCTGTCAACTCTGTAGCAGAGAGATGGGCCTCCCAGTGCCGCAGCAGCCAGGGTGAGCCAGGCACAGGCTCGCTTCTTTGCAGTATGGTTGAAGCAGATGAACAGATGGGAGTCCTTACCTTCTTTCTTGAGGACCTCAGTTATCAGTGGCCCAGCCCCTGATCCCTCGTTGTCTTGGGGCAGCACTGCCCGCTGGGCTCTCTGNGGAGAGGAGAAACCAGCTTTGCAGAGATCTCACTGTATTGCACCTGATCCACTGGAGTTGTGTAAACAGACTAGACTGCCTAATTTAGGCAGTATCAACCTAAATTCCAGAAAGGACTTCACAGAGTGTCATGTTCAAGAGGGTGTCTGGCTGTAGAGCCTCCTGAGACAGAGTCCAAGGCCAATTTAAAAAGGGATGGGTAGGGAGACTGCTGCCACTAGGCAACCTTTCTGCTCACAGAAGTGGTCTAAGACTTCAGAAGGCATAACTATGGTGATCTTAGATTGTTTCTTCTTTTAAGACAACTGAAAACTTTCAGGGTCCCTGGTCTCTTCCAGATCCATCTTAACCTGGTGGCATATAGGCCTTCCTTGATGAAAAAGGAGAGACNGAGAAAAGGGGACAGGCTAGATAATACAGCTGCTCAGAAGAATTGGATTAAATTAAAAGACTATTCCTACTTAACGAGGATGAGAGCAAGAAACATGAAAAAAATTAATCCACCAATAAAATTCACAATGATATCCACGTATATAACAGCCACCATCAGCAATGGAAATCATTAGAGTCAGAAAAGATGCTGGGTGTAACCTCATAGTTGAGATAATAAACTGTCATTTAGATACTGCAGGAAATAAATCCACATGCTAGGTGTTTTGGAGGGACGACAAATAGTGTAGAAATAATAGAAGAATCTTTTCTGAGTTGAAGGAAGAGTTGGGTTGCCCAATTATGGGGGGAAAATGAAATCATCAAAATTAAAAACAAACAATAACAACAACAACCACAAAAAAACCCAAAAAACTAAAAAGCAATTCCTTATAGACATTCCAGAAAAGAAGGGCAAGGGCCCCACTAGCTCTCTGGGTAAATGACAGTATTTAAACACAGAAGCTCAAGAACAAAGCACGAAGGTAATGGAAAAGATTGCAACCCAGTAATTCTCCCCTCAGCCAAGCTGTTGACCATATGACAGACTCCCAGAAACACAGCCTAAGCTGGGCATGTGTGCTGGCCAGTTTTATGTCAACTTGGCACAAGCTAGAATCATCTGAGGGGAGGGAACCTCATTGAGAAAATGCCTCCATAAAATCGGGCTGTAGGCAAGCCTTTTCATAGCTAGAGACTAATATGGAAGGGCCCATCCATTGTGGGTGGCAACCCCGGCTTCTGTAAGAAAGCAGGCTGAGCTAGCTACAAGGAGCAAGCCAGTAAGCAGCACTCCTCTGTGGTCTCTGCATCAGCTCCTGCCTCTAGTTCCTACCCTGTTTGAGTTCCTTCCTGACTTCCTTCAGTTATGAACAGTGATGTGGAAGTGTAAGCAAAATAAACCCTTTCCTGAGCTGCTTTTGGTCATGGTGTTTCATCAGGGAAATAGAACCCCTAAGACAGCAAGAAATATGGCTTATGTGTTTTTCCTGGGGGGAAGCTGTTCATTACAGAAACACTTCCACCAAAGAAAAGGAAATTTGAATGCCAGAAGTAAAATGTAATTGTAAAGAGGCTGTGGCATCTTCTGTGGAAGATTCAGCCTGGCCATGGTTGTGGCCGATGGCTGGGGGCAGAAGGTTCATGTATGATGGGACAAGACAATGCAGAGTTTCCTCTGTCTTGTATTCTTGCTGAGACCATTTCAAGTTTAACTAGAATCTGGCCTCCTTGATGGAGAATCCCATGGAAAATTACCCAACTCTATTGTAGGAACCAGATGTTGGGATGTCCTAGCTAACTTAGCTTCTGTCAAAACTGCTTGCTACAAACTACTACTTATTTCTGAGAAGTCTCCCCCCATGTAGCCGCAGAGCAAGACATGCATGTGAGGACATGATTTCTGCCTTTTAAAAACCTGAGTTCTGGACACTCGAGGCTACACCCAGGTCCCTAGACACTTGGGTGCGGTCCNAGCCGGCTGGAATAAAGACTTTCAATTGGCTATATAATTCTGAGTGGTCATCACTGGTGAGCTCCCTGTAACACGTGGAGGCAAAGCTGAAGACAAGGAGTAGATCTTTGTCACCAAGCTGGGCCGCCTGGTCAAGGACATGAAGCTCAAGGACCTGGGAAGATCTACCTGTTCTTCCTGCCCATTCTGGAGATAGATTATTTAATTTTTCCGGGGGGGGGCATCCCTTAAGGATGAAGTTAAGATCATGGCAGTGCAGAAGCAGACTTGGGCTGGCCAAGGTTCAGTGTTTTTGTCACTATTGGGGACTACAATGGCCATGTTGGTCTGGATGCTAAGTGCTCCAAAGCAGCCACTGTCATCCAAGAAACCAACATCTTGGCCAAGCCTTCCACTGTCCCAGTGTGGAGAGACTACTGGGGAACAATACTGGCAAGCTCCACACTACCCCCATGCAAGGTGGCAGGCTGCTGTGGCTCTGTGCTTGTGTGCCTTATCCCTGTCCCCCCACTCTCAGAGACACTGGCATTGCTTCTGCTCCTGTGCCCAAGAAACTGATATTGCTGGCCAATTCTTAAACCCCAGCAGGCTGAAGGTCTTGATGGTGCAGAGAGCCTGGGGCATGGCTGCTGAGGAAAGATGGAAGAAATACTCACCCGAAGTGAAGTGGGCTCTTGCTGCAGATCCCCAGGAACACATTCCCCTAGGCGAAGGACACAAAAGAGGAGTAAGCAAGAGGCCCAGGTTTGGGAGGGCAGATGGAGATCCTAGACCCAGATTTCTGTTTGGTACCAGGTAAACATCGTGTCCTGTGCTTTAGAGCACTTCGTGGAGGGCCTTCCTCGAATCACTCAGAGCCACTGATGGGACCCTCCTCACACCGGTGGCTGCACCATCATTACCATCTGTTGCCCCAGTATCATCCCATCAGTATCCTCAGGAAGTCAGCAACAGTGGCCTCTACAGAGCACTTCCAAGACACCATGCTCAGTCTCTAATGGCTTTACCTAACTGACCCCTCACAGCAGGCTTTGGGGGAGAGGACTGTTATCTCACTTGACAGATGAGGAAAGGAAGGCTCTGGGAAGGCTAGCCAGAAGCTACACCTCTGCGCTTGAACCACTAAACTTGAATATGGGTACCAGACTGTGGAGTCTGTGCCCTCAACCCCAAGGCTCTGCTGCTTCCTCAGCAGTGTCTGTGGATACCTGCACGGAGACTCGTGACAAGAATGGGATTAGTCCCTGTAGAGAGGGAGAGGACTGTGGCCTTGTTTGTCTCTGAGTGGAGGAAAGATGCAGGGACTGAGGATGTCCTCTGTGGGCAAGAAGGATGAGAGGACCAAAATTCAGAGTGGGGCAAGATGCCACTTACCTCTGTCAACCAAAAAAATGATGGAGTTCTCAGGGATGCCCACACTCAGGGCCACCTCCCTGAACTCCTGCAGAAGGCTGTCCCTCAGCTGTGGCTCCCGGCCTGCAAATGGAAAGCAGAGGAGATACCTAGAGTCCGAGGCACCTGGGCTGGCCAGCCAGGGTGACTGTGTCCAGTGAAAAGTGTGGAAAGGATTGAGCCATTAGTTCTCCTCCACACACTTGAAATATGGCTCTCCAAGAGAGAGAGATTGGGCCCATCATAGGTCCTGGGTCCTTATTCAGGGCTCTTCCTGTTGGCTCTGTCTGGGCCCTGGTGGCTCTGGAGTCACTTTCTCCCTGCCTCCTTCCGTTTTCCCGGGGGCACAAACGTTTGTCTATGTGGGCAGCTGTGCAGGTGGAGGCTAAAAGGAAATCAACTTCCATTGCTCTCCCGCCTTACTCATTGGGGCGGGGTCTCTCAGTCAAACTCGGATCTCACAGACACTGCTAGTCTCACTTTCCAGCTTGTGTGGGGGTCCCCTGTTGACTGGAATTACAGGCAGGCGACCATGCCTACCTGGGGTTTATGTGGGTTCTATGAATCCCAATTTGACCTCATGGGATTTAACCACTGAACTATCTCTTCAGCCCCAGGAGTTCCTTCTGGAGATGAAATGAGAAGTCTACCTCACCAGGGAGGCTGAGCTCTTCTTCCTCAAGGCCAAGGCCCCTTGTTCCTCCCTAACCAGAGTTCTCTCACCAAGAAAAAACAAACTTCCCGCTCCTTCCCCATGATCTGTAAAGTAACAATCTCTTCCCACACCAGCTCCAACAGGGTCACTGATAAGGCCTTTACCATAGAGCTTGGCAGTGATGGTGAGTCCATGGTGGCGGCTGAACTTCTTGGTGAGGAAAATGGCATACTCGTCATAGTTGGTGTGGACCACATAGGTTTCCAAGGTTGTGTTCCATTCTGTGTGGAAGAGGCAGGCAGACCAAAGGAGTCAATGGTCAGGCCCTTCACCCTGGAGGCCCATCACCTGCCTTCCACCCAGCATGTCTGCATCCACCCCCACAACCACATAACCCTTCCAGGTCATGACATCTGCTCATCCAGCATCAGCCTCTCTCTCCACCTGCTAGACAGCATTGACTCATGCACCTCCACTCCATTTATCCATCCGTCTGTCCTTTGCTCCTTGTCTGCCTCCCTCCCTGGTTCCTTCCCTGTCTTTTGTCATCTTCCTCTTTTCATCCCTTTCATCCTTCCTCCCACCCTCCCCTTCTCTTTCTCCCTNTCCCCTTCCCCATCACCTCTCCTTCCATTCCTGTTCTTTCCTTCCTCCTTTTTTATTTTTTAAAGAAGAGTCTCATTTAGCCCAGGCTGACCTTTCAGCTTGCTATGTAGCCAAGGATGCCCTTGAACTTCCTTCTTCCTCCACCTCATTGCTGGAATATAAGCATGAACCACCATGCCCAGTTTTCCTTTCTTCCTTCCCACCCTTCCCCTTTCCTTCTCTCCAGTCTGTCTTTCCTTCCTTCTTTTCTCCTTTGGTCACTTCACCTGTCTTTCGGATGACCAATCAACTCATCTGTCATCCATCTGCCCATTCATTTACTTATTGTTGTTGCTCATCCAATCAATGTTACTATCCTTCTGTCTACATTCAGGTGTTCATCTCATGCTCAATGATTTAGCACACAGAGGAAATTCAGCCGACAGTTGCTAAATCTGTGAGAGAATTTGGGCCCACATTCCTCTGTCACTTAGAACCAAGCGTGAGACCTGCAGGTGGCGAGCTGCTAACGCCCCCCTTGGCATTCTACACCTCTCCCAGTTCTGGACATAGGCTAAATGGGAGGAGCTGTGGAGTGCCAAACACCGGAGGGAAGGCTGGATGACTTCACAGATGAATGAGGAGGTTGCAATGGTAGAGAGGGAAGAGAAAGGGGAAGAAAGGGACTGTGGTGTGTCCCCACACTCACTGGAATTGTGGGAGAGGAACTTTCCATCGACGTCTGTCTTCTCATATGTCCAGGAGATCTCCTCGCAGACACCCCTCCTGGCAATGACCAAGCCAAAATGTCCTTTTTGTGTTTATTTGGAAGTGAATGTTTCCCAATATCTTGTTTCATGGTCATCCTAGACCTTGGAAATCCCCTTTTTATTCATGCTTCCTGGCAGGGTGAGCAGTGACTTTACTGCTCACCCTGCTGCACATTACCCTGGTGGCAGTGATGAACCGATTCTCAGCTTTCATTCATTACCTAACGTCCCCAATGGGGATGACACATTGATGCCCCTTATGGCCATCATGGGGATCACTGCGCACTTCTCATGGATCATGTAGTATTCTAGCTATTGCTATTTCATGATCACTCTTTGTCCTGTGAACAGCTCTTGTGCCACATGCTGGGGACACAGAGGAGAGCCTTGAATGGGGTTTGCTGTAATGTGGGCCACAAAGTCCAGCCAGGGCCAGATGCAAACAGTGTATTCATAGCAGTATGTAGAAACACTGTACTCAAGAGGCCATGTGATGTGGCCTGAACCTGGGGGTCCAGGAGAGCTTTTTGAAAGAAATGGCATGGAACTAGTATCCCAAGGACTCACAGAATTAGGCCGGAGAGGCAGGGAAATGTGCAAAGGCCTGGAGGGCTGGGAGCGTGAAGGACACTGGGAACTGAAAGATCTGTTGCAGAGGGTTGCAATGGTCATGGGACAGCATGGAGCAGGGAGAGGCGAGAGCTGAAAGGCCTAGAGGCCTCGTCAAGATTTCACTCTTAATACTGAGGGCAGTGGGGAGCCATGGAAGGTTCTCTTCAGCAGGTATGGCTTTTTTTAAAAGGTCATTCTGGTTGCTGGGTGAAAACTGGATCAGAGGGAAAGATTGAGGTTGAAGGTGGAAAGGAATGTAGATGGGTGATGGGTTGCAGGAGACAGGAAGAAAAGGAAGGAAGGAAGGAAGGAAGGAAGGAAGGAAGGAAGGAAGGAAGGAAGGAAGGGAGGAAGGAAGGAAGGAATAGGGAGGCTTCTACCCCAGTGACAGAAGTGGAAAGAAAATAGGTGGGAGGGGCTTGGAGAAGGGGCAGATCTTCATGATGACTGTATGGCAGCAAGGAGGAAAGGGTAGAGTCTAGGAACTCCACCCTAGACCTTCTAGCCTGAGGCTTCCCGGCTAGGTCCTTGGGGTAGTTGTTCCCTTCCCTGGCTGAGGTGTCCCCAAAGAGAGGCAGATTGCGCAAGAAGCCCAATATTGGAGACACGGTCCTTGAGAGGCACACAAGGTGTTGTTGAGGGTGGACAGCAATGACACCTGAGACTCAGAAGCAAGGTCCTAACTGTGATTTCCAGGACAAGGCGGGGGGGTATTGGGAACCCTGGTTGCTCCTGCGCCCCCACTCACCGCCATCGGGTGCTGGTCACACTGATCTCTGCTTCTGTCGCCCCTTCTTGCAGCACCAGTGTGCTCATGCTTATCTTGTCCTTAATCTTCCTCAGCCACGGGCAGGTGGAGCCCACAGCCAGGTTGAACCATTTCCCATAGATCTAGGAAGAACCACAAGCTAGGATCTGGATTTACCCAGGCCTTTGAGAAGACATGTCCCCATTCCCCTTCCACAGTGTCTTAAGGCTGACGGTGGAGCTCCAGGCACAGCATAGTTAGGGCAGAGGTGTGCAATATCCCCGTGCCTTTCACAAGGCCTACTCCATAGATACAAAGTGTCTGTGATACACCTGTAAGCAAGTGGGGTCCAGACTGCATACTCTTAGGTCACCAGCCACCACTGCTCAGGAGTGTGAGGCCTGGGTTTTATACCTTCACTAACAGAGTGTCCGCCTCCTTGTGANGCAGCCTGTGGAAGTGCCATGGAGACACTACAAACCTGATAGGGCCTTGTAGGACCAGCCAACCACCTCTTCCTCTTGACACCATTCTGATGGTGCTGGCCTTCCAACCCCTGGACCTCCAGCACANCTGTTCCTTGTCCTAAGGTATAGAAAATCACCTGAAGAGTTCTAAGAGCCCCTCAGATAGACCATGGAGACAGGGTCCCCCATCCACATCACTTTATGATTCAGGACATAGCTAGGGCTGCTGACTCTACAATACATACATGCACACACACATACACACACACATGCATATACAAATATTTGCACATACACACATTCACATAGACACATAAGTGCTATGCCTGCCACAGGCCAGGCTGCCCTTATGCTCATACTTCCCAACCCCATCAACCCGTGTCCTGCTTCTCTTCCTCCCATGATCCCACAGGCCTGTCCCCGAAGCTCACAGGCCCGTGCCCATCCTGTGCCACCTGCCACATGTGGATTCCTCTGGGAACCATGAGAACAGGGAAGACTGGGAAGACATTAGGCTCACAAAGGGCCCCACAGACTGAAGGACATGTGAGGGAGCTGAAGCTTCAGAGAATTCGAGAATAACCCACCTAACAGTTAGGCCAGGAAGGGGCCCTAGGGATTGAGATGTNTACAAGATGGGAAGACAGACATCCCATGACAGACAGGCCTTGGCTAGCAAGGCTCAGTGGCATGGACGTGCCACCATTGTGACCATCTCAGCCAAAGAAGCCAACCTTACCCGAGACTCGCTGAAATTCTCCTGAACCTGGATGTCTGGAAGTGTTGCCACAGCCCTTGAAGCCACATAGGCAGTCAGCAGCAGGAACAGAGTCCCAAGACCCTGCATGGCTCTGGGGTCTTCGGCCTTCAAGGTCTCACAACTTGGTGGGGGAGCAAAGGACTACTTCCCGCCAGAGGCAGCTGCAGACTGAAGCTGGGGAAGAGGCCGGAGGCAGGTGATGACCTTGGTGTTTGCTCAACCTTGGTCAATCAAGGTCCTGGGCCAAGCTCTAATTGATCCCTGCAGCCCGGCCCAGGTCCAGCTCTGTGGACAGGAAGTCATGGTTCCTGACTCCTAAGGGACATTGACCAAGCACAACAGGGTTCAGACTCTAGAGAGGCTNTCTTGTAGGTCTACCCCTCCCCAGGGAGCACAGGGCATGGGGGAGTCAGAAAATGACTTCCTCTAGTCCTTCCTCATGCCAGTGAGCTAGCAGGCGCAGGTAGCCTGGTCTGGCCTCTTTCTCACATGACAAAACTGAGGCCCGGGGCAGCTGGCTGCAGAGCAAGACCAGGCCCTGGCATCCTTCACCACAGGGTTCTTTTTCATCTCCAGCTTCTCGTATTTCTGAAGATAAATATAACAAGGAGGGGTGGTGTGCCTTCATGGAGCCACACTGGTTTCTCACAGTTAAAGTATCAGGACGCAGCTGAACCCCCCACACCCACCTCAGAAGCCTGTGCAACGCCCTTTCACAGACGTATGTCGTGACTATCCCAGGGGTGTCAAGCATGACTCAGGGCCCCATCGGGAGAAAGGGAGCACCTGAGGAGGTCAAGGGCAGAGATTCCAAAGCCAGGCAGCTTCCTGTAGTCTTCCTGCTGTGTGAGCTTAGAAAAGTTGCTAAGCCTCTCACTTCTTCACCCATAAGCAGGGCTAACATCAGTACCTGGATGCTAGCATTGGGGTGAGGGCTGAAGAGGTTATTGCCAGTGGACAACAGTATTATCCCTGAGGTGTCTGTGTAGGGTAACTCACCACCTCTGCAAAATGTATGTCTGTCCAGAACCATAGAACAGGATCCTACTTTTAGATGAGATCAGTTAGGGCAAGTTTGTACAGGATGACACACTTATTTTGTTTTGTTCCTAGTGGTTTGGAGTCTTTTGCAACAGCAGTCCAAGGCNGGTAACACAGTAACCTTTCAATCTAAAACAACAAAAATTCTCTTTTTGAGACAGATTTATATAGCTCAGACTGGCCTTGAACTCCATTCATAGTCAGAACTACCTTTGAATATCTGATCCTCCTGCCTCCATGTCATGAGTGCCGGGATCACAGGCATGCACCACCATTGCCTGGTTTATGCTGTGGTGGGGGTTAAACCCAGGGCTTTGTGCATGCTGGGCAAGAGCTCTACCTGCTGAGCTCCATCCTTAGCCTCTAGATTTACATATTCTAATAGGAGGTTTTAAAAACTCCTGTCTAGGATACTATGATCCGTCTCCAAGGGCACCTCTCTCCTCCAGGGGTTCCAGCCACCATCCTTCCTACCTCCCTGCTCCTCTTGTGAAAGATCCCTTCATGCAGCAAGGAATCCCTGTTACAGCTGACATCTGAGAGCAAGAGCCCTGGAAGAATCACAGGGTCCCTTCCACAGTCAGTGTCTGAGCATATGGTGCACTATATCCTGTGAGGCCCAGCAGACACAGTCCCCTTTTGCTGGTATCCAGAGCACATATGTGTCTGTAAATGACAGGGTTTCCTGTGCACCATAACGGACAGCTTGTCCATGGATGGAATTTGCTTTTTCTGCTCTGGCTGACAGAAAGCGCAAAGCCTCCATACACAGTTCAACACAGCAACTGTCTTGGCTTAACTTTCTGGTATAGCTATCTTCTTTTGTCTTCCTGATTCTCAGACTTTTTAAAAATTAATATTTATTTGTGTGGGGGAATAGTATGGACAGGAGTACACATGCCACAGAGCATGCGCTGTGGTGGGGGCACATGTGGAGGTCTGAGGACAACTTGTCACTTCTCTCTTTCCACCATGTAGGTTCTAGGGATCGAATTTGGGTTGGCAAGGTTGGCAGCAAGCCCTTTGCCCACGAAAGCATCTCAGCAGCCCAGTTTCTCAGTCTTTCATGGTTGGCTAACGGTGGGCACAAGGAGGTGAACTGAGATGGAGAACAGAGAAGCAGAAGCTAGGCATCTTGACTCCTTGTTCTGTGGGAGNTTGGGGACAGCTTTCCCTCTTCCCTAATCTGTAAATGAGAGAACAGAGCAGTTGTCATTGGCCCACCTGGAGGGCAAGAGAGACCCACTTGTGGAAGCATTCTGTGAACGTCCATGGCCACTCCAGGGTCTGTCCTACTGCCTGGACTACATGCATTATACATATATATAATTTATTATATATAATAATATATTAATAACACATATTTTATAGATTTATATAAATATATTTGATATGGATATATTAATAATATAATATGAATAATATAATATATACTATTATATTAAATGTAAGTTTATATATTCATGTAACTATATAGCAATACATAATATATGTTTTATATATAATTGATATATAATATGTAATAAAATATTATATATAGTAAGTTATATATATGTAATTATTTTTACTTTATGTCCATTTGTGTTTTGCCTTCATGTATGTCTGTGTGAGGTGTCAGAAGCCCTGGAACTGGAGTTACAGACAGATGTGAGCTGCCATGTGGGTGCTGGGAATTGAACTTGGGGCATCTGGAAGAGGAGCCAGTGCTCTTAACTGTTGAACCATCTCTCTAGCCCCCAACATGACCTTTCTGACCTTCCTGGCAGGCTGGAAAGCCTAAAGCACTCAGGGTAACCCAGCTCTGATCTCAGACTCTTTGGGACAAGCCCATATGCTTGGAGTACAACCTGCTGGGGTGAGGGGAAGCTGGGAGGATGGCCCAGTAAGTTGATGTACTCAGTACTCAACACGCCCATTGGCGGAAGGTGCGGTGGGGGGCTTGGGGGGTGGGCAACAGGATGGCCAGGGGTGCTGATCTCTTCTCTTGCTCCAGATGTTTGCACTTCTGAGATTATTAACCAAAGCAAACAGAGGGGACCCCAGCCAAGGCCATCTGGACTTTGAACCACTTTTAAACATTAACAGGGCTACAGGGACAGAAGACAGGCAGGCCTAGGACCCCATTCCCTTTTCTCAGAGTAGAGTGCAGAAGCTGAGGGGCCCCTGCCCACCCAGGGGGCCCAAAGTACACAGGAATCATCATAATTCTGGGACAATTTGAAGGTGGGGAGGATGTTGCCCACCTAGGAACCCAGCACAGCAGACATTAGAGGCCTCAGTTTTCAAATGGACACATTGGGGAGGGGATTTGTTCAAGGTCACTCAGCTTACAGCCCAGGTGGGGCCCAACAGGCCTACACCCACACTCTCACGTCATGGCTATTCAAGCTTTCATTCTTGTCACTAGGAACAGAATAGGGACCCTGANGGAATTTGAGGAGGAGGCAGGCAAATGAGGAAATGATCTAAGACAGAGTATAGTGACGGGAAGCAGAAACCAGGGGAGGGGGACATGGGGAGTGAGGTCCCAGAAGGGAAGTCATCTCAGCGCTGGGGACAAAGTCACAAAAGTCTCAGAAGAGGAAAATGGAGAGAGAAATGCATTTGAAANACGATAAATAAATAAATACCAGGGCAGGTGAGATGGCTCAGTAGGTAAAGGTGCTTACTGCCAAGCTAATGACTTGAGTTTGATCCTTGAAACCCACATGATGGAAAGAGAGGACCGACTCCTGCAAGTTTTCCTCTGACCCCTACACTCATGTGCGCACATGTGCATGCTCACAAAATCAATACATGTAAAAATATTTTTATTTAAAATTAAAAACATCCCTAAGCTGGGAACTTGGAGGATAGAGGGAGTAGCTGGGCCCGTGTGCCTGGCAGGGTTGCCAGGCCTGGGGCTTGCTCCTTGCCCTGTGTGTGTGGGCAGGGGCAGGGTTGTTTATGTTCAGAAGGTGGTAGAGAGCATACCTGGGGTCAGGGGAGATCAATGGGGAGACAGGAGAGGAGTTGGGGGGCAGTAAGTGCTCCAGGAAGAGGGAAGGACTGGACACTAGAAGCTGTGACTGGACCAGCAGGGACCTTAGGGTAGAACCAAGGTCAGTGGGTGTGGGCAAGCTTAGTGCTGAAGGGCCTGGCAGTGTGGAGGCCTTGCCCACTGTTACAGGCTCTCCATTCAGAGCCGCCAGAGGAAAGCCAGGGTAGATGTTACAACTGTGGAAAGAGGAGGTCCTCGCGCCCAGCTGAGTTCCGCACTCTGCTTTTCACTCCCCACTCTGTGCCCAAGAGCAAAGCCAGGCTGGTACTCTATCTCTATAAGTAAAATGCTTTCTTAGCATGCATGAGATTCTGGGTTCGAATCCCAGCAACTGCATAAACTGGGCATAGTGGCACATATTGTAATCTCATCTCTTGAGAGGTAGAGGGAAGANGATCAAGAGTTCAAGGTCATCCTCAGCTACATATAAAATTCAAGGCTAGACTGGGCTACCTGAAACCCTGTCAAAAAATGACGGAGTTGAGGGGTGCCACCTGGAGACTTGAGTATCAGTCCCCAGTGACTTACAGTCCTTTTCCTCCTTGGCTTCAGCTGTTTCTTCTAAACATCCAAATGGGACAGTGCTCACTCAAGTGACACAGCTGAAACAAGGCATGGAAGACACCTGTGAAAACATCCCCAAAGTGTGTGGACTTGAGGAAGCCACGTTATTACCGCCACAGGGCACTGAGCCCATCCAGCTTTGGCGTCCATACCTGGTTGGAATTGTGCTGGGAATGCATGAATGCCTCCTGTCCACCAGGGGGCAGCAGAGAACTTGCAGAAAGCAAAGACGAGGAGGAGCTCAGAGGCCTGCAGCAAAGGCATGTAAAAACAACAAAAACAACAACAACAACAACAACAAAAACAAAAACCAAGGTTAAAGCCTGTCTTCCTTCTAGCCTGCTGTAACCCCCTCGTCAGCCTCCATCTTGACCTGTCAATCCTCATGCCTGTTAGAGAGCTCAAGGGTTGAGAGAGCTTTTTTAACAAAATTAAAGTCCTTAGGGCATTCTGCTGGGGAGCAGGAATTGAGCACATAGGCTGCTAGGCACCCAGGAAACCTGCAGGTTGTCTCACTTGAGTCTCTATTCAGGCCCTGGCTATGCTGGTAGCCCTGTTTTGCAGGTAGGAAAACTGAGGCCGAGAGATCAGGTGTTGAAGGTCACTTGCAGGTAAGTGACCATTACAAACCCAGAGCTGCCTCCTTGACCCCCAAGGCTCTCTGCTGACGTCCCTACCCTGGGCCCTGGTAACCAGCGGGACCTCTTGGCAACACTGCCCAGGAACACCTATGACCCCTGCTACCTGTCGTTCTTGCCTGTTGTGACTCTGCTTTCTGTCCTGAGGGAAGTGGGGTAAGTTGGAGTTCAAAAATGTGTATGAAGATGAACAGCAAAAGCCCATCCTGCTCTTGCTCCTTGGAGAGAACTAGGCTTAGTGGATGGAGCCTGAGATGCTGTCAGTTGGGACTGTAGGGAGCTGTGGCTTAGTCTGGAGAGACAGCTTAGAGAGTAGGACACTGTGGGGCCGGGAGGGTGGTACAGTGCTTGCCATGCAAACATGACTTGAGGACTTGAGTTCTATCCTCAGAACCCACATAGAGGTGTGTGTGTGTGTGTGTGTGTGTGTGTGTGTGTGTACGCG
>LZPO01087162.1:582657-599024 GCA_001675575.1 Neotoma lepida | reverse complement strand
TGGGAATTGAACCTGGGTCTTCTGGAAGAGCAGTTAGTGCTCTTAACTGCTGAGCCATCTCTCCAGACTGCATCCACATCTTGTGTTTCTTGATNAAAGTAATTCTTACATTTCTTGCTAATACTTTTAACCAGTTCTTAAGATTATTAAATCCCAATATGCAACTGAGAGTAAATTCAGAGTAGGTGAAAATTGGTTAAGATATTGTCTTTTAAAAAAAGAAAAGAAAAGAAAAGTAGGGGNTGGAGAGATGGCTCAGAGGTTAAGAGCACTGACTGTTTTTCCAAAGGTCCTGAGTTCAATTCCCAGCAACCACATGGTNGCTCACAACCATCTGTAATGAGAAAGAGCAGGAGCTGGAACTAGGAACCTGGCTGGTTGAAGAGGGTCCTCCAAATGCTAATGAGGNAGGTGGGACCAGGGTGTCCCCTGGGTGGTCCCCATCCATCCTCCAACTCCCAGGGTGGCTAGGTAAGGCTCNCAGCTCAGTGCCAGGGCCTTCTCTGCCTGGGGCAGAGGACCTCCCAACAAGCAGGGCTATACAGCAGGCAGTGAGATAAGGNTTTGGGGGGCCAAGGAGGAGCAGGAAACTGCAAAGCCACCCACACTGATATGGTGCTACGAAAATGTCAGGAAAGGAGACCTTACGCTGCCAACTGAGATTCCCTCTCCCTTCCGGTCTCTGCATAAGCATCACCTCCACAAGACCTTTCTAGAACCCTGTATTGAGAACTGCACCCCTGCCCAGGCAGAGCTCCTTGGCACTGCCTGTGTTCAGTGAGAACAACACATACCCCAGGCAGGTTCCCATATGTATCTGCTGAGCAGTTTGTGCGAGTGTGTCTATGCGTACATTGTGCACATGCATATGAAGGCCAACCTCAGGAATAATTCCTCAGGCACCATCTACCTTTTGTTTATGAGACAAAGCCTCTCATTGGCCTGTCTCATCGATTAGGCTAGACTGACTNATCCCCAGGGATCCTCCTGTCTCTGCCTCCTCAGTCGTGGGGTTATAAGCATGTGCTACTACACTGCATCTGTGTTTTGTGTGTATGTATGCATGCATGCACATGCTTGTCTGTTTGTCTTCAGTCTTCTGGAGGAGTCATGTTACTCAAGTGAAGATCAGGACACTTGGAGATGGTTGTCTTTCTACACTCTGGTCCTGTGGATTGAACTCAGGTCGACAGGCTTGGCAGCCAGTGCCTTTGCTGGCTAAGCCATTTCACCAGCCTCACATGCTGGTGTTTATGTGTGTGCTACGGACTGATACTTGCATAGCAAGCACTTATCAACTGAGCCATCTCCATTGTCAGGACCATTAATTCTATCAAATTGTCACGTGACTGTAACTTCTGTTTTGACCAAACTCTTGGCAAGAGAAGAAGCCTCTTGTGACATTATTTCCAAATGTCAGAGAATTTCATCTCCGTAAGAGCTGTGTAAAGGAACATCACTATTGTGCCCATTTTGGACACAAGCAACCTGGGCTCAGAGCANCTAAGTTGCTCAGGATCACTTTTGGAGAATCAACAAGTGATTGAAACCCATGTGGCTAAGCCTGCTCTGCCTGCCTGCATCTGGCCATCACCCTGTCTCTGGACTCTGCTTCGACCCTGACTTTCTAGGGATATCCTGGCCTCTGCTGAATAGCCCCAATGTCTATTCACAAGTCACACCTCTGCTCCCTGGGGGCTGCAGCCTGGGCTGAATTTGTTAGTTAGTCTCAGCTTCCAGAACCTTCCCTACAGAGACTCAAAAGTCGGGGAGATTCAGAAAAGCCTAAGACACACTATATTCAGAGGGGCTTCAAGACACCCTGGTTTTATTTTTTTGTCCTTGTTCCTGAAAAAAACATGTTTGGAGACACTCAAGGCCTCTTTTTAGAATGCTGGGTGAGAGANCACAGAGTCTTTTCTGCCTGATCTTGTACCAGGAAGTATGGTGGAGAAACTGGTCCTGGTGTCCACAGCTGAGCCTCCCAATTCAGAGATAGGAGGTCTCCAGGGCAGTCCAGCAGCCCTTCCAGGCTCCCAGATGCTCCCTGGAGCTTCCTAACAAGCTTGGGTTGCTATTTCCCCAAGGCTCCCACAGGCCTATGGCTAGGCTTGCCTGCTTGGAGCCCTGGCCAGTCCCACAGCTCAGGTCTGAGAGGAATCCCAGCTGGATGTCCCGCAAACCAAAGTGTCTCTTTCCCTCTCTCTGCCAATCTCTACCAGTGTGCTGCTTCTACCTCCCAAGGGCTCAGCATGACCAAGACACAAACCTAAGCTTGGGACTTCTCAACAGCCTTCCATGGCTCCCCCATGCCTTTGACACAGCTCAAACTCTGGGTGTGGCTACTGCACCCTGAAGTCTTTGGGTTTTGCTTCTCAGCACTACTGCCTCTGANAGCCCCTCACCCCTCATGGACCACCCCTCATAGAAGTGACAGCCACCTAGATGGCCACCCAGAGCACAAGACCAAGTAGATTATAGCTGATGCCTTTCTTTATTCAGATACCCCCACTCACTGCCAGTGTCTCTTGAACCCAGTCTCAGGTTCAAGGTCTGGTGGTGGTGGTGGGGGGTCGTACTACCTTAGATTCCCCCAGCTCTACTCAGCAACATTTCTTTCCCATTAACAGACAGAGAGATGCAGGCCCAGTGGGCAGAGCCAGTCTGGCAGTATTTAATGAGAAGAGAGGCCTTGGTCAGGGCTCTGCATGCTCTCGCTGGGCTGTGGCTGACTCCGGCTGAGGTTCAGGGAGCTGTTGATCTGGTGTGTGAGGGCCTCCAGCCTCTGAGTCAGGTTTGGGATCCCAGATCCTCCTAAGGAGAAATGAGACTCAAAGCCTGTAGCCCCCTGGCCACCTCCCAGGCCTACTGAGGCCCAGGTTCTTCTGCAGAAGCCTCAAGCACTCTCTCCTCAAGTCCCTAGGCTCCAATAGAGGTCATGACTAGAGGAGAGGACTCTGCCATGAGACTCAAAGGCTAGGAACTAGCTTTTGAAATCACTTCCCATCATTCCCTGGTTCAAGATGGGAAGCCCATGGCCCACAAAGCACTAAACCCCCAAATTTTCACCTCTTAGCATGGGGGGCATGTTCGAGGACNCAGTGGGTAGGGGTGGTGCAGAGGGTACCACCTCCTCCCCTATCAGCATCTCTGCCAGGACTCGTGTCTGTGTCCAGTCACTATGGCTCCTGGGTGGACATAGAGGAAGAATGAGCCTAGGAGCTCCAGGCCTCCCCCACCCACTCCAATACCCCAGGTTTGGCCCACCTCTCTCGTGNGGGCTTGGAAGAGCCAGGGCTTGGTGGAGGTGCCCAGGGTGGGGGCCGCGCAGACAGAGACATGTGACCTGGNGCCTCTGGCTCTAGCCCCTGCTGAAAAGACCAAAGCCCATACTGAGTGACCTCAGGCTTTCATGTCTGGGTACCATTGCCCCACTGCTGACCCCAGGATGCCAAGAGCAGCAGGCCAGTATACAGAGGTGGATCTCTCATTGCCTCTGTGGGTTACAGGTAGTTCTCATAATGTCTTTTCTAGGGATTGGGAGCTCTTGAAGGCAGAGACCGAAACAGAGGTGGGCCCAACTCTTAGGCTGGCTTAGGGAGATGTCCAGAAGGAACAGGTGAACGGATGAAGAAGTAAATGAAGACATGGAAGAACATGTGTGAATGAGACAGTAACTGAGTGAGAGAGAGTGCACTCCTAAAAGAAGGCAGGACTAGAGGTCAGGCAAGCAGACAGTCTACATCCTGGGCAGAAAGAGGACCTAGGCCCAGCCTTCACTCCCACGCCCGAGCCCAGAGCCCTGGAATCCCCAGGATTGCTGAACCCTGGATCAGTGTCTCCAGTTCTCCAGGCTCANCTTGGCCTTTCTTACCTGTGGCACATGGCACTCTCTCCGTGGGCAGGCCCAGTGGGCCAGGGATACTCGGCACAGAGGACAGAGGTGGTAGCAGGAGCAGAGAGGTGGCAGTGCCTGCAAGAGGGCATCTCAGTGACTCTATGACATTCTAGCTGTCTCCCACAACCCAGGGTGAGCAGGGAGACTCACTTGGCAGGTGGCAGCTGGACCCATCGAGCAGGGGCACATGGGAGCAGAGCGCTGCTGGGGAGGGGAACAAACAGAAAGGAGGTGCCTGGGAAGAAGAGTGNGGTCTGAGCCTTCAGCCCTCAACCTTGACACCTCTCTATGAACTCATCCCCTCATCTTCAAACAACTGTGTAAGGCAGCCAAGCCAAGACCCCATCTCCCAGAAGAGAGGCCCAGGAAATTCATGGTCAAATGATTAGCTGAGGGTGACACATGCAGCCAGGAGGTGACAGAGTCAGAAGCCGAAGCCAATGATCAGAATCAGAAGCCTGACTCTCACTTGTTTCGTAAAGTCCCCTCTGCCAGCTTCCACATCCCAGGCCTTCCATATGGCTACACTCACCTCTCCAGTTCACGGACCTTCTGGGCCAGGACACGCTGCTCTGCCCGGGCCAGGTCCCGGCTACTCTGCAGCTGTCTCATTTCCTTCCTGCCGAGGAGTAGGCTCCAGGTGATGGGAGGCAGGGCCAGCACCANGAGGAAGGTGGGAACCAAAGGGAGCAGAGAACCAGGGCTGGGTAGGTGGTATCTTGGCCAAAGTAGATGAGCAAGAAGGGGTAGAGACAGTCCCAGGGCTGGCCCCATCTTGCTTTACCTAAGCCTCTCATTCTCCAGCATAAACTCCTGCAGCATCCCATAGAGGTTCCGCTGAGCCCAGGCCACCCGGGCCCCATGCATCCCTGGTGCTGCGGGGAAGCAGGGCATTGCTNCTATCTCGGCATCCCANACTCTNTCCATATCCCNTCTCGGCCCCCAGGGANCTCATACCCTTGGTCTGTTTTTGATCCAGCTGGCACCGCAAGTGACGATTCTCCTCTTGGAGCTGCAACAGCTCAGCCTCTACTGGCTGGGGTGGCTTTACTCCAGGGGACTACCAAGGAAGAAACCCAGGGCCACTGTTTATGACTGTAAAGGCTGGTGCACTGCACAAGGCCTTCCTGGTGTGGGGATGTGTGGAGCCTAAACTCCATCCCCTGCTTCACTGGCCAGCTTTGTGTGCTGGCCCAGGCTGCACCTTGCCCTCATGGGGTCATTCTGAAGGGACTCAGAAGCAGACTTGATTCCAAGCCCAAACTCAGTTCTGCCCTAGTCTTGGCTTAGATCGGGATTCCCCAAATTAACCACATATCAGACTCCATATTAGACCTAACCAGCTGAAGTCCTGGGTAGATCCTGATGACAGCTCAACTCAGTCTNCCAGCCCTAGGCCTGCCAAGACTCTAACTGTGACATAGACCCTTGCCTATGACCCTGACATCAATCATGACATCATTTCTAGGATTCTAACCCAAATCCCACTCTGATCCAGCCCTAGATTCCAACCAGGATGATAGCTCAGGCTCTGGCTGTTGCCTGCTCACCTTGGGACCCTGTGGTCGGGTGGTGACCCTCTGAGCTCGGCTTGCATATCGCAGAGTGCTGAGAGTCTCAGGAAGACACTGGGCTGAAGGGGCCACACAGGCAACCTAGAGAGGACCTCCCCTGAGTGCTTCTATGGAAGAGACACGTCCTCGGGGCCCAGCCCCTCTACCAGCTCCCCCATCCATCAGATACCATGAGGGTGACCCCACGGCCCCCAAGTGAGTCTGCCAGCAACTTGGTGAGCTTGCTGTCTCGGAAGGGAATGTGGCTCTGCTTCCTCTGTGGGTCCAACAGCAGGGAGATGCAGTGGCCTGGTGGGAAGAGGAAGGCCCAGAGAGATTGCATTGTGTGCCCAAAGTTGTCTGGCTGGGCTACTACAGAGCAGGAAGCCCAGCCAAGNTGGTGAAACTCTAGTCCCATCTCATCACTTTTCACATTGGTGTCTGGCAACAGACTCTCTGAAGGCATCAATGTGATACTCACCCAATTTCCAACATTCAGCAGAGACTCAAGATATCTTCTACAAATAACTAACTGAAAAGGAATGTCACCAGCAGCTCCCACACCACAGGCAAGTACTGAGGCTACTTCCCTAGGCTTCTAGGGCCAGCCATGCTGTTAGGTACACAGACCCATTCCTTTCCCCTGTGGCTGTCTTCCAAGTGTATAAAGGATATGTGTAATGCTGCTGACCTTAGAATGTACAGACTAATGATAACCAGAGGGGGAAAGTTAGCCTCAGACCTGATGCCAGAACTCCAGCCCTCATCTGTAACTACAAGTCCTGTGGTCTCCCTAGTATAGCAATGGATCCAGAGCAGAGAAGGGACCCAGAAGTCAGACCTGTAGGCCTCCAGTTCTTACCCAATGCCAGGAGGCTGCGGTTAATACTATTGGCCTCAAGCATCAGCTGCCCTCGGGATCCTGTTGTTGCCACCTTCTCACTGCCTGCCAGGTCCACGAAGCACAGCTTTCCCCCAACAGGAGACTCCCCAGCATCCGAAGGGGGTACCTGCTGAGGCTGGTGGGCCAGGGCTTGATGGGAACTTGGAGAAGACTATCTCCATCAAATTCACAAGGTCTCAAGGTCAAAGGTTCCACCCTCCCCCATTCACGCAGAAGATCCAAGGTGGTTTATACATGCAAAGACAGAGCTTTGCTGGGTAGCCTCTCCTTAGCCCTTCCCCAGGCTGGGCACTCACAGTTGGGCGGCTGACGTAGAGTGTGAACAGGGCATGGCTTCTGCTGGAGGCCTGGTTCAAGGTATGTGAGGAGCTCCGACGGCGGCTGAGACCTGGGGAAGGGGACATCAGGAGCTGTGCCAGCTAAGAAGAATGGGCCTTCCCAGTGCAGGGCCATCCCCCAGGAGCAAGAATGTCAGAGAGGCCTAGGGACAGAGGCACAAGGGCCTGGCTTGGGGAGTGAGTGCTGACAGGGAGAAGGGAGCAGAAGAATGGCAGATAAGAACCTCTCCTACTGTGTGGAAAGACACAGAAATGGAAACAGATCAGCAGAGAAGTAGAATGCTGGGGCCAGACCCAGTGTCCCAATGTCCCCAGTGTCCCCCAGAGGAGGGTTCTAAGTAAATGCTCAAATGAGTAACTAAGACTGGAATAGTAGGATCTTTAGATAAGCTAGACTAAGGGGTCTGACCATTGCCCTTGGGCCCTGCAAGATTGGAAGGTATGAAACCAAGAGGAGTGAGCAAGAGGCATAGGCAGGCAATATGGAAGGCAAGGCAACCGGCATGTGGGCATCCTTGCCACTGTCTTTGAATTGCCGCTTGGCTGGTCCTTTTCTGCCTTGAGTCCTTTCTGAAGTTCCAATTCCAGCAACCCAGATCCCCAGGGTGCCTCAGAGGGAGTTGAGGAATCCTTGTTCCTAATGTTTCTGTGAGGCAGCCTACCCATCTGCAGGAGCTCCATCAGGGCCTCCAGACTGCTAAACTCCACCACCCGAAGCTGCTCCACATAGAAGCCCCGAGCCTTGTTCCACCTAACAGGCAGAGGCCGCGGAGACCCTCGGCTCAGCAAGTCCCGAACCTGGAAAAGGAGAGAGGAGAAGCAGGCTCCATCCACTCANAGCCCTTTGGCAATGGTTCTGCCTCCCCTTCCACTTAGCATCCTTGGTCCTTGGGATATATGACCTTCTTTCCAGGTGGACTGCCATTCGCCTACCTGTTCATTGTAGATCTCCAGGTAGGAAGCTCGGAGGGTGACAGGGACACCCAGATGCTGCACGCGATCTAATAGCCAGGCGAAGGTCCTCTGCATAATGCCAACCAGGCTGGGGGGTACGGGCACCCCTTCTCCCTGGGGACAAAGACGGCTGGAAGCTGCAGTAGCATCTGCAGCAGTAGCATCTGCAGCAGCGGCAGCATAGTCCACCCTCTTTGCAGTGCACTAACTGCGCCAGAAGCAGTGACACCCTCCCCCACACTCTCATTGGAATCTCAGTCAGTGCCACCCCACAGACGAATTAACAGAAAGCAAGTAACTGAAGTTGCCCAAGTTAGAATACAANGCTCCAAACTCCGCAAGTTCCTGGGAGCCTTCCTCAGATACCAAGTCTATGAACCAATGGGGCGGGATTTCTTTAACTACGCCCCTTCCGCCCCGGAGTCCTACCCACAACCCTACCCCGGGCCAAAGCCCAACCCCGCTACCCACCTGCGGAGGAGGTCCTGTCAGGGTGTAAGTCTTCCCGGAGCCCGTTTGGCCAAATGTGAAGACCGTGCAGGAGAAACTGCGGACGGCAAGGNCGTGGCTGGGCCCGGGAGGCGGGGATCGGGGCGGTGCGGAGACCCACGCCCCGTGCATCCCACGCCTCACTCACCCGCGCAGCGCCAGCTCGCCCAGGCGCTTCACACCGCACGCCCTGAACACGTCCTCCTGCGTGCGCGCCCCGTCCAGTACCGCGGCGAAGCGGAACGCCACGTCGGGGCCTCCACCTGGGGGGCTCACCTGGAGTGGGGATGGCGTAGGGGCGGGGCACTGTGCAGGGCCGGACACCCATGACCGGAAAGGTCATCTGGAGGAGGGTGGGGCACTCTGAAGGAAGGGTCTTTAGAATAGATGTGGCACCGTGGAGGGCAGGGACCCTCGGGGATGAGCGAGGCATTGTGTAAGGATGGGGTATTTGGGGAGGCGGACACTCCGTACTGAGCCGGGTATCTAGGATGGGTGGGGCATTCTGGGGTGGGAGAGGGCACCCTGGGGAGGCGGGACAATTAAAAGGAGGGCGGGGCACTCTGTAGAGGAGGGGCAATCTACAGAGAGAAGAATCCTAAGGCAATGTTGCTCCATTTGGGCCCCGGGGTCCCCTTTACAAGTTCTTTTGCGGAGTTTGGGAAGGCTTCTCACCTGCAGAGTCCGGGTCCCTGAACAGTGCAGAGCACTCCGCTCCCCTCTACGCAGCTCTGCCGTGCTCATGGGACGCACCCTGGTATCCAAGAGAGACCAGAGGATCCATCCGTATAGTGCTTTTGGTTCCTTCCTGGCCCGGGTGTTTCCTAGCCCATCCATACTTACCTAAGCACCACTTGAATAGGGGTTTCTGGTCCTTCTGGCCCCTGCTCCAAGCTCCGTGCTGGGTCTCTGTGTCCAAAAAGAGAGTTACCACCCCTGTGCTTCGTCGCTGTCCTCCGGGCCCCGCTTCAAGGGCTCTAACTTAATATGAATTGTGCTTTACCCGTCAGGAGACCCACGTTCCTCCATGTCCAGTTCTGCACACTATTCCTTTCCTTTTCCGGTATCCCCCCCCTTCACCACAGCAGAACTGTCCACACACACCTCACNTCCTCCTCTCCGATCCCCCACAACCAATCATCCAGAAAGACTCCAGCCTGCCCAGAGCTAGCAAGTTAAAGATTTACCCACCCCACCCTGTGAGGTGGGGAAAGTCCCATGCCAGGGCATTCTAGCTAGGGGGTTCTGGAGTCTAAGGCTCGCTTGCTTTTGGGTAGTCTCCTCGGGAGGGATCCGAAGGACCACCCAGACCATCCTCCTTTGTTACAGAGAGACACAAATCAGGGGTGGGAAGGACTCAGCCAAGGCCACAGAGCCAGAGAAAGAACTAGGCTCTTCTGGCNTACACCCTCTGTCTCTCAATAGCTCAGCCTTTTCTCAGCACAAAGCCCAGGGAGTGGAGGACCACAGAAAACCTGGCTGGGCGGCCTCTAGGCTGAGCTGACATCAGCTTCCCAGCATCTGGTTAAACATTGGTGCACCAGCCTCTGCCAGGCCAAAGCTAATCCAAAGTCAGTGTGGTGTTTAATCCCATTGGTCTGGCTTACCAGAGCAGCAACAGCAGCAGAGATGTCTGTGAGCGTGCTCAGGCTGGGCCATCACTCTTCCTTGCCAGTCGCCAGAATGACCCCAGGCCCGATCAGTCCTATGTAGACCTTCCTGTTGCTGCTGAGGAGACTGGTGGTAACAACCAAGGGTGTGGAGTCTTTGGGAAAGCACAGAGGCTTGTAGCTGAGGGTGCATGGAGTGAGAGGGCAGGTGAGGTACTCCAAGTGAAGCACATACTCCAGCAAGGCAGGAGTGAGGTGCAGAGATGTGACAAAGAAAGATTCTTCCGGGCTGGTGAGGGGTACATCCTCTGACACTCCTCAGAGAACCAGGAAGCCAGTAAGGGTCACGAACAGGGAATTGACAGTCAGGTTGCCATTGTTGTTGAGTCAGCAAGAGGATAAGAACATGAGAGAGCATAGGAGGCATCCTGGGCAACGTCTGTCATAGGACANTCTACGTCTTGGANTTCTACTCTGGCTTGATGGTGGAGGTGATGAGAAGAGTCAGACCTTGAATAGTCAAGAGCAAATAGTAGATGGAGTATGTAAGAGGAATAAGTATAACTGTAAAGTCTCTCTCTCTCTCTCTCTCTCTCTCTGTGTGTGTGTGTGTGTGTGTGTGTGTGTGTGTACACGTATGCACGATCAAGTATGGGCATATGTCATGGCACAAATGTGGCAGTCAGAGGACAATCTTAGGTGTCAATCTTGCCTTCCACTAAGGACGGGGCAGATAGATGTAGCTCAGTTAGCAGAGCGCTTGCCTAGCATGAATGAAGCCCCACGTGGAAGTCCAAAGAGCACAAAATGAGGCACATACCTGTAATCCCAACACTCAGGAGGGCGAGGTAGACATCAGAAGTTTAAGGTCATCTTAGCTACACAGCAGGTTCAGGGACAGCCTGGATTCCATGAGAACCTGTACAGTAGTTATTCTTGGTTGTCGACAGNATCTGGAATTATCTAAAGTACAATCAACTGGGCACTTGTGTGAGGGATTCTTTTGATCTGATTGTTTGNGGTGGGAAGACACACTCTAAATATGGGTAGCACTTCTGGTGGCAGCCCNGAGAAAAGGACATGGGAGAAGGAAACTGCTGTGGGATGGTCTTTCTGTACGCTGTGAATCTGTGTTGCTACCATTGGTTAAAAGAAGCTGCTATGGCCTATGGCAAGGCAGAATAGAGCCAGGTGGGGAATCCAAGCAGAGAGAGAAGGGGAAGAAGGCGGAGTCAGAAGAAACATTGAGCACTGCCAGGAGAGCAAGATGTAATGGAACACAGGTAACACCACGAAGCCATGTAGAAAAACATAGATTAATAGAAATGAGTTAATTTAAGATGAAAGAGCTAGCTAGCAAGAAGCCTGAGCCATAGACCAATAGTTTGTAATTAATATTAAGCTTCTGGGTGATTATTTTATAAGCTGCTGCAGGCCAGGTGGGACACAGGAAAACTTCAGGTTACAGGAAACTTTGCTTTTTGCCTGCTTGCCCTTACTCTGTAGGCACGTTCATCTATCCTGGTGCTGACTCTGCTGCAACATTCTTTTGCTGATATTAGAACCAGCTTCTTCAGGCTTCCAACACAGAGGAGAAATAGACAAGTCCACTGTCATAGATGGTGCATTCATTTGGGTTCTCTAGAGGAAGTGATTGGAGGAATATGTACATATATATATATATATGGAAGATGGGTTTATTAGATTGGCTTACAAGACATAATCTGTGTACTCTAGCAATCTGTCTTTACACAGGAAAGGCTGAGACCCGGTAGATGCTCAATCTATGAGGCTGGAGGCCTCAGCACTCCCAATCTGCCACTGCAGGCCTGGGGGGATGCTGCAGAGCCACTAGTCTTCATGTTCNAAGGNTGAAGGAGCTGGGTTTGGATATCAGGGAGGAATGGTGGCATCCTTGGCCACCTTGGCAGCAGCAGCAGCAGCAGCAGCAGTAGCAGGGTAGATACACTCATGAACAGGGTAGATGAGCTTGCCAGCAAAACCCAAAGGCAAATAGCCAAAAGGAAAAAGTTTTCCCTTAGAAAAGCTTGTACCTGTGCTGCCACTGGAATGTACCACCCATGTTAAGAGAGGTCTTCCCATCTTAACTGTTGGTGACAGCATCTACAGGCTGGNGTCCTGGGTTGAAGAAGAAGGAGGAAGCTTCCAGGATCCATCAGTCTCTGCCTCCTGACTGTGGATGCAATGTGATCATGTATCCTCCTGTGACTTTCCCACCATGATGAACTGTGCGCCCTCGAACTGTGAGCAAAACAAACCCTTCTTGAAGTTGCTTCTGTAAGATGCTTTGTCACAGTGTAACTAATGCAGGAGATTAAAAACCAATCATGAAAGAGCATCTAAAGTGACTTTTTTATCTAGTTTTAACCCCATCATGATTTTTATTCTGTTTTTGGAGTGGATCTGAGTTCAACTTTCTGTCTCTTGAAGTAGCAAGAACCACTTTTGCATCTCAAAGAACTGAACATATGTTAGTCCTTTGAGGCCATGACTGTGAACATTGAGCTCTCTTTTTAATTCCATTGACCATTAGTGCACTAGGAACAGGACATGATAAGTCACCAAGTACTTTTGTTACATTGACCCTTTTAGAAAAAGTGATTTAAAAAAAATAATGTTCTGGAGAAGAGAGGTTTTCTAACCTGAACACCCCCTCCCCAACTTTGTTTAAAATAATATCAAGCCAGCCATGATGGTGTATGCCTTAATCCTAGCANGCAGGAGGCAGAGGTAGGCAGGTCTCTGAGTTCAAGCCCAGCCTGATCAACATAGCAAATTCTAGGCCAGCCAGGGCTACATAATGAGACCTTGTCTAAAAATAAAATTGTTTAAGACTATAGTAAATCATATTATTATAGTGTTATTTAATATGTATATTGTATCACTATACATAAAGTATGGTTTTAAAACCTGTTCAAACAAATCATCTGAGCCAGAAGCAAAGGAACTTGAGGCTAAGACTGAAGATCTGAGTTTCATTCTTGGCACCCATAGGATGGAGGGAGAGAACAGACTTTCACAAGCTGTCCTCTGACCACACAGGCACTGTCACATGCACCTCCGCACAAACGTGCACACACAAATAAATAAATAAATGAACAAAAACAAAACAAAACAAAGGAAAACAGACAAAACCAATCATTCCTGTTTCCAGCTCAGGAAGCTGGAAAGACAGCGTAGCCAACTGAGAAAAAGGAGGGAAATGGCGTGGCTAGGAGCAGAGACTAATGAAATACGTAGCTGACACACAGCACAAAATGCCAGCAAAGACAAAAGTTGTCTTTTAAAAAAATAATAACGGTGAGAGGGTTGGAGAGATGGCTGAGCAGTTAAAAGCAAGTCCTTCNTCTCACAGAGAACCGAAGTTCAGTTCCCAACACCTTTATCAGGCAGCTCACAACTGCCCATAATTCTGGCTCTGGAGGATTGAACACCCTCTTCAGGCCTCCAAGGGAGCCCATGCAATAGAAAATGACAAAAAAGAGCATTTTTAGAATTAGCTAGTTGGACTCCATTTAGATGAGCCCAATTTTGTTAACAGCACCAAAAGTGCTGCAATGAGGAGNGAGGTGAATGTGTGTGTTTTCTCCCTNCCAGAATCAGGGAGTACAGATAACAAGGCTGGAGTCACTTCCTCCTCTGCTTTAGATGTCATCTTGATGAAAAGGCAAAAGTTGGCTTTTGGATGAGATCATTAACTTGTATAAATACCAAACTAATACAGAGAGAGAAGCTAAAAAACAAAAAATTCCAGTATCAGAAACCAAAAGGGGACTTCACTATGAATATTATAGACATTAAAGAATAAGATGCTCCTAACAGTGACTTTATGGTAATCTGGACTTGGCCCCATTCATAAATTTGTGGATAAATATGTTAAGACACTCCCTTAGTAAAATGGTTAGGGGAAATGAGTAGATATCTGTGTAATTGTACATTGTTGAACAAGGTGGATTTGCAATTGAAAACCTCCCTACAAAGGAATCTCTTGGCCCAGCAGCCCTCACTGGGGAGTCTTCCAGATGCAAAAGAAGCAATAATGTCAGTCTTGCACAAACTCAGCACTGGAGCCAGAGGGAGCACTTCTAAGGGTTTTCTTGTTTGGTTTGTTTGGTTTTTNAAAGAGTTAGTCCCTAATATCCAATCCTCAGAATGACATCAGACAAAAAGAAAATGGTAGGCGTTAACTCTAATGAATGCAAATGTTANAATCCCAAGGAATTGTCATCCAGTCAAACACAGTGAGGTATAAAGTGTATAGCACTGGAAAATTAACCAGTGTAGTTTAACAAACTGCAAGAAAAATACCAAACATCATCCCAATAAATACAGAAAACAACTATAAAAGTTAACAGTTATTCGTGATTAAAAAAATAAAAGTTCTGTACAACAAGGAAGCATACAATAGATACTCCTTAATTGAAAATAAGGTTATGTATAGAAAATCTATTTTTAACATCCTATTTAATGATTAAAGTACCTCTTTCTTCCATAACCATGATACAAATTGGTAAAGTTGTGTCTTGGGGAGGTTGGTTTCAGGGCATTCTCTCTTACCAAAACCCATGGATGCTCAAATTCCTTTCATAAAATGCATAGTTGGGGCTGGGGAGCTGGCTCAGCAGGTAAGAGTGTTGACTANGCAAGCATGACATGAGTTCAAATTCCCAGCACACAGGTGAAGAAAATCTGGGTATGGCCACGCTCACCCGTAACCCCAGTGCTAGGGGGTTGAGAGGGAAGATTACTGAGACATGGTGGTGCCTAGCCTAGCTCCAGATTCAGTGAGAGACCCTGTCTCAGAGGAATAAAGTGGAGAGCAGGGCACCTGGTGTCTTCCTCTGGTGTCCACTCATTCATAGGCATACATGCACTCAAATGTGTACANACATGTGATACAACACACTCCTATACCTCAAGCACACACACATGCACACATTCACAAAATAAAAAAATAGAATGCCTAGTATTTGCATGTAATCTAAGAACATTCTCACATGTAGTGGAGATGATCTGTAGGTTCCTTGTTCTGCCTACTACAAAGCAAGTGCTATGTGTGCAGTTGCTACAATGTATTTATTATTTAGGGACTAACTGGGAAAGTTGTACGTGCTCTGTACAGAGGAGCCCCTCTTAGGCTTAACTACATTCTGATGAGTTGTTTGAATCCGTGGATGCAGAGCCTGCAGCTGCAAAGGTCCAANGGAATAATAACAGCAGAAAGGAAAAAAAAATGGATGTTGCAACTGGAAAGGAAGAAGTACAGTTAGTAAAGCTGTTGTTTTCCACAGATGTGTGTGTATACAGAAAACTCAGAGGGCTCTCCAATCCAGCTGCTGGAATTAGTGACTTTCTCAGTGTCTCCAAACACAATGTCAACACATGGGTATTCTATAGTGTAAACGTTTGAGTCTGATCCCTGATAGTTCACAGGTTGGTGCTTCTGTCTTCAGTGTGCTGATGAGAGAGTAGTCAGACTCTTAAGGGCCTGAGCTTGGTGGGAGGAAGTTAGGTCATTGGGTCACTGCCCTGAAGAGATTGGTGTAGTTATTGTGAGTCCTCCTGTTAGTTCNCTAGAGAGGGAAGTGTTACAAAACAGTGAACCCAACCTCTCCCATGATCTGGCTTCCTGTTCTGTCATGTGATCTCTCCCTCCCCCTGCTCACTTCCATCATGATGCCACCCGACATTATGTGATGACCCGATGTGTGTGTGTGTGTGTGTGTGTGTGTGTGTGTGTCTGGCGGAAGGGTGGGNTCGGCTCTCCTGAAGTGAGCCAATCCAATATCTATGACAGTCCTTTGAACCTCCAGAGCTGTGACATAAGTAAACATAATTCTAAAAAANTTTAAATACCGTTTAATTACCTATATTTTGTGTGTATGCATTGTATTTATATTCATGTGCTATATGAACAGGAGTGTGCAGATAAGTAAATCTGTGTGTGCACAAGCAGAAGCCAGAGCAGGATGTCAGGTACCCTCCACCATTGTCTGCATTACTGCCTTGAGAGAGGTCTCTTACTGAACTGGAAGCTCACTGTTTTGGCTAGGCTGGCTGGCCAATCAGCTCTCANGATCCTGCTTTCTTCTCCCAGTTCTGGGGTTACAAACAAGTGCAGCATGGCTTTCACATGCATGCTGGGGGGTTTGAATTCANGTCCTCATACTTGCAGAGAAAATATCTCATCCACTGAGCCCTCTCTCTGCCTCCATCATCTCCCCATACAACATCCTGTCCCAGGCATTTCATTACAATAATGGCAAACAGATGAATACATGTATTATGTGTTAAGTGCATATAAAATCTATAATCAGAAGTTAAAATGTCAACATTTAGAAAAGTACCAAAATTAACCTCTTAGAGCCAGATGTGGACATGCACACCTGTAATCTTAGGACTCCTATGGCTGAGGCAGGAGAGCTGAGAGTTTGAGGTACACCTGGGTTACATGATAAGCTCTGTTTCTTAAAGACAAAATTGAGGGCTGGAGAGGTGGCTCAGAGGTTAAGAGCACTGACTGTTCTTCCAGAGGTCCTGAGTTCAATTCCCAGCAACCACATGGTGGCTCACAACCATCTGTAATGAGATCTGGCTCCC